>JAOWCC010001751.1:23117287-23717287 GCA_030867875.1 Actinernus sp. WN-2022 | reverse complement strand
ATATCAATATGATAGTGTCTTAATAAAGTGTCCAGTCTGAGCAAACAAAGTCCTTCATCTATATGGGGCATTGTCTGGCACATGCAAGGGCCAATTCAATAAAATATTATTTTACACATGTATTTCACAAGGCTGCATGACCATTGCTTACATGCTGCAAAACAATGGCCAGACTTGTAGAATGCACATGTAAAAGTTTTATTGGTCTTGAAGAAGCTAGAGGATGTTTGTGACTGTTAGCTAGGACCTGGCATCAGATCTTCAGTTTGGTGGATTGCTCCATCCTGGTCCACTGCTGTTTAATTGGTGTATCATTAATATTTATTTTACTGTATATCTAATATTAATAAAAATATTTCTTTCCTTCTCTTTTTTATAATTCCACTAGCCTTTTCCTATGTTCATTTAGTAAGGCATGGAAAGAAGCATTATGCTTTGGTGAGTATATAAAGTATACCATTTAAAGTGCATGCATACAAGCCCTAGCCAGTTATCTTTGATATCGATTGCACATAAAGTGGATAGTCCAACGGTAGAATATTTCTTGATTTGGGTTTTGTGTCTTCGAGATATAAAGGTTTATATTTCCAATATGCTAATGATGTGATGTCATCACCGACATTTGCTGAATTTCTTTGTGCTTGTGAATTTTTTTTTGTAAAATCACTTTCAATTGATAATTAACTTATAAAGGTTTATATTTCCAATATGCTAATGATGTGATGTCATCACCGACATCACTTATAAGTTATTATACAAAAGCATGCTGGTAGAGACAAATTACCTATTTTTAAATTCTAAGTTATAATTGAAGCTTTCCTTAGAATTTAAAAATAGGTAATGCATTGTTCAATTGGAGTACTAACAGTGGTTTCCCTGTTATAAAAGTAGCCACTTCCAGTTGACAAACCAAGTGTGTGCTCACTAGCTAATTTAATGCAAGTTGCAGGTGTTTTGTTTTAGGTAATTATATTGCTGGATTTATTGTTCATTAAACTTAGTGCCAAATTATAGATGAATATGGTGGATACAGGTAGCAATGCCAAGAGAGCAGTAATCACCATGGCAACCCTGCCACCCTGGCACCCATCACACTGAATTATTCAGTGGAAATATTAACCTATTTACCAACTATTTTCTGTACCAATAGGTGAGAGTGGTTGAGGCAATCAGCCAATTGCAAAGCAAAGCAGCAGCAATTAGGGAGTGAAGCATGCAGAGCATGCAGCCCCTGTTCCACCCTGTAGATAATGCTAGCTAGGCCTCAAATTTAACCTTGTCTAAATGATGTTTAGCTCATTATTTTAAAGCCAGCGTGAGGCAAACCTTTTGCCTTACTTTGTAATAAGTAAACATTTTCTTAATGTTTTGTTATGTTTCTTAAATTTAGAAAAGGATGCGACTGCAGTTGCCAGAGCAAGACCGGGTAGGGTAGCTACGTACTTCATCTGCACATATATGACTGTACATTGTAGTTATAAGGAAAAGATGATGCATAAATAATCATCGTAATCCTGCATTGAAAATACCAGTATTTGTTATGATAATCATAATTAAAGAAAATCATACCTAGTAATATTCCTCATTCTCTGCTGATCGAGATCTCTATAATTTATAAAAATTATAATTTATTACATGACTGTACATAATTTGCATCTCTTGTGTTGACGTAAAGGCTATTAATCGTGAGGTGGAAGCCCATCGTGCTGTAGATGACCCTGGTATAATGGCTCTGCATGATGTTGAAGTGGTCACTAAGTCTAGTTATAAAGAGGCTCGTTTGCTTCTTGCATATTACAAGGTAATACTTTATTATTAAGTAATACATAAAAACTATATAAGCCATCTTGCCTGGTACAGTTGTACATGTACATGTATATAGTGCATGGTTGAGATGAAGGAATAAACAGGGGGCTAATAGTGATTTAAAACCTGACTTAAAACCAAATACTCTACACACAGGGCTCGAAATTGTGACCGATATACAGTCACCAATGTGACTAAAATATTATTTGTTTGGCGACTAAAACTTACCAACAAGTTGCCAATTTAATTTAGCTACGTACTGACATTTGAAGGACAGACTGTGTGCAACAAGGGTGTATGACTTCTGATCATGTTCTAAATTCCCCCTTAGAAAACAAAGAATTTGAAGGAGAATTTAGAATGTGATCAGGAGACACTTTTGTCCTTGTTGCACACAGCCATTCATCTGCTGGATGGCAACTACATGATTGTATATTTTATTTGCTAGTTGTCAAGTGGCAACTAAGAAATTTCATTTATTTCGAGGCCTAGTTGACACAAATCTATCCTAGCAGACATCCATATTCGCTATAAAATAAATGTACATGTACAATAATGTACTTCTACAGGATGGAACAGTACAGGACTTAATAGAAAAGACATTCATACATGGAAGTCATATCCCAGAGATGGAGATTCTACACATGTTCAGATCAGCCTGTGAGGCCATTTTAGCATTCCATTCCCTTCAACCACCACTAGCTCACAGAGATATCAAGGTATTTGAATTAAGAATTGCTATTATATTGTTATTAAAATATTATTAATTTATTATATTATATATTATATTTCGGAGGTTCATAAGCTATCAAAATTGCAAAAGGGTGATAGGCACTTTAACATTCTTTAAACTTTTTTGATGAAATAGCAAAATTGATTCTGCTAGCTGACACCCAATTTTGTATCCTGACAGCCCCATAACCTCCTTATTGGTCCGAGTCATTCAGTGATAATCTTTGATCTCGGAAGTGTGTCTGAAGCAAGGTGTACTATAACATCCAGGTGATTAATATTCTAACAATCATGATTATTAATTTTTGTAAACCCCAACACATGCTGTAAGTCGTGATGAAGTTTTATCAATTCCCATTGATGTATTTTTGGAAGATTTTCTTATGAATTATTACCCAGTCATAATATTATTTTACAGAATTAATAAGTCAACAATTAAGGTTCGCATTCATCAAAATGTAGATTCTGCTTAAAGCAATAAGTTTTCAGGCAATGGCCAGACCAACAATAAATATTATACTCAGGATCTTTATATATTAACTGAGAAGAAGACTGGCCTCCTTGTTTTTTTTTCCATAGGAGAGAAGCTCTGGCCCTGCAGGAACAATGTGCCGTGGAATGCACAGCAGCATACAGGTAATGACAACACACAAGGCTGCACATTAATCAAAAATTAATGTTCCAATTTCTTAAATAACATTTTTTCTTTCAGGGCTCCAGAGTTATTTGAAGTTCCTTCACATTGTGAAATAGATGAAAAAACCGATGTTTGGTCTCTAGGATGTACACTCTATGCAATGGCATATGGTAATTATAAAATATACATTATTTTGATAGTGATACATATATATATGTGATAATATTTACATAGCCAATCCAACTGTATTCGTAATTAAAATTATCATATGATATAAGGGCACAGATGGTGCCTCGAATAGGACAGATTTTGTTTTAATTTTGTCGTACTAACATACATCTAAGGCCTCCTCCTTTTCCTGACTGAATGGTATCCTTGGCTAATATTATAGTCATTCAAGAATTATAGCATATATAATATTAGCCTGCAGAACAGGTGCTTCAATCGTTCCTTAATGACAGTGTTACAAGTGGAAACAGACTCTACTGCTAGTCTATTCCATTTCCACACAGCCAAAATTATTTTATTTTATTTGTGCTGAAATAATCCAGAGGGCCTCTTTTGCAGACTAGACCCTAAGTGCATATAACTTGTGATCAATCCAAATTCTCCTCAGAAAACAAAGAAAATAAAAGATAATTAAGAATGTGATCAGTTGTCACTAAAAAAATATAACCCTTTGCACAGCTGACTAACTGATCTTTTTGCTGACTATAATGCATGCCTGTATACGTAGGAAGCAAAAAATATTAATGTATTGTTAAGGTACATGTATATGTATAGGTATGGCATCAGGGACCAAATGTTGCTTATAAATGTGATAGGGCTGAATCACTGAATGAGATTTGGCCCTTGCCAAATATTGGTCAGGCCCAAGCCTGACTGGCCTTAATACCACTTCCTATGGCCTTGTATTGTTGAAGAATGCCATCAGACTTTTCACTTGGGACTTTTGAAGCTGAAAATAAGTTGTAGTGTAGTTATTATATTCATTATAGGTATTTTGACATTTCCATAACAGGTGACAGTCCATGTGATGGGTCAGCTCTCTCGGCCCTCAGTGGTAATATAAGGATACCAAATGATAGGTGGGTAATTGGTACCAGGATTTGGGAATAAGGTCAGACAAAATCAGAAATGGGAACAATATTTGGGGGTAAGGTCAGGCAAAGTCAGAAAACAAATGGGGAAAATGTTAAAAAAAATGGTTTATTTTACGTCAAAGGTACAGGAAGCCTTGACGAACTCCAGGGTTGAATTGGAATTTAGGTTGGTTTTTGAGGAGGGAGGAAAACCGGAGTTTGTAAATAGCTATATTTATATTGTAAAGCACTTAGATCTGAATGTATAAGCGCTATATACATGTAAGCTTGTTAAATTATTATTACTTGATGTGACAGTCAAGGGAGTGGAGGGGGGGGGGGGAGTTCCTTGGGGTGGGGTGGCAATCCCCTACCTTCCCTACTTAACCCTATGGCAACAACGTTAACCCTGGTATTACAAATAAATACATGTATGTGTTGTTAGAATTGATAAAGGATGGTGATTATTGCAGATTACCATATTGTCTTGCAGTTAGCTCAGTGGTTCAGATCCAGCTTCCTTTATTTCCACAATTTCAAGTTTACAGAGCTGGTTTTAGGGCCTGTGTTTTAACTTTTGCTGCATTCTTCATTTCCTTTGTTACCTCCATAATCCAGTGACTTATCACGTTGCTTAAAAAGCTAAGTGTGAACCCTGGGTATCAGTAGTTGAGCTTGGTGCTGCATACTGATATACATAAGTTTTTTTTATAGTGTATATTCCTTGGACCTGAATGGCCTGATTCTCGACATTCTTCAGGTGGACCCAGTAGAGAGAAAGTCAATACCTCAGATTTTAAGACGACTGGAAAACTTAGCCCCACCCAGGACGGTGTTCAGCTACCAGGACGGGGAAGACATCTCAATCCAGAGACTTTAGTGAGAGGGGATGCACTTCACTGAATACTACTTAAGGTTCCTTCAAATATACCTTTAGTATGCTGCCTTATTTTGTTATGCACTGGAAAAACTGGAACTCTTCCATTTCATGAGTCTTCAACAAAATTTCCAAGGTACATGTATTTCCAACATATTTCTGTCCATTGAAAGTGTGCAAAACCATGGAAATTCCAACTTCCAACGAGTATTTTCCAACAAACTGCCACCCCATGGAAGAGGTTCAGTGTTTCCAGTGATGCCAAGGAAGGGGACTGCAAAATATAATGGTACTAAACTGTAAAACATGTTTAGATGATTTTTTGCAGAACTTCCAAGCTAACAAACTAAGAGGATGGACTTTCAGGTGCACTAGCTGTCATGCCTTAGCTGGTGTTTTTATTTCTTACCTTTTTAAAGATATCAGTTTTTACCTCATTTTGTTCTCCTTATGGATGTCTTTTCAGTTGATGTCTGGTTTTATTCCCAAGACAAAATATAGCAGTGTAGAAAGTAGAAATGCAAATAATATACACGCACAGTTCACATCAGGGAAGGAACACTGGAAAAAAAACTGGGCCTCTTCCATGGCATGGAAGTTTGTTGGAAATTTGTTGGAAATTTGTTGGAAGTTTGAATTTCCACACTCCCAACGGATGGAAATATTTTGGAAGTACTATTTCTCAAACGAGTTCTTGTGTTTAATCAGGGGTTCCAAACACCGAGAAAGCAATGGGTCTATTGCTTTCAAGGTGATTGGAACCCTGGTGAAACACAAAGAACGAGTTTGAGAAATGGCTTCTCAAACAATACATGTATTCATAGATCATTAGGTATTGTTTGCCTGGTATTTTATTGCATGCAATTATAGACTACAAGGGTTGTGATTGTTATTTTCTCATGGTCGTTTCAACAAACAGACTGACACTGTAGTGGACAAGACAGAGGGCTAGCAGCCGGTTGCAAGCGAGGTTCGAGTCACACTCCAGACGTGGATTTTTATTTCCTTCTTTTCCTTTACTTCTCGCCATTCCTGTGATGTATTAACGCTTATTAAAATGCAAGTGTCTTGATCAGTTTTTGAACTAATCGGAGCAATCTTGATCTGGTGTTTCATTGGAGATCAAGATTCATCTGTCATTTGATTGGAGATCAAGATGCTTCTCAGATCTTCGTGTGGAGTGTCATCATGTATCAAGGTACATGCACCTGACCAAAATGGGATGACCTGATAGGCTGTCGAATCATTAATTATTCATGAGTTTGAGAAATACCTTTCCAAATAATTTCAGTCCCAGGGAAGAGTTCCAGTTTTTCCAGTGGAATAAGCCATGAATCTTGAACATGGACGATCTAAGATCTTGGGTAAACGACATGCTTGAGGATCCAACGGTGCTGTAATAGGCCCTTTGCAGCTGACAAATCACGTGGTTGTACTGGAGAGCAAAACATATCTGACTTCATTTATTCAAAGTCCTTGTACGAGATCGGTAGTGTTATTAACAAATCCTGTTTATAAATGCTATAATTCCACCTCCAGTCGATCTTTCTAAAACTGCGTTTGTAAAGATAGCTTGCTCTCCAGTATCCATGGGAAAGCCTTTCCCATGGGGATCACGAGCTCAATTCATTCGTTAATGAAGTTATTTTTATTCAAACATATTATGTATGTGTTTGCCCCAAAAGCAAATAAAAGCTTATCTAGGGGGCTCACACTGCACAGGCTCATGTATTATATCAGCACGTGACTGGTAGCTGCAAACAGCCTATTGTCCGTGCTCCTAAAGTCAAGTCACCCAGCCCAAAAGAACTATTCGGCTGCGTGACTGTGGGACTGAGCAAGAACAATCAAACAAAAGATGTCCAATATAAATTTTTGTTTTGTCGAAATACATTTACACGGACAGTCCGTACGCGATTTTATTCAATGGCATATCAATATTGATGGCCTGTATTTTAATCCCCTCTACTTCGAGAAGGGAAGGGATATCCAGCTTCATCCAGAATTATTCTTCGTTAGCACAGTTTCATCGCCGCTATGTGGTTGCCGTCAAAAACATTATTGTTAGTTTCTTTCGTTCGGTTCAACCAACATGGCCACCACGGATCTGAACTTTACTATTTTACAGCCACTTGTATCGATTTCAGAACTTCCATCAAACCTCTCGCCGCTTGTTGGTAACTTTAATTACTAAAGGCGTAGCCTGCAATGCAGGCGTTTCTAGTGGTTTTCCCCGCTTTCGTGGACGTTTTCCGCTCACGAATGAATTTCAGACGAGTAGGAATGGAGCGAGGACGAAAAAGCGAGAGAAGGGGGAGGGGAAGAGGAGAAAAGAAAAGAAGAGGGGAGGGGGAGGGGGAAGAAGGAAACGCCTGCCCGCAAGGCCTGTGATTTTGAAAAACTTCGTTCGTCCACGAACGAAGGCTTCTGATTGGTGTGGTACTGACAATTTTGATTGGCACCAATCATTCGTTCGTCCATATCGCATTTCGAGGAAAACTTCAGCGTAATCAGCGAAAGGTTATAGTTCGGCGAAGCAGACTTCGAATATTTCTTTATACAGCGGGTTAATTTTCCTGCTCTAAAGCTAAATCTCTAAAGAAGGCTGGAACAGAAATAAGGTTTACAATTGCAACAACTTGCCTTTCGGTTGGAAGAATGGCGAGGAAGTCTTGGGGAAAAAGTTTGATTTTCAACTCCTTGTTCGTGTGAAGGAAACTGATGACGAAGCCGTTGTTTCCCTCTAAAATCAAGTGACTTCATTGGAATCGAAGGATAGATTTACAACACAAACAACAATCCAAATTGCTTGACATTATACAGAAGTTATGTTTATGATTTTTATATTAGCCCGACTGATTTTGGAGAAAACATACGTTTTCCCCGAGCATTTTCTGTCCATATTAACGTGGCGGAAGCCTAAAGGTTAACGACCAAACCATATTCAAGCGCATAAATAAAATTATTTCAAGCACTTCTATTAAAACTATGAACTTCCTGTTACATATGTACGAACTGCGATGGTGCCTGATTATATTTTTGAATTTATTTCGAAAGTAAAGAGCTGTTTTCAGATTCTTTCGAGTCATATTCCCATCTCATGATGTGCAAACAATGCTGTATGTGAACGAGCCCAACACTGCGGTTACGCATCAGATTGTTTACCAAATTGAAATCTTGGTGGCGGCCAAATGGCTATAGAAAACTTGTTATAAATCGCTTGATATAATTGAAGTTACGTTGATGATTTAGAGGTTGATAACCCGGTTAATTTTGGAGGAAATGTACATTTTCTGGGCCTACAATCAGCGAGGAAAATTGCACTGGTAATTTTTGACAGATCAGACATGCATAACTAATTAGGAGGCGTTTTTCAAAATCACAGGCGTTGCGGGCAGGCGTTCCCTTCCCTTCTCCTCCCCTCCCCCCTACTTCCTTTTTGTCCTCGCGCCATTCTTCCCTCGTCCAATTATATTTCGGTTTCCCAAATAAAACGCCTGCATTGCAGGCTACTAAAGGCGCGTTCATATTATTAGACCTCAGTTATAATTGGATTATTACATTCGAACCCGATTATTGTTATTTCAAACAACCTCCATGGGTTTGTTTGAAACGATTACGCAGCGTAATCCAATCAGCAATGGCTACTGTAAAACTGCGGACCACAGCCCTAATTATCTCATAGGGAAAAAAATCATTTTCATAGAATGGACAAACCATGGAAAAATCATGGAAAATCCATGGGAAAATGATGGAAATACCATGAAAATACCATGGAAAAACCATAGAAAAATGATGGAAATACCATGGAAAAACCATGGAAAAAACATGGAAAAACCATGGAAAAATAATGGAAATACCATGAAAATACCATAGAAAAATGATGGAAATACCATGGAAAAATAATGGGAAAATGCTCTAAATTGGAATTTCCAAGATAAATAAACGTTATTTACCGGCCGGGAGGTTCGCATGGAGAAAAACGTTTCCAGGTCTTGAAAACTGCCTGAGGCCGGACCGGATTTTTTTTGTACATTTACATAGTATGAAAAACCCTAGAAATCCGAATTCCCATATAGTTTATCCATATTTTGGAAATCTGTTGGGTTTTCCAGTGTTTATTAGGGATCTTGTGCTAACGAATTTTATTTCTGCAACTTATAAATGTTAAAAGATACAGAAATATATATCACAATTATGATGCACACTATTTATTGATCTCAGTCGGCTTGTAGTTGTAGCTAGGCAAAATCTTCATCACATGAATTTATGGATCTAACAATACACATATTTGTGACACTTTTATTGTATAGACTAGCTACGCTACTATTGGGGAATAAAAGTGGAAGATAACAATGTTCTCAGTATGCCGGATGATCTGCTTTAATGTTAGTCAATAAATCTAGAAATATTCCTGATCTGAAGTGAAGAAAGGTTTAGATCAGATTTCGTATGAGTGAGACAAACGGCATGTCTGTGACCGTGCTGTACCGTATTTCTGTAATTTAATTGGATCAGCAGGACAAAAACAATAGGGAAACCTTTTCAACGTCACGGCATGCCGTACGATAACTGTGCTGTAGTTTGTCCACTCATACGACATCTGCTTAGCCTGCGTAGCGGCTCAAAGGGGAAGGGAGAGGGAAAAAAGGGCAAGGGAGAGGGAAAAAGCGAAGGGGACTCCCTCTCCAGTCCCCCTCGCTTTTTTCCCTCCCCCTTCCCTTTTGAGCCGCTACGCAGGCTAACATCTGCTCAAACGAGTGACCTTCAGTAACTAAGTACTGTTTAAAACACGAACAGTAGTGTTTTAAACGGCTTCAAAAACGCTTTAAGAATGCAATGAAAGAAAGACGCACATCTCAAGGGAATGACATAAAGAAAATAACTTTTAGTAGGATGAAATTTTATATAAAGTTTCATCCTTCAGTTATTTTGGCGATGCGACTTATTTTGGCCGAGAAAATCCATGCTAAAAGTTTATGTAAATTAAGATGAAATTTTATCAGGTACAAAATATCTTCACAGTCATTGATTTCCTTTGTTTATGCTTCATTAATTATTCATGAGTTTTTGAAGAACTATGTCAAACACGAATTGGAGTCTTTCATCAGGGGTTCCAAATATTGAGAAAACAAATGAAACCCGAGAGGCGTAGCCTCGAGGGTTTTATTGTTTTCGAAATATTTGGAATCCCCTGATGAAAGACGAACAATGAGTGTTTGACATGTCTTCTCATGCGAATGCAAAACCGACAATTTACATACGTTTCTTTTCAAACTTCATTAGCAAGTATTGTTTACCATTTGACTGTTGTATCTAATTATTCAATAGATGGCTTATTATTGTTTTTTGATGGCAGTGATTTCAACTAGCGTACTAGTAGAGTAGTGGACAAGAGTTAGTACAAGCAGTCGGAAGGGTCGTGGTTCGAATTCCAGTGGAGGCAGACTTTTTCTTTCAATGCCATTCATTATTTCTTTACTTATTCGCTCCTTACTTGTAGTTTATCAGTATGTAATTAGTTAGTGATTCATGAATATGATGATTAAGAAATATTGATCACAAGGGTTGGAAACATGATCAAACACAAGGGTTTCACCCGGTATCAAGACCCATGCATGTGACCAAATACAGTTCCTCCATTGGATCACAATCTCATGAATTATTAATGAGTTTGAGAAACGTTAATAAACGCTGTAGCAGCCATTGTGTAGCGCTTCCGTTTCGTGAAGTGAGCAACGGCTAAACGATCCTCGATCAGCTTCACTTGGCCTTCGTGCCGTCACACTGATCCAGTCGTCTGTCGGCCTCCGCAGGCAACTCTTAACATTTTTTAGATCATTGGCCAGGAGGATCCCCTCGTTTGTTTCGTCCTCAGACCCATGCTCGGCTCTCTGTTACCACAGGAATCCCGGTTTCACATCTTTCTCGATTTTTCCGATTATAATTAGGAGTTGCCTGCGGAGGAGGCTAGTGGTTTTCCCTGCTTTCGTGGACGTTTCCCAAATAAAACGCCTGCATTGCGGACATGCCGTATTCTGTTATTCCGTTTAAGTACCCCAAATGGTATGATTTTTTGGGGTAAGGTAGATGGCCGGGGTTTGCAATCGAAGGAGGACCGTTAAATTAGACACTTATTTTAGCTGATTTCTCGGTATCCAGTAACTTATTTGATCTCGTAGAGTCTGTTAATGAACTGCCCCATCCAAGACCATTCAAGATTTTCTCCTGGTATCTCCCACTGAAGCTGATCTTAGAGCTACAACTCGTTCAATTTTAGTCATCCAGCAATCGGTAGCCTGTTCCTCCCCCTACCCTGTTTCCTTCTCCTCCCCACCCCCCTTCCTTTTTTGTCCTCGCCACATTCTTCCCATATAGCGCTGCTGCAAAATGGAACGGCTGCATCGCAGGCTAAGCAATCGCTTACTATAAAGGGTCAGTTTTAAGTTAGGTGATTCGTATTGGGACAACAACAAGGAAGCAAATTAGGTTTATACTGACACATTTACTGAAGGCAACAGAGATCATTTGAAGCAAAATATTTTAATAGCTGATTCCTTAGGAAACGAAAAAGACGTTCATATTTTAAACAACAAAGTGCATGCAACTAATATGTAACTTCATCTACTTTACACAAATAATTTTGAAATTTGAAGTAAATAAACTTCCAAATCCTTACACTGATAAATGTTCTAGCCTTTGTTAAATATGACATCACGTGCGCACTTTAATTTACGAGAATTAAAGGAGATTTTCGTGAATTTTAGCCATTATACACTGACACGCTTGTGATGTGATATTGCCCAACATCCGACTAAAAAAGGAACACTGTATTCGAAATTATATAGAGGACAGTACCTGGACGCGCTGAGATACGGGTTTTATATAAAATAAAGTGACGTGGTGAGGGACACGCCTTTATGTTCCGGGCAGGAACATAATTATTTTCAGTGATTTTCATATAAACTGACGTCTCTAGCACACGTGTGGGATGGAGAAAATCAAAGTAAATGTGCAAAATGGACTAACAAACTGTGCATATATCTAGTCTTCAAGGAAAATATTGCATAGGGAGGGGAGTTCAATTGTTTGAAGCCAATAGGCCCTTTGCAGCTAACACATCACGTGGTTGTACTGGAGAGCAAAAAATATCTCACTTCATTTATTTAAATGCCTTGTACAAGATCGGCAAAACCTATTTGTAAATGCTATTTTCCACCTCCAATCGATTGTCGATCTTTCAAAAACAGCGATTTTAAAGATAGCTTGCTCTCCAGCATCCATGGCAACGTCTTTCCCATGGGGATCGCGAGCTCAATTCATTCGTTAATGAAGTATCATATCAGCACGTGACTGTTAGCTAGCTGCAAAGGGCCTATTGAACATTGATTCCAGACATGCGCAAAACCATGACACGGCACCTGAAACGTTGGTATAGAAGAGCAGTCTGTTAGACTGAAGGGGCTAGGAGGCCGACGATGCACAACTTTACCTCCTTCTCTGTCAGAGCTCCTGATTAAGGGAATTCAAAGCTATACAAACTACTCGGATCAGAGAAGAGTCGGTACAGATGTGGTGCGGGTCCGCGGCAGGAATCCAACTCAGGACCGCATGCATAACGTGCTGTGCACTAACCCATTGCGTCACACGCGCACCTATAGAGCAGATTTCGTGGGACAAATTACGGCATGTCCGTAACCGTGCTGTACTGTAACTCTGTGATTTGATTGGATCAGCAGGACAAAAACAATGGGAAACCATTTCAATGTCACGGCATGCCGTACGGTAACCGTGCTGTAGTCAGTGCTGTAGTTTGTCCCACTCATACGAAATCTGCTCTATATATTGTAGTGGTGAATGCGTATGAACAGATAAAACCATATCTCCAAGCTGCCATGTAAGATTCTGTTTATTATTCACCAAGCTATAAATTACCGAGTTGTAAAGTAATGACGTCACAGATGGGTAAATTATGGCTTGGTGACTAGAGTAGATTTCGTATGAGTGCTGGGAAAGAATACGGCATGTCCGTAGCCTTGCCGTAGCCTTGCCGTAACCGTACTGTAACTTACTGTACCGTAACTCTGTAATTTGATTGGATCAGAAAGACAAAAACAATAGGGAAACCATTTCAATGTTACGGCATACCGTACGGTAACCCACACCGCGGCAAAACGGTATACTCCGCTGGCCAAAAGAACGAAGGCTCCGCTATCAAATACAAATTACCGAGGGTTTCAACTTTTTTAGTAAATAACTTTATAACTTAGTAAACTCACAATGAATTACAAATTAAGAAAACTTCAACCTGTTAAAGTCTTAGGCTTAGCTTTTAAGTAGTTTTCTTAGTTTTTGACAAAACAGTTCACAAATGAATACTTTTAAGCAGAAACGTTAAAATCACGGCATGTGCCTGTTGTTTCATTTCAGTTTTCGCGGGAAACTGGGGGCGGCCGCGCACCGACAAGATATAGCAAATACGCATGCGCATGACGTTTTGCCGCGGTGTGACTGTAACCGTGCCGTAAGTCATCGCCGTAACTTGCCCACTCATACGCAACCCGCTCTATTAAATACGGTTTACATCGTCACGTTCTTGGGTTGGTGAAAGGTCAGGTGATTGATCCCTCCTTATTCAATCCTGTGTCTAACATGGTTGGATTCGTTGTATAGTTAGTAACTTCCCTGATAATGTTTTTACCGTCTGTTGCTTATTTCTGATCGTACTAATCAGCTAGTGCTAGCGGTTTACTTTTAGTCGTATGTACTCGTATTCTTGGTGAGGTCAGGAAAATGGTCCACCATCACTGAAGGCAAAACAAAAGCAGCAAAAATTAGGTAAACAAAAGTGTAATGACCATAATAATAATAATAACAATATTTCTACAGGAAAAACTCCCTCGCGTGCTGTGATTTTCAGGGAGGTCCTGCATAACTAAAAGTAATAATGAAGACTAAAAGCCGGCTATAAAAGGTTAAGAACTAGAGCTAAAATGCTAAGAATACTAATGTTAGACAATAGTGTTATTACTTTAAAAAACTTTAAAATATAAGGTTTTTCATGAACGGATGCCCGTTTCAAACAGGCTAGTTTCAAACGTAACTTCATACATGTGCAAATAGACCAGTTCGCGGTACATTCCGACATTTTGAAAGGGGTGCAAACATATGGCGCGAAATACAGTGTTTGTATGGGAATCGATGGGAATCCGATGCCAAATAAAATCCGTAAAATCAAATTTCTGAAATATTCTTCAGATTCAAACTTAAGATACCAGGAAAAAGATTAACATATCGAAATTCGAGGGATGTAGCTGTGCTGGGAAGCGTGCAATCGTGTTTTCAGTTTTCTATACATTGTCTGTACATTTTCAGGCGGAATTTGACTCGTTTTTACAAACACTGTATTTCGCGCCATGTTTGCACCCATTTCAAAATGTCGGAATTTACCGCGAACTGGTCTATTAAAACTGAGCTAAACACTAATGATTTTATAAATAGGTCATTAGAGCTTGTAGATGGCCCGTCGGCCGTGGGTTAACTAACAAACGCCTTAAAATAGGCCTTTCGCAGGAAGCAGTCACGTGCTGATATATCACTTCAATAACGAATTAATTGCGCAGGTGACCCCATAGGAAATGCTTCGCTGGACGGCAAACAAACTTCAAAACGCAGTTTGAGAAAGATTGATTGGAGGTGGAAAATAGCATTTACAAACGGGTTTTGCTAATAACACCAACGATCTCGTACAAGTGCGTTTAAATAAATGAAGTCATATGTTTTGCCCTCTGAATTTCTAACGGGACCTGAAACTGACAACCATAGGGGCTGATCAAAGCCAGGACCCAGCTAATCCACAGATCTAGATTGAATTGGAATTTAGCGTGTCGGTTTTTGTGGAGGGAGGAAAACCGGAGGGCCCAGAGAAAAACCCTCGGAGCAAGGGCGAGGTACAAACCGCCGCGTCCGGGGATCGAACCTGGGCCACAGAGGTGAGAGGCTTAACCACTGCGCCACCCCGGCTCTCCAGTACAACCACGTGATCGTATCCTGCAAAAGACCCATTATTGATCACTATCAGGGGGAGAAGGGAGGGAGAACCTGATACTCTGGTTAAAATTTTAGCTGACAAATGTGAAATTACTGACAACTGACACTAAAATAATCCAGTTTCACATTCAAGAATTACCGCTGGATGCGATGACTACAGACTACAGTTTGAACTTTGCACCTCGCTGGTATTTGTGAATATTTTACATCAGAATGAGACTATCGTTGGGTAAAGGCGTCTGCAGGCCATCCCTTCATGTAGGACGACACGAATTGCTACCAAATTGTATTGCATTGTGTTGCGTTCTATTGTTGTATTGAATTGTATTGTGTTGTATTCCATTGTATTTTTGGTAAAAATTCGTGTCGTCCTACGTAAAGGGATTGCCCGTCTGTAGTACTAGTCATCGCATCCAGTGGTAATTCTTGAATGCGAAATGGGTCTATAGGCCATCTTGGATAAAACAATGCCGGGTTTTGGCCCCGGTAGCCTCGCACTGAATGAGTTTACCGGACGAAAACAAAGGTTTTTATTCTCCTGGCACTCAACATGGCCGCCGCGTGTTAAGAGCCATTGGAGATCCAGCTTTGAAATAGACCATTTAGCTTATGCATTTGTTGTACCAATTCAGGTCATTTGACTTTTCCCTTGAGTAATGTTTTCTTGTTTTCCTGTATCTCTAATTGGAAAACAAAACACTGAATCCTCTGGAGAGCTGTCACATGATCTGACTTGGGACAACAAGTGTACAAGCTAAATCGGTCAATTACACAAAATAATGCTGATTACTCTTATTTAAAACGATTATTGGCAGTTAACTGACAATTGACATTTGTATACCCCCACTGGCGTCGAATTCGGCACATGGACACGCTCGAGAGTCCAGCGATACTTCGCCCACGTCAGCCAATTTTGGTAGGCTGACTTTAGGAGTGTGCATCGAACATAGACTACATCGCAACTCCGCCGTCGCAGTGCACTCTGGGATGGATATCTCAGTTTTCACAACCTCGTCCCCAGGGTCTTCTCGGTCAGATCCAAGATGGCGGCTACTTAGAGAGAAGACCCTGGTAAAGGCTGGATCACGTGATCAAATACTCCCAGATTTTGGGAGTATTTTGTCACGTGATTTGGCGATCTAAGATGGCGGCCAAGCTAAATATGGGAATAGTTCATGTATAAACCATAGGTATCCCAATCCGGAGTGAGCGAGAAGCGATTAACGGTATTTCCACGCGGCGAACGATGCAGTCTACTAAATGGCTCGAAATGGAGTTTACTTGGATAAAGAAACAGTGGAAAGGTATCACAAAGCTACCAGGATGTATCTAAGCTAGAAGAGAATCCTAAAAAGCCGTTCATTTTTCGTTAGCGTTGAAGCGAAGCGATCGATAGCACATGTTCAGGTTTAACGGCTTCTCCTGGCTTTCCCACTGATGTACCTTACCAGAAAACTACCCAGTAATGCACTTCATCTATTACTCTATCTACACAACGTGTTTTAAGGTTATTTAAAATCGTTTTATTGATAAAATTTAAGCAATCTAAACTATATACAAGTTCATCTCTCTGGACTCAGTCCGTTTGGCCATATCAAACAATTTGTTGAGAAAAGTGTCGTTCCTGAGAGCTCCCTGTGATATTCCATATATGGTCAATATATTCCATATTTGGAAAGCAGGACTGATCGTCGAACTCTAGAACACGTTCAGGAAGTGTAGCGAGCCGGCAGAAGAGAGGCGGATACAACGTAGGCTACAGCAAGTGCGATTAAAAAAATAAAATCGTTTTTTGAAGATTCGATAGCGAAATTCAAAAAGGATGAGCGTATGACTCTAGTCAGGCCCAAATATTACTCTGAACGACAACAATTGTTTGATATGCAATAAAAAGCATTGTTAGAACCACCCTTGCGCCATAATCGAAGAGCCAATCAGAATACGTGATAGTTCAGCCTTTACCAGGGTCTTCTCTCTGAGTAGCCGCCATCTTGGATCTGACCGAGAAGACCCTGGGGACGAGGTTGCAGTTTTCATTGTTAAATCCAAGATGGCCGCCCAGCACTGAGATATCCATCCCAGAGTGCACTACGATGGCGAGGTTGCGATATAGTTAGTATCAGCACATGAAACGTTCGACATTTGAAATGGGCCTTGCTCTGGCGTCCTTCATCAAGAAGTCCGTTATTATAAGACCTGAGATACGAAAATAGAAAACCCAACAGCAAAAAATGAAATTGAACATTAGGGTTAGGATCAAGGAACTCGACTGCTTTTCGTTCTCGTTTCCTACTATTCCATTATCAACAAATGGATCTGGATCTTTACCTTTGTTTTTCAGTACGTGCATACAAGCGATCTCCGCCTGGTACGTAGACTGGTACTGGTAGGGATTTTCAAATGTCACATCTTTTGACCGGGCTCCCTGTTGAACCTTTAGCTGGCCGATGGGAAGAGCACGAGATGTGTGGATGGAGGGAAGGTGGGGGGTGGTGTCGGTAGTTCTGTCCATCGGAAGCCAGATCATGTACGTTTGTAACTGAAGGTGGGAAGTGGTACGTATTAGGAAGTTACCCAGCTCGTTCAACTACAAGTTATCCTGGGTAACAATTACCTCTAAAAAAGTCTTAATAATACCTGTAGAAAATTAATTATAACTAAATGTGGTAATAACACAAATTGTTGTTGTTGAAGTATCAGGTAAGACAAACTATTCGGTTGGTTTTAGGACGTGGCTTTGATATGCCAAAAACGTTCAAAAAGGCACGTCATATAAGCGAGGAAATGGCATATGAGACTTGTTAATGTCATGGTGTTGCACATGTATATTTATGGCGCCACTGTTTGATTCGGTGGCTTTGAATTGGATAAAAACTGTTAAAGTCCCCTCCCTCGATACGCTTAACGTGATTGAAATGATCATGATATGCAGTATTTAGTCATTTTTGCATATTTTCTTTGCTTTTGACCATCCCACATGTGCGCGAGGTTCGTCACTGTTCATATGAAAATCGCTGAAATTAACTGTATCCGGCCCGGATTGTGAATATAAAACCTCTCACCGTGAATGACAGCCTCTTTAGCTTTAAATTTGAAAGTAAACATGCACATCAGAAACGAAAGCAAACAGTTTCTGGTTCTTTAGATATAACTGAAAAGAACTAACAGGAAATCGAGAGTAAGGCGCGGTGAAGCGAATCATTAATTAGTATCCTTTTCTATAAACACGCCCTCTTCAACGTACGGGCTTCTTGTTACAAAGGTGTGCAAAAGTTAAAATAAAAATATCAAAAGTAACAAGAAGGAGAAGAGGAACGGGAGAAGATTGCAAGACAGTGACTATGTTTCCTGAGGAGCATAGGCGAAGTAAGCTTCTCACACATTACATATATATTCATGACATCGGCCAATAAGGAGTCTCGTTTCAGGTCACGTGTTAATACATGAAAACCAAGGATAGTACGACAAATTTGCATACTAGCTTTATTTGGAAACGATTTTAAACTACGGCAAATATGCAAATTCGTTAAAACAATAGCTAATTTGCATAGTTGCTGTAGTTTGAAAACCGTCCCAATACAGGAAATATGCAAATTAGTTCTAGATTACAGTTCTAAAAACAGTCCGTCAATAATTACATGAAAAAAGCATGAAGAAACAGAAACATGAAATATAAAACTTTAACGCTTCTAAAAGTCTACTTACATTTTTGTCTACAAAAAATATAATAATGCTTGTATAAAATTTCATAAGCTTTCTGCCGGCGTCATATCATTATACGAATCTCCAAACGTTTCTCTTCCAATTCCCGTCCAAATTTCCATTCTTCAATTTAAACACGCCCAAGCGATTTTTCGTGTTGATAAACATTACAATTGTCATGCTAATATTCCAACCATGATTTCAAAAGGCCGCTTTGTGTCAGGAACCAATGGATCTCTGGTTGTTACATTAATGACAATGGATGACGTGAGCTCTGTAATCCTTGTCACAGTTCATTTGACAGTCAAACGGTAACGGGTTCAGTCTTCATCCGTTTAGGGCTCTCTAATTATAAATCGTTTACATTAGTTTTAACTTCTCTTCATCCAGCCGTTTCGAAGCCTTCCCCAATCTCACTGAAGTGTGAATTGATTATTCGTCAGCGTTTGAATATGAATATACAAATACGGTAGAATTCTCGCTTTCGAATTTTTTCCTCTATTTATATTCTTTAATTAGTTGTGTTATTTTTATATCATTGTCCTCTATCTTATGAATATGTAATAATGTGTGAGAAGCCATTTCAAAGCTGCGTGATTGTTTTAGATGTGTTTTTTTGATCCTCGTGCCATAAACAATGTCTTGGGCCACGTCTAAAACAGTTTTATACTTCAAATGGGTAAACCACAGGCAGCCCAATCACACTGTTTGTGGCTAGGAAACATGTTTTTAATGTATCTAAAATAAAATAAATGTCATTTACCTTGCTCCTTGAGTGTTTTATTCATTGTGTTCCATTTCTTGGTGATTTTGAACTATTTCTCGTCTTGAGAATGGCACACAATAAATAAAGTCACTAGGAGAAAGCTGATAATGGGCTCCTGGAGAAAGGTAAAGCTCTCTTTTTAGATACATTTTTACAAATTTTCGTTTTGTAGTGAAACCCACAGTTAGGGCCACACTCGCCTCTCACCGCTGCGGTCTCGGGCTCGATTCCCTGCTCGGGCACCGTATGTGAGTTAGGTTAGTTGTTGATTCCTTGTCTGCATTCGAGGGATTTCTCTAGGTTCTCGATCCGGTTTAATTTCCTCCCTCCGTCAAAATCAACGTGTGAGTTGAGTGTTGTGTGTCCAAAACAGTTAATGTAGTGAGGAGTGTGTGAGGAATAAAAGCAGGCCATAATTAGTAATCAGTCTGCTACTCGGGTATATTAAGGCATGGGTCAAGGACTACCACACCCCTGTTAAGGGTGGACTACTTTAGTGTGGTTTTACTCGAAAATCTTGATTCCACGATATATCATCATGTAATCCCATCCTTCAATCATTTTTTAAAAGGTGGTTGCCATGGCGACCTTTGAACTCATGTTTAGGAAAGTATAATAAAAGGCTTCGGGAGGAAAGTGAGGCTCACAAAAGGGGGTGGAACTAATGCGACTTACTACGTATTTTATTCGTCCAACTAGACATTGTTGAAAAGTGGAAAGTTGAGGGTATCAAAAATTTCACACTTGCATTAATTAGCCTTCCCCTTCAAATTACCAACTTTTCTAATTGGAGCAGCAAAGTGTGCACTAACCTTGATTCACTTGCATGAAAATACCCACTATATTAAAACATTTTACGATCCTAGGCTTTTCTCAAATTTACTGACTTAAAATTAGAGTTCAAAGGTCACATTTCCATTGAAACTGTCGCGTAAATGTATTAAAGGTTGTGACTTTATAGAATGTGTCCGAAGTACGCAGATACAGATCACCCCCTCTTAATTTGCGGCGGCCATATTGGAATAGGTTGAGACCCATGCCTTTAATGCCCCTGAGTATAACAAATAAAATATTTTTATCCTTATTATCATTCATGTCTTTGTTATCATTGTTACGATAGTGATGGTGGTAGTGGTGGTGCTGCTGATGATGATGAGGAAGACGAGGAAGACGAGGAAGACGAGGAAGACGAGGAAGACGAGGAAGACGAGGAAGACGAGGAAGACGAGGAAGACGAGGAAGACGAGGAAGACGAGGAAGACGAGGAAGACGAGGAAGACGAGGAAGACGAGGAAGACGAGGAAGACGAGGAAGACGAGGAAGACGAGGAAGACGAGGAAGACGAGGAAGACGAGGAAGAAGAGGAAACAAGTTTAACCAACCCTGTCTCCGGTCTGGAATGGAAAGAATATCCTGAAGGGATGTGGGTTGTTCCTGCTGACGTGCAGTAAGGCGTCTCTTCGGGGATTTCTTATCCTGCCATCTCCTGCTTGGTACATGGAACCTTTGGGATTACCACCCATGCGTCGGTCACGACTAGAACTGCTTGACAGTCTGTAGAAAAAAATGTTGAAGGATGTTGAAAGCATGTGCGTGAAACGGTTTCAACATCTGCTTAACATTTTTATTAACTTCTGTTGTCTCGGAAATCTTTTCTGGCCATGCCAAACGGTTTCAACATCTGTTCAACATTCTAATTAACTTCTATTGTCTCGGAAATATTTTCTGGCCATGTCAAACGGTTTCAACAAATTAAGGGCGTGTTATGTTTTGGGACTGATATTCCTAGTAGGACAACCCTGAAAAGTCAATCTTGTTCAATATTCCTAAGGGACGTACCGAAAGTAGCGATTATAATTACATTTCAAAAGAGGAATATGTGTACAGTATTTACTGGTTATTTCATGGGTTTCTATGGAATACGGGCGAATATTTCACGAGAAATTTGTATTATTTGGTATACAACGAGCCTTTAGGCGAGTTGCCAAAATAATATGAATTTCGAGTGAAATGTTCGCCCATATTCCATTGGAAAACCATGCACGAAATAACCATTTACGGGAAGAGTTATCACGAAAACAAAGTAATTTATCGGACGATAGACTGCGAAATTTCTCGGAAAACAAAAGGTGGGAGTGGCGAACGCGTCTGCAGACTAATTAGGTATTCAAAATTCTTGAATTCTTATTGGCTGATAAAGAAATGGCGTGAAATTTCCCTCATTTCGATTGGCTTTATCTAGCCATGAAATAGTCCGCTCTGTATTTCATAGAAAAACCCTGAAATACCGCTTTGTATTTCATAGTAAAGCTGAGCTCCGATTGGCTGAAATATGACATTTATAGGATAATTCGAGTTCAATACTCAGAGGCCAGTTTTTACAGAGACTACTGGGTATAATCCTTTGTACTTCACTGCGACCTTATTGGATTTACTGTATGGCTCTTTTCACGACCGAGACACAGTACACTAATTAGGCCCGTGTACATGAGAAGCGAGTTGAGTTTCATCCGATGATCCCGGGTTGAAAATGCATTTCGTTTACATGATCCCGGGTCATGGATCAAGGGCACCCAACAAGTACTTTTTGAAATTCGTTTGAAACCAGTTGTCTGCAGCTTATCTAGCCATTTTAAGGCGCCTACTATGTCTTTTGACGTATTCTAGAAAGTTATTAGCTGTTCGAATTTTCTAGGTGGAAATCGCGTCAACCGAAAATACTATGGCAAAATATTCCCGGCCTACGAATTTGTTAGTAGTCCAGAACAGAAACAAGAATTTTCTAGCCCAAGTAACTTCATGTTGCAAAGTTTTGTGGAGGTACGAATTTTTTAGGGATTTTTTTCCCTTTAGGCAATTCTTAGGGAATGAAAATGTGTTGTTCTGACTCTATTGATCAGACGAATTAGGACGTACGAATATTTTAGGGGAAACCTTTTAGTCTCCCTTTTCTTCTATAATTTTCTAGGGATTGAAAAAAAAATTTCTAGCCAGTATTTCAGAAAACAATTTTCTAGGGACAATTTTTTCAAATCCGAAAGTTTTAGGCTAACTTACTCTCCCGAAAAGCTTTTTAACCGAAAACTTCGTTGGGTGCCCTTCATGGATGCCGATACGAAACCATCCCTAGCCGTAAGTTCCTTTATTTGTTGTCTCAGTCCGGCGATGAAAAGAGAACATTGTGTTTACATGAAATGCTCGTCCCGGGAAGAAATTTCATCCCTGTGCTAAAGACAGGGATGACATCGTCCCGGCATGAACTCATTTCGTCCCGGGATAAGGTAAACAGCAAGAGACAATCACGGACCAGATACCGAGATGAAACTCATCCCGGGATGAAAAGACTCGTGTAAATTAAACAGGACCTTTGAAGCATTGCCGCCTAGTACATCGTGCATTGTGTTGTGCCAGAAAAAGGCATTTCACGATTTTAGACAAAATTGTATTCAGGATAAACACATCATTAATTATACAGTTCCAGTATAGTCCACGCTTAACGAGTCCATATTTGAGTTGCTTTAATTAAAACTGTATTTTGTTAAATTGGTTTGTATTTGTATGAGAATAGTTCGGCACAAGCCTCTATTCGTTTATAAGGTTTAGTTTTGATCATAACTTATTTTCCAACAGCCTCTTCACTTGTAAATAAAATATTACATCTCTCAAGCTTATTGCTATTGAGAGATCATAACAACAAGCCAGGTGATTTTAATTACAAATCATGTATATACGTTAATGGTACTATACAAATTGAGCTAAGATGTAAATAATCCTATTTCTGGACGTATGATTGCTTTTCATTATAAAGTTGTATTGAAAGAGCCATCTGTTGATCATTCCGAATACAGATCAGTTAATTATGAACTTTGAGTTAGATTTCTACGGAAAATCTTTAAAGACCTTTTTAAAGATGGTTTCGTATCGACTTTTTCAAGTTTCATCTTTGACGTTTCTCATTTAAGTTGACGTTTGTTTGAATCAACTTTCCTTCTAGGTCAGTTTCCTTTAATCAAGCCACGACCTTAATTACAATATTGTACACATTAAAGGCGCCGTGTCATGGCTCTGCGCATGTCTGGAATCAACGTTCCATCGGTGGCTGTTAATTGGCTTCAAACAGTTAAAGTCCCCTCCCTTATTACTTGATTGAAAGGATATGCAATATTTTCTTTGAAGATTAGATCTACGTACAGTTTGTTATAGTCAATGTTGCACACTTGCTCTGATTTCATGCATTCCACACGTGTGCTAGGGTCGTCAGTCGTCAGTATATGAAAATCACTGAAAATATTTTTTCCGGCCCAGAACGTAAAGGCGTGTCCTTCACCGTGACACAGCCCCTTTAACTTTATCTTTAGAATATCGTAAATGCACCTGTATTGTTCTCAGTAATTATTGTTTGTAAATGATATAAATACAGAGCGAACATCTTGCAACATTGCGAGTCCATTGCCAGTCTTTGAGACAACGATTAAAAGAACAAGTGACTTCAACCACATCTTGGTTTCTGCTGTCGTACGCAAAGTTCAAGAAACCCTCTCTTAACATGTGACGTAAGATACGGAAACCTACAAGTGCTAGTGAGCTATGGCTTTTTGATTAATCTTACGTCACTCGACCTAGACCTCAAACTGCGCGGGACTTTAATAACGCTTAAAAATATAGTGATTATACCGATTTCACGTTTTTCTTTTTCAGTCGTCCTCAAGTTTCATCTAGACTTTAAAAATAAATAAAAATAAAATGGTATGATCATGATATGATTTTTTATATTAGACTGCTTAGACGGAAAAGGAAGCTTTCAAATCAGGCAAACAACACCAGTTTTCTAAATTCCCGGTTTCCTGTATGACCACAGGTGTCTAAAAACTCGCCACATCCCTTTTCGCCTATCTGTCGAATCATGCATCCAAACTTACTGAAACGTCATGTTCATGTTGTAAATCCATCTGAAATATTTTCTTTCCCTTTCATGTAAATTATTACCTTGTACTGATTCCTATATGCTTTAATTTTTATGCATTTTATTCTTGTTTTCACTTTTCCAGATATTCTGGTTTTCCTGGAGTTAATACTAGAAGCGGATCCCTAGAAACTTTGGTAAAACTGGCTTATTTACGTGCCTTTAACTTATATAATATATAATAAAGCATTTATATAGAGCCATTATCCATATAGCCCAATAATGGCGCTTTACAATTCTTATGAAAATACAAATAAGTAATAATTATATGTAAAATGGAGCCGTGGTAAGACAATCAAAAACAATATTAAGAATTCGAACATTGACCTAATTATATGCTTGATTAAAACGTAAGTCTTAATTCTGCTCTTAAAACTACCAACAGATGGACTCTGTGTAATAAAATTGGGGAGCCGAGTTCCAGAGTTTCGGAGCGGCTATTGCAAATGTTCTCTCGCCGTATGATGCCAGCTTTGCAGATGCAACAAGCAGTAAAGTTTTTGTAGATGATCTTAGTTGTCTGGTTGGAACATAGTTGTGGAGTAATTCTCTAAAGAATTGGTGTAATGTGATCATACTTACGGCTGCCTGTCACGAGACGGGCGGCGGCCCAATTCTGGACACGCTGTAACCTGTTAACAAGTTACTGTGGCAAGCCAGAAAGTAATGAATTACAGTTGTCTAATTTAGTAGATATAAAACCATGAACTAATATTTCTATGTCATCCTGTGATAAGCAATTTCTAATCTTAGCTATATTACGTGTGTGATAATATGTTGATGTGTATATATTTGCTCAAGATTGCTATTCAGGTCAAAAACCACGCCTATGTTCCTTGCTGATTCTTGGTTTTCATGTGACGTCAAAAAACTATACCGTGCAGCATGAACATTTTGCGGGAGTTTTATTTTGTGGATTGGCGGTTTTTCGTGTTTTGCGGGTTAATTTTTTTGCGATTCGAGATGACTGAAATTTTTGCTGGGAACTAATTTTTGCGATTTCCTGTTCAATCAGCGGAACATTAAAAAGGAAGGAAATTTAATATGTTTAACTTTTATATTACTTGTCGAGTTACTGTACGCTCAACTTAAGAGACTTTTCACTGAATTATACAATCAATGTTAATAGTTCTTATTTAGTCCAATATCGTCTCAGTGATGCAAGTTTACATCGAAAAAGTAGAGATGCTTATTTGACTGAATGGAGTAAATTTTTGCGGAGTATTATTTTGCGGGAGTTTTTTTCTGCGGGAAATTATTTTTGCGGATAGAGGGCAATCCGCAAAAATTAAAACCCGCAAAAATTTCATGCTTCACGGTAAGTCCTACAAAGCTGTTCTTTGTATATATTCTAGACATCGATAATGAAAGCCTACACAGAAAATTTCACGTCGATAGGGTGTTTGTCCCGGAGTAAATAAATTTTGAATTTTATGACAGAACGACCCAGCGTCAGTGTTTTCCGGAAGGCATAAAAGTCTCTCAGTACACTAGCAGGGATAGGATCTAAATCACAAGACTTCAGGGTATAAGTGTTAACCAACTTTCTGACTTGATTGTCTGTGACAGGTGGAAACTCTGTAAGTTCCGTATCACGCACATGCGTATCCGGATACGGATTTACAACTGAAACACGCTCAGCAGTTAAATCGTTTCTTATTGAAACTATTTTAGCATTGAAGAAATCGGCAAATTTATTAGCACTGAAGTTCAGCTGCAGAAGTGACTGTTTCTGAGACGTTTCTCAGAATTCCGGTGTAGTAGTTTATCAAAAAGCACCTTCTGATTAGACTTTTTCTTTAATGACCGTAGAGAGTAATGATTAGTCTTTGCATTTGTAATCATGTTATTCACAATATTGCATTGTTCCACATACAGCTGTCTTATCACAGTTATTTATAGTACTCCAGTAAAACAAAGACTGCGCCAGTATTTTCATATGTGTAAAACCATCCCTATATATGCTCACCCCAGGCTACAGGAAATATTCACTTCTCGAAACACTAATCATAATCTAAGAGACGCTGAAAACAAACTAAGACTACCTAAACCAAGAACGGAGCTTCAGTTCTTATGGAACAATCTCCTCCATAACTTAACGGAGCGTCCAACTCTCTTAAACAAGGGGCATTGGTAATTTATATTCTATATCGGACTTCCACACGGCAAAGATGTAAAACAGTCTTATTACTGCACTATCTTCATATTTGTACATATTTTAACTGATGTTCGTACAGTGTACAAATAAAGTTTGTCCATCTTTCGTTTGTTGCTGGGGTCCCCTGACCCGTTGCCAAGACCTCCTATGCGTACACTACAACTATCTGTAAAGACCCTTACTGAAACTTGGCTTCCATAGATCCTAGTAAACTCACCTTGCGTGCCTTTCGTCTGTCGTTTCGAGCGCCGCGGAGAAATAATTCCGCAAGTGAGACGGTAAACGTGCAGGCACAGATCTTGTTCTTGCTTCGCGAACTACAGCAAAACAGAACAGTACATTGACTCAATTTTAAGAACCAGCTGTTTCGGTAAACATCAGCCAGGCTAATTAATTGCGCACTCTCGAGTCAACTGCAAACAAACATGTCAAACAGGCATACACTTAATGAAAGGTTGATAACCAAGGAAATAAACATCAGACTAACCTGTCGTTGCCCAGTCTTTATACTTTGCCGTAGTACTCATTTTATAGAATTATTACAAAAGGAAAAAAGCTCTCTGTATTTCAACACTCTTCAGTCAAGTTCCCAGGAGTTTCACCGTCGTGTTGGAGCAAGCGTTTGGTGAATGACGGAGCTATCAATTTATATACCACTGGAAGGCGTTTTCTCCAAGTTTTGTTCAAAGCGTGTTGTTTGTGAAAACAATTTTCCAAAGTTTACTTTTCATTCAGATGTGTTAGTTATGTGATAGACCGGTTTTTGATTGAGTGTCGATAAGTAATTAGGTGATTGCTTTCGAGTTTGATTGGTTTAGGTATACATGATTGCGTTTACTTTCCTTCGTGATTGGTTCAAGTGAAACCAATCACGAATTACTTTAGTTCGTGATTGGTTCATTGCGTTGTTACTTACAATGCAAACAAAAGGTTTCTGCAGTATCCAGAGTGTTTAATGCCTCAGACTTAACTTTTGTTTATGGAGATCAGAAAGAAGGGCTTTACCCCATCAACAAATACTTCATTGCTATGGTCATGCTTAACAGCTTCCTTTACAAAATGCCTCTAATGACAGTACCATACTGACCAGTGATTGTCTCAGAGGGATCGGTCAGCTGGTAATAGATTTGGTTCCCATTGTCTCAAACAACAAAGAGATTAGTACCGTTGAATGGAGGGTTATAATTGCCCAAACTATAATCAATTTGTACTTGTCATGACTCGCTTCTGATGGGAAACAAAAATAAAGTGTTAATGAGTGCTGGGGTACTCAGTGTGTTAGAGCGGTTTTCAGTTGAGTGTAGTAAAACCAAACGCAAATTACCCACAGCCAGCTAGCCAGCCAATCATAGGAGCGAGTAATCACAAGTAACTCATAAATGGCTTCCCTGTGAGCCAATGACAAACCAAAGCAAAACCAAAAGCAATTTGCGTTTGGTTTTACTTTGGATTCTGATTGGTTGGTTTACTTTCTCAGCCAATAGGAGAGCTTAGTAAACGCAAAACCAAAACACTTCCGACACTCAATTGAAATCCGCTCTAATCGGACCATCGAGGTTTCTTTTCATTTAAGTGTCAGCGTTGTACAGAGCCCCTTGTCTGCAAGAATCGTATCTAACTTGGCCAATCGTACGTCGTCTACTTGGTGATAAGCGATCTCACGTACTAGGTGTAGAACTATATAAGAACTTATAAAGGATGATGATACTTGAAATGTACAAAGCCCAGGATTAGGTAGACGATTAGAAATCATCAATTATAAACTGTGAAAACACATTTCAGACTAGAGGAAAGAAGATTTACAAGGGGTTGTTGTGCCAACTGGAGCCCATGCATGCGGCACTGAATGTGCAATGCAGTTGCTGATTGGCAGCAGCTGGCCCTTCGCAATTCAGAACCCCAGATAGCAGTACTAATGAACAAGAAAATAACACTGATGTCGAACCGAGATTGTTAATTTGTATAATCTGTCACCCATGATAAAGTATCTAATCTAAAATCTAATCTAATCAGTTCTACATTCCGCTTTCTTTTATAGGTATACGTAAGCTATGCTTACCTGAAAGCATAGAGCCTTAGCCGTGTATTATGCTGTGATAAAACACAATGAGCATTTGATAACATGAGAGAAAGTTGAAAGCACAACTTTTAACATTTCTCGAGTGACTGGAGTGTTTCTGTGGCAGTTTAATATTTCAACGTCATGCACAGTACAAAACCCAAGCAGGTGATTGGCTAATGACTGTGCTTTATTGGTAACCACAGCACGCTGTGCATTCATCTTTAAGGGTTAGAGACTTTATATTTGTGTTTTATCGACAAATACAGACACTTCCGACTTTGGCCTTCATTATTTTTCGTTCATTGTACAGTCAGCGTGTGCCTGTGTTTGTCAATAAAACACGCAACGCTTAAATATTTCATGGCTATACTCTAACTATGGCAATTATATTTATTACACTTCATGTAACTGAATAAAGACTTGTTGTTGTTGTTGTTGGCTAAGGCTTATTTACTTGCTTTATGATATAGTTTTAAGCGCACGAGGAAAGCAAACAATCAATTATTCACTCAGGCATGTACAAACGTGATAACGTTCCTAACAAAATAAGTGTGGGCTCCCTGTGTTTAATGGTATGGAGTTAAGGTCATCCAAGGTTGCAAAGATGGCGACGGCGGGAAAGTCGAGGCGAAGCGAGAACAAATTAGAAATGGTAAAATATTCAAAACTCATTCCCCTGACACTACTATCCAAAATATATTCCATTGTGTTGATGACTGTAATATATATATAGCTATAGTAACGAGAGCAGTGTTTCCACTCCGCAGTTTCTTGCAATAATTGTTCAGTTTTGACAGCTATCTACTAATCTAGCATTCTAACTCTAACTCTAAGCTAGGCCGCCTGACTGAGACTGTGAGTTATTGTTTTGACTTTTGGTCAGCAACCAAATCTTTTATAGTACTTTAAGCGTTTTCTATTTCCTAAGAACGCAAGAAATATGAGAATGTGTTGGCGCCGGGTATAGTACTTAACGTTAAAAAGGCAGTGCATGTTTCTTTGCAGATGTTTACAATAAACAACTTTATTAGTTGGCTAACCAGATAATTAATACTGCTGTGTATTTTTACTCATCATTTGCATTTTAGCTAAAATATACATATGACTCGTAAAAATACACAGCTGTACAGGATTCTTGGTATTTATTTGTAGGGCAGGCAATAATTAACTAAAACAATTAACTAGCTAATTTTTTTCATAAAAGCTGTCTTCACACACAAGACAAATTGTATGAGTCTTGTGCTTTCAAGAAAAATAACAGGTGGCTACTTTCATCCTAACAGCCAGCAGAAATTGGCTGGTTGTCATATTCTACAAGAACCCTGGTTGTATTAGCTGTTTAACCAACTGATAACCTCTATCTATGAGGGACTGTCAGTATATCCACTTGATGTTGTGTCAAAGTCAACGATAGCAAATTTTACATCAATGTTTATGAGAGATTTGCATGTCCACTGGATGTTAATGTCTGACCCCCTCTTGCACACTCATTACAAAACCCCACTGTAGTGTATTTGCACAGCTTGAGCTGAGCTGGTGTTGCATCAAAGTCAAATATAGCAAATTTTACGCAATGTTTATGAGAGGTCTGCACTCATTCCAAAGCCCCATGGTGGGGTATTGACATAGCTTTATACAGTGTAGCTGACTCCACAGTGAGGCATTTGCAACATTCTGATTCAAAGATTCAAATGCCCTACAAATGCCTGGGGTGGGGTGCACAGGGTAGGTTTGGAATTTATTGATACACATTTCACCTCATGTTCGTGTGAATAGCTAGCTACAGATAACTTAATAGTTTTTAAAAATGTTCAGAGTCAGAGTGACCAGGTCCTGAGCTTGATGTTTCAGGATCCTGGTTATCCAAGTTCCTCTAAGCAATATTTGAGAATTGCAAAAGATGACCTTGACAGAATGATAACAGACATGGCACAAGTTAAAGAGTTTGTACCAAGGGTAAGAATATTAATTCTAAATTGTACCTCGGGTGTTTGAATTTTTGTTATTATAATTATAAATATGGTGCATTGTATTTTTGAATTAAGTAAAATTGTTAACAAATTGTATTTCTAAATTGGCTGTCATCTCTTACATGTATATCCAGGTTCTTAATTCTGAGTTGATTGGTACAGTCAGCAAACTGGAATCAAGTGAAAAAGGTACAAGGATTATTACATACAAGTTGTGTACATGTGTATGTATATAATATTGTCATTTTAATATTCTTCTGTCACATGTATACTCACCAATGCTAAATTAAAGGAGCTCTACCTTTACTTTTTTACTGATCTAACCCCAATGTCTATTCAAATTTTCATAGATTATTATAGCTCCAGTGCCAACTATTTTGGCATAGAGTTTAAATAAAATTGCCATCATTCATATTTTTAATCAATAAATAACAGCAAAGAACTTAATTGGCACACTAATGATTTGCATGTAGTAATAATAATACATGTAACTTATAATAATAATAATAATAATCTTCATCATATCAATAACAACAACAACAATAATAACTTTATTTACAGAGGGGCGCTGCATGACATATTATTATTACCTTAAGATAATTTTCAGCTCTCAGATCATCTTTTATCATGCCTTAGTTTTACTGTATTCATTAATTACTACTATATCTACTCTGCATTTTTTTTACCCCTGCTCATTTACTCTTTAATGAAAAAATTGCCTTTGATTTTAGAACTTGCGCTTGTACAAGCAGAGAATTGGCATCTGAGAGCTGAGCTGGAGCAGTTGAAACAAAAACACAGTAAAGAAACAGAACTGATGACTAGAAAATATGCCAGTCTAACAAATGACTTTGATAAAGGAAGAGAGGTTAGTCTATAAATTTCAGAGCCATTACATAGATTAATGCAAAGTAGCTTGGTCTTTGCATGTTTGTTCTTTTAAGCAGCAACAATGTGTTAAACTAATTATTGTTTCTTCTTGAATTAACTTCACTTTTTTGTCATTATATCTTTAGGATAGATATCAGCTTAAGGTGAGGTGATGTTGTCATCATTGTTGTTATGGTTATTATTGTTATTATTATTGTTTTTGTAATTTTTATCATTGTTATTGTTTTTGTTATTTTTGTTATTTTTATTATTGTTGTCATTATTGTTGTTATTGTTATCATTATTGTTGTTATTGTTATTGTTGTTATTATCATCATTATTGTTGTTATTGTTATCATTATTGTTATTGTTGTTATTATCATCATTATTGTTGTTATTGTTATCATTATTGTTGTTATTATTATTGTTGTTATTATCATCATTATTGTTGTTATTTTTTATCATTATTGTCATCATTGTTGTTATGGTTATTGTTAAATTATTATTGTTTTTGTAATTTTTGATCATTGTTATTGTTTTCGTTATTTTTATTATTATTGTTGTTATTGTTATCATTATTGTTGTTATTTTTATCATTATTATTGTTGTTTTTTGTCATTATTGTCATCATGATTGTTGTTGTTATTATGATTGTTGTTTTTATTATTATTGTCATCATTGTTATTATTGTTTTGTTATTTTGTGTTATTTTTTTGGCATTGTTGTTATTGTTATCATTGTTGTTGTCATGCTGAAGTCCGACAATTCCACCTAAATTTCTGACAATTCCACCTAAATTTCTGACAATTCCACTTCCGATCTGACAATTCCACTTGGTCCTCTGACAATTCCACTTCGGCCTCTGACAATTCCACTTCGGCCTCTGACAATTCCACTTGGGCCTCTGACAGTTCCACTTGGGCCTCTGACAGTTCCACTTGAACTTTCTAAAGTGATGATTTCATTTGATCATATCTTTTGAAACAGGCTTCGCACAAAAAAGTGATGTATGAGGAAGTTGTAGCTTATCATCCAAGCTATCCACGGGAAAGTTCAAAATGTTTTTTTACCTTATATATCGGGAGATAAATAGACCTGAAGTTGCTTACGAGTGTTGCCTTCAGGGTACGTGGAAGTGAAAAAATGGCCTTTTGGAGCATTCAAGCTTCAACTCCTGAGATATTTAACATCATTTGAAGTCACGCATATTTTGTCACTGAGATAGATACCAGAGTGACCTTAGCTGGCCCAATATGTAACCGGTTAGCAAAGGGAATTCACCAAATAACGAAGTGTCTTAAAACAATAGTCCACTTCCGAGATTTGTCTCACTTCCTACATACAGCGGAGTCAATACGAGGCTCCGTGCACAATGCTCAGTCGTTCGTGACAAGACTACAGCACTTCGGTAGTTACGTTTGTCACGAACGACTGAGCATTGTGCACGGAGCCTCGTATTAATTCATTTGTACGTAGGAAGTGAGGCATATCTCGAAAGTGGGCTATTTAATTTATACAAGGCAATACAGTTTATTAGTTCATTCCTCTAGGACTTTTCAGAATCTTCACAGAACTCTGAGAAGTACACCGTCTAACGAGCTGTTGGACTAGAACCCACTAACAGTAATGACAACGTAGTGGTGTTAAACTCAACATGTTTATTAACAAAGTTGATGTTGTTAGGGTAGGCTGGCAGTTACACATGCAATGCCATCTACAAATCCTGGGGAAAAAAAGCTTATACAGCATACTGCTAAGGCGCCCTGAATCATAAGAGTGTGCTTTTACAGATAATCCCGATAATTTCCTAACTGATATAGCCATGGAGTATAATAACACATCTTACGAGGCATACTTCTTGCTGAAATAGTGCTTCCGATTCAGCTGCTTCCACATGTTGCGAACCTTAGTATAACATTTTTCCTTCCACCCTTGACTTTCTCCAAGCTCCCATAATATGTTGGCTCCAGCATGTTCTTGGAACACTTGATCCATCTTGGTGTTGCTTGGCCCTCGTACTTTGTCCCTGAACAGGTTCTTGAATGCTTCTCGTAAGACATTTACGTCCGACTTGGACCACCTGTACCGTCCGTGTTTGTGGCGATGAGGAGACAATATTTGGTTGGCCACTCTTGGATACGTTCTTGGCACTGACACAGGAGGCACTGCATTCCCCTTCAGCATCCTTAACATGGGAAGCTTCATCATCCGCGGCATCAGAACCCTCATCCTCTGAATCATTAGGATCTTTGTTGCTCTCGTCATCGGCGCCTTTGTTGTCACCAGCACTGCTTTCCAAAGCATGGGACTTAGACAAAGAAGGCTGTGGGAGAGTTGGCTCCCTTGCTTCAAGCTCAGTAGTGATCATCTTTGCTGCTAATGCTGCCAGATGTGTCCGCAGTTCTTTTAGAATGCCTCATTAACAGGGCTAGCCCACATTTTACGGATAGCTGTGCAGCTTAAGGGCTTGTGAAGAATAATCCCAGTGCTCCGTAGGAATGTTCGCAGGATGCCTGAGATGTTGCCGGAAGCGATCTGGCGGCCTGAGTCTGACAGAAATATTTGGTTAGCCCTAGAGCTGTCTGTCTGCCGGTTACGGATGCCGCCTATGTAGGCTTCCATGAGCTTCACATCCTCCTTAGTCAGGTAGATAGTGGCAGGTCCTGTCATGGACGTCTTGTGCTTGTACACTTTGAACTGAGAAAAAAGAAAGAAAACACCAATATCTTCTGTCAGAAGACCAATAAAGCAACAAGAAGTAAACTATTGCATGTATCTTTACCTCAAACCTTCCAGTCTCATCCTCCCAGTGTTTGGCTCCTTAGCCAAACTTAAATATATATACATCGTTGAAAAGCTCTTGAGGCAGGAAAGATATTGATGTTAAAATATTAGACGATAATGCCGATTTCGAAACGTTTTAAGCTATACAATTTATTGTGCTTTTATGTCTGACTAGCCTTTAAGGTCACATTGCAGAAACTCATATAAACAACTTAGAATTCGTTTGCCACGCATTAAATAACTATCAAAACATTGTTTGATAAAAATATTCATGCATATATGTGTCACCTTTCGTAAAACAGTTAGGTTTACCCAAGAAAATACACCGTAATTAGCATATATTACCATACATTATGAGAATTTGAGAATTCATTTCCTTAAGAAACATCCCCCTAACTTCACACTTGTACAAAACCTAAGAAAATTACTCTTAATAGATGCCTAAACAACTTAATTAAGCTGTAAAATGCTTTTTACCGCATTAAAGGCGCTGTAATAAGAAAACGAAGAGTACCTAGGAACGATATATTAGTAAACTTACCACTGATGTAGAGTAGCAGGAAAGGGACTTCAATGGAGATTGATGTTGCTTTTATACCAAGTCACAGTTTTGCAAAAACAAGTAGTGCTGCTACCAAATTTTGGTATGTTGTGCAGAAGAACATAGCAAACACATCACCTGCTGCCATTTGCTGTTTACCTGTTGTCCTGTTACCATAGAAACTATTAAGATTTATGGGTAAGGGTTGCACTTAAAATATAAACTATATGCCCTAATTTATTGAAAATTGAAATTCAACTCAAAATTACACCACGAAGCCGCGATTTGATGAGCATCAAATAGTAAGCAAAGTTGTAGAGCTTTACCAGATCTTTCAAACCATATAAATCATTCTGGGTTGCCAAGGAATGTTGCCATGGCAACCACATAAAATGGTTTTGGGCATGAAGGAAATACACCAATCAGAACCCGGTCGCAGTATGTTATAGCCTTCATTATACTGAACAGTCTGATGTCTTTGGTACGGTCATGTGATTCCACGTTGCTATGGCAACCTTAAATAATTATTTTTCATTAAAAAAATCATAACGGCTACAGCAACTGTGATAAGAATTTCAAAGTTGCAAGTGTTGTAGACACTGATAAGGACTTCAAGTGTGCCAAGTTTCTTTAGTAAATCTTAAAAAGGTCAGAGGTTACAGCCACTTTAATGTTTAAATTTCATGTACTGTTTCTATGGCAAAGCGCATGGAAGACAGTTGCAACCGTATACGAATGAAAGACCTTATCTAGTACTGCAATAGTATGCAGTTAGTTTCTCTTCATTCCAATATGCGGAATTTTAACAGGCTGCCAAAATTTACATTTTAGGTGGAATCGTCAGAACCACAATTTTTGTATCTCGATAACTAAGCATCGCGCAGACTCCGTTCAAATTACCAATAGTAGTATTCCGTTCGTGTAGCAACATATTTCAGTTTCAGTTGTTTCTCTCAAATCCTTCCTGATAAGTAATGGGCTTCTGACAAATCAACTCATCAGTGTTTTTCTAGGTTCTGCGCATGCGCAACTAGACCAGCGAACAAGGTGCCAAAATAAACTTCACACCAAGATCAACAAATCCTGAACGTTTGATGACTTTGCGATCATGGGAACCTTGTAAGAGCTTAGTCTGAAGTTTCGACTTTTTAAGATTTGAGCAACATGTCAAGGGTGTGATCAATAGTACACATCAACAGGACAATAAACTGAAACCTATTTATAACCACTTAAACTTGTTTGATTGAGCTCAAATTTGGTATATGGCTAAGTCAAGTACTGAACTCTATTGTTTTAGTTTTGGTTTTATTCTACGATGTCAGGGGGGGAAGTTATGGGGTCCCGCAAATTACCGGAAATTGGACTTCTGACAAGTCTCCCTCTGCACAGAAGAGAAATTTAAGGATTTATCGGACAGATCTCTGTTCTACAGTCTGTAAGCTCTTCAATGATGTATATTTTATATTGCTAAAGTGAGTTTTTACATTTTAGGGGGAATCGTCAGATCAGTCTGATTATTGTTATTATGATTGTTGTTGTTATTATGATTGTTGTTGTTTTTATCATTATTGTCATCATTGTTATTATTTATTTATTTTTGTCATTGTTGTTATTGTTATCATTGTTGTTGTTTTATCATTATTGCTATTGTTGTTATTGTTATTATTATTGTTTTTGTTATTTTTATCATTATTGTTGTTGTTTTTATCATTATTGTCATCGTTGTTATTATTATGTTATTATTATTGTTGTTATTATTATTGTTATTATTTAGTTATGGAGCAGATGTTGGCATTAGCAGGTCCATGACAGTTATGCAGGGTTGCCACAGGTCAGGGAAAAGTCGGCCTAAAATCTAAATCTAAAATCTAAAATTAAAATTTTGCAGGTATTAGTAGGAAAGGCAGGAAAAAATGAGTTTACCATCTCAGGATTCAAATTACAACAAAATCTTTGGAGGTTTTTGCTCTTTATTGTTTGTTTTTCTCAGGGTGGTCATAAATAGGAGATTGGGGCGAGTAAAGTTATTCAAAATAAACTTGAGAAATGGCAAAGAACCGTGGACGAAAATCCTGCTTGTTGCTACGTTGTTGTATCTAAGTCAGATCTAATCAGCCAAAATGAAAATGAATACAAAGTCCAAGGACTACGGCAAAGCTAACACAACCTAGGATTTTATATTGAATATTACAATATTTTGGCTGGCCAAACCGGCCTTCTTCAGGTATTAGATGTTACTGCATCTGATTTCTTTGAGTATTTTACTAGTTGGTTAGGAAATTTAAGTAACAGTTGGATCTAGGAAAAGTCATGACTGACCTCTGACTGACCTCTGTGGCAACCCTGTTAAAAGAGTCCACAGATTTTGCAAGAGCAGTAGGTGTGAGCCTAAAATTTTGAATAATTTGACAACAACAGCAATTTTTTATTTCTTTCTTCTAAAATAAATTACAGTGTTTTGTTTTGGATTACCTACCCTATTATTCGAGCATAAATCACATGAATTTAATAAATGGGGAAAACGTTTTTACAGGTTCTGAGTGTAGTGGACCTTCTTACAATACATACTAGATATAAATATTGACATATTAATTTATAGTTATAATGGTCATAACAAAAATGCTCAAAATAATCCAAATTCAGTCCCATGACAAGCTAATAATGAACCTCAGAACAAACAATAACTATCAGAATTTGTCTTTTCAAGTGTCAACTTACTGATGTCAATCAACAACTGAGTGAGCAATCAGAGTACTGTGCTAGCATGGGAGCTGCGGCCTGCACCTTATTGTGGAGGGTCTCTAGGCAACAGGAGTCAGTGGCATCGTTACTTGGAGGGGTAAGTTGGGGGGATTTATAAGATAAACTGTACAAACTGCGCTCTTTGTTTGGAGGGGTAAGGTGGGGTTCTCTTGGCAACAGGAGTCAGTGGCATCGTTACTTGGAGGGCGGTAAGGTGGGGGATATATACAATACAAGTGCAAAATGCGCTCTTTGATTGGACGATAAAATTAGACTGCGACTCCGAGGTTTGTATTGGCAGATAGTTGGCGATGGACGCAGCCCCGAGTCAACTAAAACCTTTTTTTTTTATTTGCATAGAAGTATTTTTCTAAGTGATTTTGTCTATTACGCGCATCCGATCGATTATCGATCGATAGACGGCGCCTGGCTAGCCAATCAGATGGCGAGTTTGCCAATAGACGTCGGCTGGGTTAAATAGAATACAGTGTTAAATAAAATACAGATGCACAGATGACGTCAAGTCAGTTTGGTCGAAATTAATTAATTTGGATCAGTTTAATGACATGTATTTATTGAAACGGTCCTTCCACACTCTACCTCGTTTCTCATTGGATTGAATAGACGAGGCGACACATAGAAGATTTAAGAGCGAAATTAACCAGTCAGAACAGATTGAGTTGACAAATGCCCCACGTATGCCCCGGGGGGGGGGGGGTTTGGAATTGATAGATACATTACTATAACCAGAGTGCTAGTAAAATGGGCATGCAGGTGTACAATACTTTAGCTTACTTTTTTTGTGTGTATGACCGTTTCTGTTATTCTAATATCCAGACATTACTTTCCAGACCAAAGCTGAGGAATTCATTCAAATCACGACCAAGACTATCGAGAGTTATTTCGCAACGTGTGGCGAGGAGGGAGTGCAAGAGAAAACCGAAGAGTTCCAGTTCGTCCTGGCTCTGTGTGGTATAGTAACCAACATTGCTGCTTCTCCATGTGGGAGGGATTTTCTTGTGACTAAAAAGAGCGGTCAAGTGCTGATAGACATATTTGTGACGTCACTCGAAGAATCAGGCGTCGGGCATAACATTAGGATCAGAAACCTCATTCTAATGGCACTCTATAACATCAGGTAAATATTGCCCAGGGGAACACCAATCAGTGGTTACCCCAGTGGTATGGGGTAGGGATACAAAAGGTGTTCATTTATATAGCGCAAATTCTATATAGGAGGATATTCAAATGCGCTTCACATTTTTAAGGAGCAATTTTTGTGATACGGATTGCTATTGTGGTGCAATGTGCTGCCATGCAGTTTACAATCACGAGTGGTGGTTAGTACCTCCAGAATACAGGCTGTTGTGTCGGAAGACAATCCCCTACTCTATCAAAACAACAAAACAGGTTATGTTAGAATGGCAGGTCTGCAAAACAGGTTATGTTAGAATGACAGGTCTGCAAAACGCGTGCGCATGCGTGAATTTCACCCGGGAAATCACGCTCACGCGCATCATTTTGACTTGAACTTTGGACTTCAAAGCATTGTTACAGAATAGTACGACCTTCGAATTTTGAGTCTCCCAAATTTAATTGGCTTGTAGACTAAACTAATAAAACTCTTTACTTTTGCAATTTTCCCCTTATCCCTCGGTCTTTTTTGCAAGGTGTCGTTTCTCAACAGAAACCATTTAGGACTGCTCCCGCGATTTCTACCGCTGACTAGACATGCGTACATTTTGCATGCTCAAGGACGCGGTCGGATTTCAAACCCGCGGCCTTCCGCACACCAGACCAGTACCGGCTAACAAATTTGATGCAATATAATTTAAGGTCTCTCTTATCCTCGTATCAGAACTTAAGCTAGGGCATTAAAAAGGAGACATTCTTGGGTATTTAATTTTACAGCATAGCCACCCATCCAAGTACTTACCTCGCCCGATCGGGATTAACTTCGCTGTCTCAAAGCCCGTGTCTTTAACGCTACGCTAAAATGTCCCGGGGCCAAGGGAGACAAATCTCTGTCGGACCGAGTTAGATTGGCAGTGAAGACGTTTGTCAAATCTTCCCGACCCCCAGTCTCCCCTCAATCTCATCACCTTTAAAATTCCTTATACTCACATATGCTGTGTCTTATTTGGTTCCCAGTATTCACTGTCGTGGCCTTCAGTACGTGACCGCCAAACTGTCTGTCTTCAGACTGATACTCCGACTAATACAGGGTAAGCTGTTTGAGCCAATAAGGCCTTTTGCAGGAAACAGTCATGTGCTGATAGATCACCTCAACAGCCAATGAATTGCGGTTGTGATCCCATGGGAAAGGCTTTACTGGCTGGCAAACAAACTTTACAACGCTATGTTAGAAAGATCGACAATCAATTGGAGGTGGAAAATAACATTTATAAACAGGTTTTGCTAATAATATTACCGAGCTTGTAGAAAATTAAGATTTTTGCCACCCAGTCCAACCACGTGATTCCATTCCTCCAAAAGCGCCCATTGAGGTCAAACATTGCGAAGTTCTAGATTTTGCATCTACTGTGGGCTCACCAGTCAGCGCCCTGGGCACAACGCCGTTTGCCTAAATGTTCTCTGTATTGTGTCAGAAGGGAGCATCAAAATATTTTTGCGCTTTTCAATGTTCTTTCTTGTGCCGATCATTTACAACATTTACATATAGTTTATTTTACGTCTAGATAGATCTTTATCACGCAGCGGCCAGTTTGGCTACAAACAATAGCTTTTGCACTACCAGCCTCGTCTCTGTGTCGAGTTTAGAAGTGCAAGAACAAAGGTTCTAATTCTTCTGGGACGCAACATGGCCACTACGTTATAAAGGTCTTTACAGAGAGCCGTTACTGGGTCTCCCAAGTGAATGGCTGATGTTTAAATATTCGACGAATTCCAGGGTCGAATTGAATTTAGGTTGGTTTATGTGGAGGGAGGAAAACCGGAGAACGCGGAGAAAAACCCTCCGAACAAGGGCGAGATACCAACAAACTCAACTCACATATGGCACCGCCATCCTCTACATGACTGTGAACAACTTTACGTACTTCGATTTCATTCTGGAGCTTTTGTTTTCGATTTAGAGAGAGTCACAATCCTGACTTTAAGTGAAATTACCACCAATCAGTGCAATTTGGGATTAATTCTACTCCTCTCGACCAATCAGTGTTGAGTATGTGATTACTATAAATGCCTATTTTTAATTTCAGGTGAAAGCGACTCCGAGTTAAGACTGAATGCAGCCAGGTAATTAAGTGTCTACTTCACAAGATGATACTACTGGTGAAACAGTCTAATTCATCAGATGATTCTACTGGTGAAACAGTCTAATTCACCAGATGATACTACTGGTGAAACAGTATAATTCATCAGATGATACTACTGGTGAAACAGTCTAATTCACCAGATGATACTACTGGTGAAACAGTATAATTCATCAGATGATACTACTGGTGATACAGTCTAATTCATTAGATGATACTACTGGTGAAACAGTCTAATTCACCAGATGATACTACTGGTGAAACAGTCTAATTCATCAGATGATACTACTGGTGAAACAGTCTAATTCATCAGATGATACTACTGGTGAAACAGTCTAATTCATCAGATGATACTACTGGTGAAACAGTCTAATTCATCAGATGATACTACTGGTGAAACAGTCTAATTCATCAGATGATACTACTGGTGAAACAGTCTAATCCACCAGATGATACTACTGGTGAAACAGTCTAATTCACCAGATGATACTACTGGTGCTGTTTTCAATCCACCGTACCGAAAAAGATCACGGCTTGTAATTTTACCCACAATCCTTTGCGGACGAAAATCTTGAAATCCGTTACGTTTTAAAATCGCTATAGAGAGGTTTTTAATTTAAAAAAACAAGCTAGTACAAGTGCTGTTGCCAGTAACGTGTTATTTTGACTGTTTTAGTTTCGTAAGAGTTGCCTCCTTCTGCCCAGTCCCAGAAGAGAGATTGACAGAAGTCATCAATGAAAATGTCCCAGAATTCATCATTTCCCCCCCCCCATTTTCAGGACTTCCCTACGCCCCTGTTTCCGTATTGTATTGTATTTTTATTTGCTACTTCCGTAATTGGCTTGTTTGTATGTTGGTCAGCGGTAATCCACTTGTGATAGTTCGGGCACACAGCGGTCAAACGTCTGCGCGTGCGTATTAGTCTGGTATTTCCCGCGCAAATTTACCTTAAAACATATTACAGTGAACTTCTACCCCCAAAAGTTAAGAAAAATAGGTGAAAGTTAAGCTTTTTATTTTCACAGTCGACGGGAAATTGAACAAACTTCAAACTGTGAGTTTACCCAAAAAAATCGTAATTTACCAAAGAAGTTCTCAAGGTTTGAAAGCGGGTTTGTGAACAGTGACGGCCGCCGGCTCGCTTTGAATTTGTTTTTGAATAGGTTGTTGTTGCAAGACTTGTGACGCATGCGCAGACGTTTGACCGCTGTGTGTAGTTCGGGTGCCTGTGGTAGGCAGGAGTCGGCCATTATTAGCCTGCGTAGCAAGCCCAGGGGGGGGGGGGGGGGGGGGGTGGGGAATTGGGAAGAGGAGGGAAGAGGGAATTGGAAATTGGAAGAGGGAATGGGGAGAGGAAAGGGAAAGGAGGACTTGCAACGAACCCCCCGTTTTTTCCCTTACGCCCCCAAACATTTTCAGTGTCGTCTGACATGTCATCTGTCAAAATCAACCAATCAACTTCCTTGTTTCTGTCTGTTACAAATGTTTGAACTTCGGTGCGAAGGAAGTTCAAAATGACCACTAGGAAAAACGAAGAACAGAGGTCAAACATTTGGGCTAGAAAATTGATTTCTGCAAGGATTTTCACCAAATAAACACTCTGCAACCCCTGGGGTACCATACTAAATTTACAGCGGGAAATTGTGGCTTAAACATACGTTTTTCGACACGAAAAAAAACACAATTACACAATTACACAATTACACTCTAGAGTCTACTGCCTCAAAATAAAATACAACTTCGCAGCTTCTGGTCCTAAAAGGTAGCTATCCTGAATCGCTTGACATCCTAATCGTAAATAATCTACTTCTTATGGCAACCTAAGGTAAATTAAGGCTACTAAATTGGCCTAGCCAAGACATCGCTGATGTGAAGACCATTTTGGTTTCTCTCTCTCAATCTGGCGAGCGTTTTGTACGCAAAAACACATTTCTGCACCGAATTGAGTGCAATAAAAGCTATTGACAGTCTCCTGGGTAAATATTATCCAAGTGTAGTACAATATTTGGCCATACAAGTCAGTGTTTCTACATCAAAAGTTTGAAAATATTATTCGTCCATTCACGACTTTCGCTTTCCAAACACTGGCGTAACAAAACACAACCCTTCAGACATTTGCATCAAAATAAAATACAACTTCGCAGTTTCTGGTCCCAAGACGTAGCTATCCTGAATCCCTTGACATCCTAGTCGTAAAGAATCTGCTTCTTAGGCAACTCAAGGCTGCTAAAGTTGGCCTAGACTAAGTCTGTAACTGTATACAGCACTGGTTGAACAAGACGGGCCGCCATGTTGAACTGCCTTCTCCACGAAGCCGAAGATCAAACATTTGGGCTAGAAAATGCATTTCTGTATGGATTTTCACCAAATAAAAACTCTCTGAAACCTCTAGGATATCCGTACTAAATTTCCAGCAAGACATTTTGGCTTAAACATACGATTTTCGACAAGGAAAAATTCAAACAGACTTCAGTTCTTCTCTGGTCTTCGGTTTTTCGGGGTTCGTTTTTCCGCCTGGATCTTCGCTGTTCGTTTTTCCGACAACCCTGAAGCTATCGCTATACATCTACTAATAGCTCTATAAACTACAAGAAGTTGAAGATACTTTTTCCAAATCTGGTGGGTCAAATGGCCAACAAGTCCTTCGACTTCGTGAACACTTCTTCATTGCATCGCGCCATAACTGCTATTTTTATTACAAGTGTCAATCAAATGTCATTGAACACCACTTTAGCCAATCGGAATTTTGCGTCTAAAAAATGAACGTTAAAAGGGAAAAAACGGGGGGTTCGTTGCAAGCCCTCCTTTCCCTTTTCCTCTCCCCATTCCTCCTCCCCTCTCATCATTCCCTCTCATCATTCCCTCTCCCCTCTTTCCCAATCTTCCCCATTCCCCCTGGGCTTGCTACGCAGGCTAGCCATTATGGAATGGGATGAAATACGTTTAGTTATACTCTGTGTTTAGTTGTACTCACAGGCGATCAAACCGCTCTAAACCCATTTATAAAAGTCATTATTATCGATTCTACATCCAGTGAATAGTAAAATATTTTTTGTTTCTGATTGGATGAAGTTTAAAAAAATCACTTAAATGCTGAAGAACGTCGTTACTGATTGGCTAGATTTTGATCACGTGTATATTTACACCTATTTCAAACTGAAGGTTATCTCTAGACTTGCTCCAAGTCGAACTCGCCGAGTCACTGGGTAAGCGATTACTGGGCCAAAAAGCGAGCGCGAGAATCGTGCGGGGACTAAGAAGGACTTTGAGAAAGTCTAGGTTATCTCGTGCATGTGGCATTGTGTATCCAAAGACAAGGTTCAGCAAATGTAAAAACTAGGTAACAAGACTGCGCATTCTAAGGATCGTCCCTTGATTTGTATTAACATCTAAATAACCAGCAATCTGTTATTTCAATTAAATCAAACTACAAGTTTGTTTGTTTAGGTTACTGCAGTCCCTCGTAATGGAGCCTGATAGTCTGTCCCAGGAGGCATTACAACAGGTACTCTTGAGGAGTGCGTTACTACCCTGCTATAATGACACCCTGTTATTATAAACACCCTGACAATAGGGGCACCTTGTTATAACAGACACCCTGTTATGAAAGAAACCTTGTTGTCAGAGACATCCTGTTATTAAGAACACTTAGTTATTACAGACACTCTGCTTTAATGGACAGTGTTACTGTGAACACCTCGTCAATACAGACAAAATATACAGCATTACTTCCGGAACTTGCTATTCGTGAAACCAATAGGAGGTGGCTGAAGTTCGGAGGACTCATGGTGTCCACGTGTACAGGAGGTGGCTGAAGTTTATAAAAGGTCTCAGTTTTATGAGTTTCCAAGATCCACCATAAAAGACATTTTAAAATTAAATAGGGTAGCAGCGAAATGCTTGGTAATTATACGGTTTCTCTTCTTCTTTTCAGATTTCTTTACAAACTCTTCAGCATTTGGCGAGTGCGTCGAAAGGAGAGGTACGCTCAATAGCAGATGTGTGCGCGTACGCAATGGATTACCACAGTCGATCGAGCGCATTATGTTTGGTTGCTAATGGAGGACAGGTCATACCCTCGTACCCAGGGCCATCTACGTGCCTCATCCAAGATGGCGCAGTCATAATAGCCCCTGGTACAGGCCACACTGCAAAACGTTATGCGCTTTTGCTTTTGACGAGTCCAGTGCGCACGCGTCCTGCCGGACCTAAAAGAAAACAAAGGCAATCACCCATGTTTCTAATTTTAGGTACGACTGTGAAATGTTTTGCGAAAATCAACAAAACTACTTAAAAGCTAAGCCTAAGACTCTAACAGATTTAAGTTTTCTTAATTTGTAATTCCCCGTGAGTTTACTTAGTTATAAAATTATTTACTAAAAACGTTTAAGACTATTTGAACTCCAGAGCCTTCAATCTTTCGGCCAGCGGAGCATAACGTTTTGTCGCGTGTGGGTACAGCCTTGTGGCGTTTGGCCTCTGATTGGCTAAATTTTCAAAAATAAACTGTCGATCTCGTCTTTCCCAATGCACATTCAAACTCGTTGGAAACGACTGCAAATTCGTAAGTGCTAAGCGTTTTTACGTATTCAATACTCGCCTCTAACTGAGTACAAGTAGAACAATGTACGGTTGGAGTTCATTGGGATCACACTTTAACCGTAAAACGTTTTTAAGTGATGATAATCCAAGATGGCGGTTGATCGTCAAAATACGCCCATATATTTGGTTTATTTTCAGTCATGTGATCAGCCATACGACGCCATCTTGGATTAGGCGCATAAAGGCCCTGGGACAGGTCTACAAATGCTCGCGCATGTCGGTCAGCGGTAGGAATGGAGGGCGCAGCTCTAAATGATTTCTGTACAACAGCCAGTTCAAAATAATCTCGACACATCGCAGGAAATACCAAGGGTTAACAGGAAAATTACAAGAGTTAAAGATGTATTACGGCGAGAGGCCTTTATAATAGCAGTCCGGGCCGTACACAGTTCTTATCAGCGATGTTCATATGAACTAACGAACCTCTCGGCCATGTGGGATGGTTAAAATCAAAGCAAATATGGAAAAATGACTAACAAACTGTGTAGAGACGTAATCCTCAAAATAATCGGTGCATATCATTCAAGTCAAACATTGAGGGAGGAGACTTTAACTGTTTGTAGCCAATTAACAGCCACCTGTCGAACATGGACTCCATACATGCACAACACCATGACATCACTCTTGCAAGTTGTACACTAGATGGAATTTAAAAACCGATGTTCCAGTCCGTAAAACTCATTTGCAGTTCTCGCACACCGCCATCTTGGATCTTATGACGTCACAGTCATGTTCCTATTGTTACAGAACAAAAGAGCTATTGTTTTCTGACAATAGGGGCAAGACGTCATAATATGACGTCATAAGATCCAAGATGGCGGCGCGTGAGAAATTGAGGTTGCTGTGCCGTTATCTAAGCCTATAGAGTAGATTTCGTATGTGTGGGACAAACTACAGCATGTCCGTAGCCTTACTGTACCGTGCTGTTACTTACTATACCGTAACCGTACTGTAACTTGCTGTACCGTAACCGTATTGTAACTTGCTGTACCGTACTTTTGTATTTTGATTGGATCAGCAGGACGAAAACAATAGGTAAACCATTTCAATGATGGCATGCCGTACAGTAACCATGCCGTAGTTTGTCCCACTCATACGAAATCTACTCTAAATATCTACGGTCACTAAACAAGTTTTTATTCCTCAGGTCCAATCGACGTTGTTGGATATTATATCAGATTTACAGAGATACCAAGTAGGATTTCCCTAGACATTCATTGGTCTATTTATGTTCACGTGACTGGAAGTTGGATGTTCATTGGTCGTTCGTAATCGAAGTTGACAATTTTAACATGACAGTGGTTTGTCAGTGAACTGCTGTTACCCACGAGAGCATTTATCATTTGGTATAAATTATTGATGTTTATAAGTCGACAGAAAGGCTATAGCTGTCAAGCCGCGCGTTAACCAATCCACCGTACCGAAAAATATGACAGCTGTACATTTGACCACAATTCCTTGCGAACCTAACACGGTCAAAATAATACGTAGAAATCATCCATTCTCTTCAATAACAGTGGATTGGCAACAGCATTTGTACTCGCTTGTTTTTAAGATTTGAAACCTCTCTACCGCGATTTTATAACGGATTTAAAGTTTTTCGCGCGCAAGGGATTGTGGGTAAAGGTACAAGCCGCCATTTTGTTCGGTACGGTGGATTCAAGTTGAGTTTGCAACCCTTCAAGGACACTTAATCTATTTATTTAAGCTTCAGATGGAGCAGAAAAGACGTGAAGTGCAGAATAGTCCAGAGTCGTATTCGAGAACTACCGCTGTACGCGATGACTGCAGACGCATTTGCTCAGTGTAGGCTGTGTTCCTATGAATCCAAATCCTGATCACTCAGATCAAGGGTCGAAAGGAACGGAAATCTGTGAGAAAGGATTAGTTACCACAGTAACGATTGTCAATATGGCGCAAAAACAATTCAATTTATTCTCTATTTGGTCCATTTGACCATTTTTATCTTTTCCTAAAAGAAGGAAATATTCCAATTAATAAATTAGTTGATAGAAACAACCGAGGGACAATAATTAATTAAAAATCCCCCTCTCATTGAAGTATTAATGTATCGCTATCGGAGCGTACGCCACTTGTGAAATATTTTCGGTGAAAAGAAAAACAAAAAATTAATAGCCTGCTTACAGGCTCCTGGGTTTTTTCGGAAATGTTAATGAAAGTATAGGATATTTCGTAATAAAGAAATAAAATATAATCGATCTTGAAACTTCACTCATTTGTTCTTTGTGGTGTTCTTTTTCTCTGGAGAAAATTGCAAGCCATCTCCTTGAAATTAAGAGAGTGCGATTTCACTTTTTATAATTCCCAATAGTTTAAAAGAACAGCAAAAAAGGTTTCAAGATCGATTATATTTTATTTCTTTATTACGAAAAATCCTATATTTTAATTACAATTTCGAATCCACTCAGTGAGCTTGGGATACCTGTGGCCTAACACCAAGATGAGGCTTAGACTGCAAATGCTAGGAAGTTATCGTAAAAAGCTGTAATTTGCGAATATGAAACTGGGCTATTTGGCGTAGCTTAAGGTGATTTTTACTGTAGCGTTTATCACTACGTAAAACGTGCGTGAAAATAGAGAAGCACAAAACATGTTTTCCACGCATAAACCCGTTTTAAAAACGTAAGTAAAAAATGATCGCGGCGTTTTAAATGACGAACTCTAAACGCTGCAGTGGGAACTGTTTACTGACGTTTTCTTGGCGCATATTTTATGTACGTAAAGAAATACGCAACAGTGGAAATCCAGCATTAGAAAACTGTATTTCATATTTTTATATCATTATCGTACTTTCAAATTGATATTTAGTCGATATTTTCACCTTGGTAGCTTTGAAAGCATTATTAGACCATTACAGTTACTGTTCTGTTCGTATTTACGCGAACCAGACTTTCCTTTGTTGGAGCTTTGTCGGCAGACATTTGTTGTGTTCATGTTGTACGCCTCGTTTCCACGAAGGCATGGAAAATAATTCAAAATGTTTACAATCAATAGACATGCAGTGCCATGTTGTGTGCCAGGAGAATAAAAACCTTTGTTCTTGCACTTCCAAACTAATAATAATAAATAATAAAATAATAATAATAACACTATTTATATAGCGTCAATTCCGTTGAGTTCAACAAAGCTTTACAATTTCAATAACTTTTATAAAATAAAATACTAAATATTTATAATTAAGCTAAACCAGATTTCTCCTCAAAACTATTTACAATTACTCTGATCATCTATACTACTAATCTAAGAAAAACTATTTACAATTTCTGTGATTTAACCTAATTTAATATAATTAAACTTAATTTAATTAACTAATATTTACAAACTAAATTAACTGATATAAATTATAAGATATAAATTAATTAACTGGTATTTACAAATCATGTACTTGTCTAAAAACAGGTTTTTAGTCGTTTTTTTAAATCAGCACAGAATCAGTACATTTAATATGAGAAGGAAGAGAGTTCCACAAGGTATGGGCAGCGAAAGGAAAGGCACCCTTACCATACGTGTCAAATTTAGTGACTTATCAGGGGCGTCCATATCTCCAATATAGCTGTCACAGCGTTTTCACAAGTTGTGCTATTTGTAGATCATTTTTGCCGTCAATTAGTGGGTTGCACCAGTGGCAGTACAAAAGATGCCACGGCATGGCTGCTACGCTTTTGTAATTTTATGCCCTTAGAAATGGGTATATACGTCAAGGTAGTGTTTCGTTCCATATAGTCTCCCTGCATAATAGAGAAAATGATTATGCAGGGAGACTATATGGAACGAAACACTACCATGAAGTGTATACCTAGGAAGGAACGCTCACTAACTCACCACCTGCCCCTGGGTATCTGAGGATGGATTGCAACCCAAGAATAGAAATAACTATTCTCAGCTATTCTAGAAATAACCAAACTTGTGAAAACGCTGTGGTATAGGCCTAGTACGCGGGATGGACGTTCCTAGTTATGGCTGGTGAGAGGTATTGTTTGTAGCCAAACTGGCTCCTGCGTGATTAAGATAACAATGTCTCTTTCCTTGCGACACGGGAACATACGCGCGATGAGAATATGGGATGCATGGTGTGATTCTTGTCCACAGGCTAGATGCCTGGTTTGTTTGTTTTCTCCACACACAAAAAAGTACCCTGGGTGCGAGAGGCTCGAGGAAATAAATGGCAAAGAGACGAGAGAGAAAAGAAAAAGAAGAGCCTTGCGAACATTAGGTTCAGAAGTTGAACCTCGTCCCTGATCGGATAATCTACTCAAGCGCAACCGTGAGTGCTGGATCAGTAACGGTCAATTTTCATTGGCTTACCAATGACCGAGCACTGAACCAGTTTGAATGTGTTTTCTTGATTTGAAACTCAGCGCCGCATCTGGTGTTATCCGTTGAGAATCTCACTTCCGGGGTCTTCTTCGAGCCTCTGGAACCAAGGGTCCACAAAAAGGTAAAGTGCCTTTCAATTTGAGTTTATTTTTGTGTATAAAAATACAATAACCTACATGGATTGTGGCGTCAAAATATGCCCTGATATGTCGTCGGAGGACATTTGAGCCGAGAAGAGAACAGTTCCCGAGAGCGAAGCTCGAGGATCAGATAATGTCCAAGGACAAATATCAGGGAATATTTCGACGCCACAATGTAGGTTTAATATTGCTGTTATCATCCTTCAAATATTTTCTTTGACGCGCGTGATATTTCCCGCTCGGGGAGAGAAAATATCGGATCACGCGAGAGAGAAAACATTTGATGGTTAGTTATAAAAGGATATTTTATTCGTACTATAACTGAGTTGTATAGATTATGACATGTCACTCCGGGTGACAGTTGGTACTGTTCAAGTTGTCGTTTATCAACATTCTTAAAACATTCTTAACAGAAGTGATTATATTTTAAGAAATTAATGATATTTTAAGTCGAGACAATTTTAAACTACACTTGTTTCCTTTGTAGTCCTTTGTAGTAAAATTTTGTCCCCGGGACTTGTTCCTTCAAATCAAACTGGTTTGTGATTGTCCCCTCGTGTGAACTGTTCATGCAACATGTCCCTGGGACAAAATGAAAATAAACCAATCGGAAAGCGCCATTTTACTTTCCCACAAGGCCCTTACGAACTCTATTTCAAGATGGCGTCTGCTAAAATCACAATGTCCCTGCAACACGTCCCATCGTTAGTTTTTGTAGCTGCGATTTTCATCGGAACAGTAACAATCCGTCACGGCAGTGCTATGCAGACATTTTTTTTAAGAGTTTTTTTTAACCCTTCAGGCAAGGCCACACAAACGCACTTTCGCAATAATTTATTATCAAAGTTCCAAGCATGTAACTAACCGAAATGGGCTTTTAAACTGGATAAAATTACTAGTAAATCTCCAGCGATCATCTGACCGCCTTTTAGTTGAAAACTTCTTCGTTCAGCCAGCAACTTTATGATGTCCACTGGACACTGAACAGGGCCGGAGGTACTGGGCTGACAAAAAGGTAATTAAGAAAGACTTATTCAGACTCAGCCGTCAGTTGTAGAACGAGTTCACAACCAAAAGAGAGCTCAATCCTAGTTGAAGCTCAATTTCTTTTGACCGTTTCCCACCATACAAAACTGAATTTGCCAGAACGCTGGTATTCTATAATTGTATTAAGAGGGGATTTGTCTAACTGTCGTGTAATATTTGAAAAAAGCGCCAAAAACTAGTCCTGTAGACTAATTTGAATTCCAATTCTCACTTTGAATTAACATTTTAATTACTATTTTAGTAGTCACAAACAAACACAAATAGTTCCTTGCTTTTCTTTGTAAATTTAGTCACCCATTGAACCAGAGTTTCCTTGAGTCATTCACTTATGGGTTGAAAAGAAAACACCGGTTCTGAAAATATCAGTCGTAGAAAACAAAATACAGGAAGAAAAACCAGATGGTATCCGGAACAACCTATATCTGTCTGTGCGAATAAAGCCAATAAAGTGTCAAATGGCAAACAACATAGCAGATATTCCCGCGAGTATGAAAGTTTATGCGCACAGTGCAATGGGCCCTTTGCAGCTAACAGTCACGTGCTGATATAATTCTTCACTGACGAATGAATTGAGCTTGTGATCCCCAAGTTTTAGAAAGATCGATTGGAGGTGGAAAATAGCATTTACAAACTGGTCTTACTAATAACAGTACAACTTCGTGATTTGTTCGCTGCACTTGCATTAATGGTCATTAATCTAGTGTCACGTGTCCTAACTGACTCCAATGTCGAGCCGCTTTCGTAAAAGTGTATAGTCGGTGGAATTGAAGAAAGACTGCAAATGATTACTGTCATCGACTTTTAAGTCTAAACTTGGCATTTTTATTTTTCAAGAAATCGTATTATAGTGTGTAGCGGTCTTTCTCCGGATTCACTACAAATGATTGAACTGTTCCATCGAACACGCTGATGACGTAACGCGCGCGGTCATAAACGTCACAATAGTGTGGCTGTTTGCAACAGTTGCTGATTATCACGCGAGTTGTTAGAAAACTTCAAGTTGACGAATAGGAGATATTGTAGTTGAGTCTACGAATAGCAGTTTCAGCGGTATTGACCCGAACGCCTCACTTCAATGTAATGAAGCGCCATTGAAACCATCATTCTTACACGACACCAACACCCTCCTAAACAAGCACGACTAATTTAGATACACAGTTTGAATAGCGCTTCATTACATTGAAGTGAGGCGTTTGGGTCAATACCGCTGAAACTGCTATTCGTAGACTCAACTACAATATCTCCTATTGCTGGGAGATTGTTTAACACTCCGCCCTGTTTCAACAGATTGCATTCTAAAACATGGACAACGTGTGTGGTATGGAGGGTTACAGGAATACTTTAGGGAATCATGCCTACAACAGTTTAATGAATCCAAACTAAATGCGCTCTTTCGCAGCGAATTTTTTTTGGGTTCATTGAACTGTAAGTTGTAGGACGCTGTTTCTGAGCTAGTCGACTGCAGAAGGAGGAGTCAAGTGAGCCTCTGGTGTATACTACATGCACCTTTCCTGACTAAGGTACTAACTTCAAAATGAATTGAATGTTATTGCGCTGGATTTATCACTGGTATTTATCGTAAGTAATCGACTGTTCAAAGGACAAAGGTTCAAGTTCAACACACAGTGGTTTGGATTGTATTTGTATTTGTATTTGCCGTCATTCAGTTAACGTCGCCGATACGGGTTGCAGCATGTTATGGCGTCGTCGTCAGGGACCTCCTAAAGCAACCAGGGCGACGACGGCATGAAGAAAAGTGTTTTCTCCCGTGATTTGGTGTTGACTATATCCTTTATTTGCCACTAGGTGCCTTTTATAACCATATTTTCGAAAAATATGATCAGGACAGAGTTCCGTTCAGGCCGAACGATGTGATTTACTTTATGTTCCCGTTCTCCTTTGAACGTAAAATTTGGAGTTTTCACGTTCTGTTTTTTTGAAGAGAACGGTCAAAATGTAGGTGACTGCGTGCATTTTCACGTGCAGTTATTATCTTTTGTAATTAAGGCTATTGTTTTATGCCGTCGTCGTGGTTGCTCGAGGTCCCTATTTGGGTCTAGCCGTAGTCAAAACGGAACAGATAGTTCTCCTTTCATGCCACAGGTATCCTTGCCCAATCCATGTAGCTGAGTAATAATTTGCGATACCGTTAATGCCAACCGGTCCTTCGCCAGTCTGCCAGTTCCCGCTTACAGTATAATGCGCATGCGCAATGGTCGCCTAAAAACGAATGCTAGTAATGACGTACACGCGGAAAGGCAATAAAGTAACAAACCGGTTTAACAAGTATTGAACAAGACTGAACAAGTCATCCGACGACGGAAAAACACACAAAACTGATAAACATAATAACGTTTATTTTGACACAATTTTAAAGATTTCAACTTGAGAATTAAACGCTTTATCCATCCTGTAAATATTTGAGTTCGAGCCGAAATCGTAACCACAGGAAACCCAATACCAATTCTGAGGATGGTAAGCCTGTGATTTCACGCACCACATTGTTTTGTTCCATCTTCAGAAAAAAAGTTTATGGCGGATAAACTTAGCTATCAAATGGACGGATAATTTTCCCGCGCTGGGTTGAAAGTCTTCAAGAAACGGAAGTTTCGGAAGAGGCTGAAAAGGTTGCTTCCCGCTTTTGGAACTTCATGGATCATTCTCATAAATTGTTTTTTTTGTATACCATGCTGTTTTTGTACATTTAGTAAACATATCGTCTTGTTGTCAAACAACGCGACTGAGGAAAACAATCGTCAAGAGGACTTTCTTGAAGACTTCCAATCCACCGTCTCCCGGTTAACTCAGTGGTTAAGCTCCAGTCTGTTGTGCGGGAGGTCGCGGGTTCAAACCCCGGCCGGACCAACACTCAGGGTCTTAAAATAACTGAGTAGAAGGTACTGCCTTTGTGATCGAACTGCAGATGGTTAGACCTTCTCCTCTTTCGGATAAGGACGTAAAATCGTAGGCTCCACGTCGGCTCAAGTTTATCAGTTACGCCAAACTGTCACGAGTTACAGTTCCTTTACCTTTTACTTTTAAGGTCTGTCGGTAAAAGGGGTGTTAAAATGTTGGAAAAAAAACTTTTTTTTTTTAAGAACGTAAGAAATTTCATGTTATGACTGCGCACGAGACAGTTTGGGGTCGGCTATAAGGGGCACCCAACGAACTGTTCTACAAAATATCTGTTCTGCAACGGACATTAGCTGGCAATTTCTGCAAAATCAGATTTTTCAGCTGGGAAATTCTTTGTTACTGAATTTTTAAAATGACTGGAAAATTCTTCAACTTGCTTTAAGCTGAGAAATTCTTCATAACGCTTTCATGCAGCTGGGAAATTCTTCATATCACTTTAACCTGAAAAAAAGTGCAAAAAAGTTCTGCAAAAGGTTACTTTAATGTCTCCTGGGAATTTCTGCACACACAGCTCAGCTGGGAAACATTATCTGTTCTGCTAAAGGTTACTTTAATGTCTCCTGGGAATTTCTGCACACACAGCTCAGCTGGGAAACATTATCTGTTCTGCTAAAGGTTACTTTAATGTCTCCTGGGAATTTCTGCACACACAGCTCAGCTGGGAAACATTATCTGTTCTGCTAAAGTTTACTTTGATGTCTCCTGGAAATTTCTGCACACACCTTTAACAGCTGGGAGATTTTTCAAGAGAGTTAGCTAGCTGGCACTAAAGAACAGATGTCTCTGCCAGCAATGACAAAACATGATTTATATAGTGAGTGAAAATAAGTAAAATAACCAAAATATAAGAGGATTCATCATTTTACTCGTTGGGTGCCCCTGAGCTATCGGCCCTTTGCACGCGATGTTCCGACCGTCATTCTCATTTCACTTGCCGCTGCGAGTAACTTGACTCTGACACACAACGCGTCCGACACACCACGCGTCCTCTGATTTGCTAAAAGTCATCAGTGTGTAGGTGTGCCTTTGTGATTTTCAAGGTTTTTCGTTCAATTGTTTTTTTTTCTCCCGACATCTCGAGTGTCCATAACAAAGAGTGAACACATGGAAAATGAGTTTGACTTTTATTTCTAAACCATCTCTCTAACTGTTTATCATACATCGAGAAGGCAGGTGAATAAAAACACCTACCAGTATTTTGAAATCTTAAATACAAAACTTAACTATTATCAACTAAACGTACGGCCCATTATTATATACTGGAAAAAACCTGCACCTCCTCCATGGATCGAAATTTCTCGGAAATTAGAGTTTGCAACAAAATGTCCATGCTATTTCCAACATATTCCATCTATTGGAAGTGTGAAAACCATAGAAATTCCCATAGAAAAGGTCCAATTTTTGCAGTGATAAGCTGAGGGTGCAGTCCAATAACATGTACATTTTTTTCAGACTTAATGCGATCACGTCAACCATTAGTCGCAATCTTCCCATGTGTTGTAAGGGCCTTGGGTTCTCTGATAAGCTTCACCGGAGGGTTTCGTGTGACCCGACTCATCATCGTAGTCCATGTTCATAGGATTGAGGAAGTGTGGCCATATCCAGTAACCCTACACACAAGAAAAGCTGAGTCAGTACTTTCATAATGATCTTATTTGCTTCCCCCATAGGCAACAACGTTCAACTAGCAAAGAGCCGCGCGCCCGATGAAAATTTGTGAAGCTTTCCCGCCAAATTTTGATTCTTTTTTTTTATTCCCATGCGCGCATTGAAAGACCAAGGTTTTCCCCATCCTCGACCCCAGACCCTTCTCTTATTTCTTACTGCGCATGCTCGACGAAATCGTAAGATTTCGTCGAGCATGCGCAGTTTCTGTTTATTACTTGGTTATGCTGAGTTGCTTTACACCAAGATTATACATAACGAAAATAATAATAGATAATAAAAAATAAATAATTAATTAATTAATAATAAATAACTAAATTAAATGAGAATTAAGGGTAGCGGTCATGTTTAATTTACATAGCAATGTTAACTAAGGTTCGAAAACTGTTAACTGTATCGGCATCAGTTGTGTGGCTAGGCAATTCATTCCATTCAGAAAAAAAGAATACTTGAAACAGTTTACAGATGGCGAGAAGACATTCAATTTAAAGTTGTGTTTACGTCTGGTCAAAGTTTGTGAAAAAGATACATAAATTAGCGTCGATGGCAAGATAAGTAAGAAATAAGAGAAGGGTCTGGGGTCGAGAATGTGTTTTCCCGCCAAACTTGTTTCCTTTGTTTAGACCCCTGCCAAAGATGTGTCCAAGCACAGGCAAATACCCTGCCTAGTAAATAAAGCACTGGAAATGCAAGAAAATCTCAATGCGTTTATTGAACCCTAGCGTTCAAATCTGGTATTTACACATGAGAAATGATAACCTATGCAATGCATCAAGGTGAAATACGCATACACGATTCACGCCCTGTATCTCATTGGCTCTTGCTTCATCATCCTATCCATTTAAACCAATCAGATTTCGGCGCAAACGCGGCAAGCCATTCGGGTGCAAATCCCGCCAACGGGTAATTTTGAAAAGTTTGAAGCACTCGTGGAACCTCACCCAAAGCAATTACCGTAGAGTTCCGATAGTAGCGACCCTCGTTACTTTCGGAATTAGCAGCCTTTGGGGGTCGCTACTTTCGGGGGGTCGCTACTTTCGGGGGTCGTCAACTATCGGAACTCTACGGTATATGAAAACAATACGAAAAAGAAAAGATATCGGTGAAAATGGCAAAATAACAGAATTCATTTCGCCTTGTATTTTGATAGTAATGGTACTACGCGGGCTGAAAAAAAAATTGCCGTCCAAAAGTCATGTTACTCACAGAGTCGCATACCAAATGTCTCAACAGATCTTCAACCCCTTCCAAACATGAAATTTCTCATGATTGATTCTCTGGTTGAGAGAGAGTTAACCAGACTATCAAACTGATCTGACTACTAGTTTGCTATGAATTTGGCCGGTATACATGTTTTCGATTCTTTATCGTGGAATCTGATTGGTTAATCTAACGGTTGTAACCAATAGGAATTAAGAACGCTCACCCTGTTCGGAAACTTGAAGGCGTTATTCATAGTCATTGGGTGCGGGTTGTTTCTCCTGGTAGGCGAGGTTGGTAGCAGTGGTAACTTTACTGTGTCTGTTTTCCTAAAGTTCGCTCTGTACGTGGATGTGCGAAAACGTTCCTTTGTTGGAAAGTCATACGGAAAGGGCCTGATAAAAAACAATTGAGAAATTATAAAGCAGTAAATGCAAGATCAGAAACACTAGTGGTTAATCAACGCTGGCTACGATGCTTCGGGCACACCGCGGCAAAACGTCATGCGCATGCGCTTTTGATGAGCCGGTCGCGCGCGCGCATCTCCCCAGTTTCCCGCCGAAACTAAAAGAAAACAGAGGCAATCACCCCTGTTCCTAGTTTTAAGTACGTACGCATGTTTACGTGAAATCTTTCGCGTAAAACAAGAAAACTACTTAAAAGCTAAGCCTTAGACTTTAACAGGTTGAGGTTTTCTTCATTTACAATTCACTGTGAGTTTACTAAGTTATAAAATTATTTACTAAAAACGTTTAAGACCTCGGAAAACTTGTATTTCAACTCCAGAGCCTTCGTTCTTTTGGCCAGCGGAGCATAACATTTTGCCGCGGTGTGTGTGTGTTGTGGGGAATTCGCGTCAGTGCGCGAAACTTAGAACAGGTAGGTTGACTTCCACAACCGATAATAACGAATTTTAAACGTCTTAAAGGAGCTACGTCATGTTGTTGCACATGTATGGAGTACATGTTCGATTGATGGCTACACAATGATATGCAATATTTTCCTTGAAGACGGTCTATACACAGTTTGTTAGTTATTGCTGCACATTTGCTTTATTTTAACCATCCCATATGTGCGCGAGGTTAGCAAAACCTGTTCGCAAATGCTATTCTCCACCTCCAATCAATTGTCGATCTTTTCTAAAACAGCGTTTTGAAGTTTGTTTACTTTTTTGTGCCATCCAGTAAACTTTAAGCCTTTCCCATGGAATCACGAGCGTCATTTCATTGGATATTGAAGTGATATAATCAGCTACTTTTTGTTACTTTTTCTACATTTGACTTAGAGTAAATATATTTTAAACGTGTCACAGAGCGACGTGCAATCAGTATACAGTACTTCCCTTACTTGGCAGTTTGGGCAGCAGGTCCGAATGTTCCTTTATACGTGTCATCATAAAGACTTCCACCAACCTTCTGCCGACATATTGAATAGTTAATAGGAGCTGAAAAGATGAGAAATAGATTAGCAAAATAAAATAAGTACCATGCTGCTATTTACAGTGCACCGTCTACCCCCAAATGATAAACTTTGGCTCGTGACGAAAGAAAAAATAACCACTGGAGAAAATGTGAGACAATGTTAATGAAGGATGCAAATACTATACCGCTTTTAAGAGAAATTTAGAGCAACTTGAAATCGGTTCATTGTAACTGGAAGTATAGTTTATAAAACTCGCAGCAGTATTTTATCAGATCTAAAACACTCGGGCGCAAAAACGGCTTCAAAACCGTCTAGAGGTATTCAGTCATGTAATTCAGTTAGTTATTTTGGCCGAGGAAATCGAAGTTAAAGTTTATATAAATTAGGATGAAATCTATAACACATTTAAGGTCGCTTCTCGCTCAGCGATTTCCTTTGTTTTTGCTTCGTTAATTATTCAGGATTTGTGATAGAATAAGCTTTTGTAATCCACTTTAATCTTTGCCATCCTCTATCGAATAAGTTTGAAAAGCAATTCACGACATTCATATGGTATTTCTCTTCTATCTCAGGGTGTTATTTTTGTAGTTTTGTTTTAAAGAAACTTGAAGGTGCAATTCGACTGACAGTGTCCCGATAAGAGGCCACAGGTTTTTTTTGTTGAATACTCACGTAAGTTTGAGATGTTTCTGTTTTTGTAGGACTTTGGAGGTGCTACAGCTTGCTGTGTGTAGTCTGTTTGGTAACGTGACACAATGGGAGTCGCTGGAAAGATATAGAGGATATTACATAACATGGCCGCGCGGGGATACAGAGGGTATTACATGGCCGCACGGGGATATAGAGGATATTACATGACATGGCCGCGCGGGGATACAGAGGGTATTACATGGCCGCACGGGGATATAGAGGGTATTACATGACATGGCCGCGCGGAGATACAGAGGGTATTACATGGCCGCACGGGGATATAGAGGGTATTACATGACATGGCCGCGCAGAGATACAGAGGGTATTACATAGCAGCACGGGGATATAGAGGGTATTACATGACATGGCCGCGCGGAGATACAGAGGGTATTACATGGCCGCACGGGGATATAGAGGATATTACATGGCAGCACGGGGATATAGAGGATATTACATGGCCGCGTGGAGATACAGAGGATATTACATGGCAGCACGGGGATATAGAGGGTATTACATGACATGGCCGCGCGGAGATACAGAGGGTATTATATGGCCGCGCGGGGAAATAGAGGGTATTAATTGGCCGCGCGGGGATACAGAAGATATTACAGGCCGCGCGGGGATACAAAGGATATTACATGGCCGCACGGGGATATAGAGGATATTACATGGCCGCGCGGTGACATAGAGGATATTATAATTTAATATAAACCAACTAGTGGACTATTACAAATCCTGCATTCTGATTGGTTACCCTACTATAGGTCTATTTGTGATAGCCCATGGTAGAGCAAAACCACACGCATTTTCACGAAATAATAAAAAAAAATCAACTTCAATTTGTTTCTTTCTATTATTTTCTACTGTCCAACTAGTTAGTTTACACTAAAACAATTAGACCTCTCGCCCTCATGGGCTACCAGTTAAATAGCCCATTCGGCTGCGCCTCATGGGCTATTGACTCGTAGCCCATTCGGGCTGCGGGTCTAATTGTTAAATAGATACGATAGTACGCGCGCTCTGATTGGCATATATAACATGGTTTACCGTGTTTTATTGTTTTCAACTGGCAGTTTCCTTTCATCGCGCGTGTAAATCTATATTATAAAACAGATAAAGAAGCCTTAAATCCATGTTTTATGATAGTATAAAACATGGCTAAGGCTTCTTTAGTTGTTAATTACATGGCCGCGCGGGGATACAGATGGTATTACATGGCCGCACGGGGATATAGAGGATATTACATGGCCTATAAACTTTATCATTTTAATATCATTATTTTGTAAAAAAAAGTTTTTTAAAATCTACGCACTTGCTTCTTCATTTTCTTTGAGACCGGAAGTGGGTGAAATGTCCGTACAGGAAGTTGTGAACCGCAAATTGACCAATCATAGTTCACGAAATTGCTTAGCAATATAATGAAGGATTATTCTATCGGTACGAAATTATTATTATTTGAAGCTCTTTCTCTGCCACCAGTTTCTTTCCGTGCCTATATATGTAGTAACTGCTACGACTGGTTTCACTCAAATATTCTGCTTTGTAGAAAACTAAGAATTTAAACTATAAACTTTATTATCTTAATATTATTTAGTTTTTTCATCAATGAATACGCACTTCAGAAACTGTGCATAAGTTGATCTAGCAATTTGATCTAGTAACTAGTCTTAACACTAACAATATCTGATAAAAGTTTAATTTTTTACTCACCAATAGGTGGCAGGTAACGATGGTTTTGGTACGGCATACTGCTCCTTCACATGTCAAACACCCATCACTGGCAACTGAGATGATTTGTCAATATCGAATCTAGAGAACTCTTCAGTCTGTAAATACCAACCAATTAAGCGTCATTCAGTATCAAAGAGCTATATGTCAATCAAATTGTACCAAAACTACAATTAAAAATAACACCTTGAGATAGAAGAGAAATACCATGTGAATGTCCTGATATGCTTTTCAAATCAAACGTTTTCGATAGAGGTGGCAACAATTAAAGTGAATTACAAAAGTTTATTCTAGGAACCTGATTTCGGTTAAAGTGAACCAATTACAAGTTGCTCAAATTCTCTTTAAAGCCAATCATTTTTCATCTTCTCGAAGCTTTGCATCTTTCATCAAAACAGTCTCAATTTTCACCTGGAAAGTATACTCTGCTAACATGGTTGCCACCAAAAAAAAATTCCCTGACTTTGAACTGACCAGAAAACAATTTTCACTGACCATAATAAGACTGTTCGACATTCCCTCGTCCAAAACAAAAGTCATTATCAAAACCTGTAGGCCTCCATTCACAGACGTTTTGAGGCATGAGGAGCCCTCGTGGCAACCGGACAATAAAATTCCCTGACTTTGACAAGAAATTTAGAATTTCCCTGACCAGATGCAAAATTCCCTGACTTTTACCTGACCTTGAAAAAAATACTCTTTCCCTGACTTTTCCCTGACCTGTGGCAACCCTGGCTAACCCGAGTAGTTTATAATTTTGGTATTTCAATTCGTCATGAGTGTATCATTTTGGGGTGACAGTGCCCCCATCAATTCGTTGACTTTAGTAGAGGCTATAAAACGTAGAACATGTGATATAACAACAAAATGCATCTTATCAAATAAGTGGGATTGTGTAAAGAACCGAAATACAATCAACATATCCAGCAAATCCTAAATCAACTGAATAACGGTAAATATTACATTATTAACTGGTAGTTAACATAAATACCTTTTCTGTGAACAATTTCTTGGATACCTTTTCGCACCGAATTCAAACACGTATTCATAAGAATTTGTTGTCAAAATCGCTCGGTTCACGACCCTGGTTTCCAAGGTTCTTCGTGTACGGCGGCCTTTCTTGTCAACCCAATTCTCGAGGTAATCAGTTCGCCTGCCGTGATTGGCTCGTTCGCCGTTCATCATAAGCCTTCGGAGACGCGTCCGTTGTTCAAAGCCAGCACCTCTAATTACGTGCAAGGCTCCCACGCAATGAGGCATTCGAGAGACCTTCGCAATCATACTTCGATAGTTAAATCCCAACACAGCTTGCGGAATGACAGTATGTCACCGTAAAGCTATTCTAAACATATCAATAACTCGTGTAAACAAACTAAGTGAGTCGTCATTAAGTTCAATTAATTAAAGTTGGAATTGTCTTGTCCCAAGAGGCTCATATTGACTTGTATTCATCACAATATTTGCATTTGAAAGGCTATTGTCAATAAGGACTGCTTGTCCTGTTTGTATACTGTCTGAACACATTCGGTCGGTTGTCTTGCTATTGACGAGAAAGCCAGGGCACTTTGGAGCCAACCATTCAACTTCTTAGGGGGGAGCTGGGTGTTTTTAGAAAAAAAAAATCCTGTAAGCATATCCTGTCATGTTGCCAAAAAAACTTCCTACAAAGCAACAGAAGTAGAAATAAAAATCATGCATGTGCAGCCCAAAAAGGGTTGGCTGAGACAAAAAATGCATTCACGTGTATTATCTGAAAAAAATGACCGCATTTGCGGGTTGAAAAAGATAATCCCTCCCCCAAGAAGTTCAAAGGTTGCATGCGCCAGAGGATATATATGATGTAAGGGGCCAGGAAGCATGGACGAAGTATATTTACATCTTCTGAAAGTGTGGCGGTAATGTAGGGATATGAACGTATTGGCAACAGTTAAAACATATCCTGGCTCTGAACGAGACCATCCTAGAAATAAAAGGTCTTCAGCTTTATTAGTTGCAGGTTTTGTAGGAATTGTTTTTTTTGTTTTATAGTTTTTCTTCTTCTATCTACTCTCGATATTCCTTAACCCCCCCCAACAACAACAAAAATCTGGGAGGTAACGCATGTGGAACCATGAAATAAGCAATTTCACGGTTTTCATTCCAGAAGTGTGCGAAAATCTATTTCGTCGCTCTCAAGAAGTGGGCTAAATGCTTTTAATTCTAATTTGACCTCCAGTTTTCCTTCCTTCTCCAGCCCCTATTCTCCTAGTCTGATTTTCAGACGGTACGAGGTCATCCGCTCACTTCCTCTCCCTAGCTCCAAAGTCCATCAGAAGGGGAGGGGGCTACCTCGTACCGTCTGAAAATCAGGCTACTAGTCTCCAGTCCCTATAGCACAGTCGCTAAGATAAACTAAGCATGACAAATACAGATATTTATGAACAAAACTTTTTATTATTCTTTGGTTCACAGTTTACCGCCATAGTGAAAATAAATAAATACAAATATATCGAGAAACCACATCCCTTTAAATAAATCTCCAATTTCAAAAGCGTTTAATAGGATGCCTTTTGGGTGGAAACGATCACACCTGTTATTCGTTTACGCGTGGGCGGAAGGCGAAAACACATAACAATATCCCACCGTTTTCATTCCCAAACGTATACGCGTGGGCGGAAGGCGAAAGCAAAACAATAACCTCCGTTTTCATTCCCAAACGTATACGCGTGGTCGGAAGGCGTAAACACATGACAATAACCTCCGTTTTCATTCCCAAACGTATACGCGTGGTCGGAAGGCGTAAACACATGACAATAACCTCCGTTTTCATTCCAAACGTATACGCGTGGGCGGAAGGCGAAAGCAAAACAATAACCTCCGTTTTCATTCCCAAACGTATACGCGTGGTCGGAAGGCGTAAACACATGACAATAACCTCCGTTTTCATTCCCAAACGTATACGCGTGGTCGGAAGGCGTAAACACATGACAATAACCTCCGTTTTCATTCCAAACGTATACGCGTGGGCGGAAGGCGAAAACACACAACAATAGCCTCCGTTTTCATTCTAAAACGTGTACGCGTGGACGGAAGGCGAAAACGCATAACAATAACCTCCGTTTTCATTCCAAAACGTATACGTGTGGACGGGGACAGAGTGATCGCAGATTCTCATGACTTCTTTAACGTGTTTAGTGCACACACATGCCGGTCAGTATGTACGTGATTTCTCTCTTGTCATCATAATAACGTCGCATTAACCTCATCTCATTAATTTAGAGTACTGGATTATTGATTCAAAGACGACCTTGACGTAATTCCGCTGGCTGTTCGTGCTCCAGGTCTGGTAGCATCTGCAGGGGAAAGCAAAACGGGTTTGTTAAGTTTTCATCCACTCGAATCTTTGCCATCCTTCATCAAAACTGTCTCAAATGTTCTCCAGTCTACCTGGAAGGCGTACTCTGCTAATCTGAGTGGTTATTTTTGTCTTTCGGTACACCTGGAAGGCGTACTCTGCTAATCTGAGTGGTTATTTTTTCTTTCGCCATGAGAAAGTTGATCATTTTGGGGTTGACAGTGTCCCTTTAACTGATACTAAGTGCATTATAGCTTATTGACAGGAAGTGATAACTCAAAGGTTAAAGTGCCTATCACCCTTTTGCAATTTTGATAGCTTATGAACCTCCCAAACGTTTTGAGTACTTCTGTGAAGAAAGTTTTGGTTTAAACTCCGAGTGAATACTTTATGTTCTACGCTTGTTTGAAATCGTGTAAATGTGACCTTTCCTGACCCATGACCGCGTAAGTAAAAGCCTGGGTCGAAACCTGGGTAGACGTCATCTTGACGTCATATAATTAATTCGGCTTTGCAATTATTTGAAGAAATCCTTAACATGTTGACTAAAATGATTTTTTTCTTTACTAACAACTCAAAAACTGTGTATATTTTCTATGCATCGATGTTGTTGTGATAAAAATGCGGCATGGAGAAAAATGCATTAAAGAGATAACGAATGAAAAGTCCGAAGACTACAGCAAAGCTGATATACAACGTAAAATTCCAACACAAAGCACTACGGTTAGCTAGGCCTGACATGAAAAGCGCTCGGAATAGATTGCAGCCATAGACAGCTGTTTCGTTCTTATTAGAACTCGTCAGTATGGCATAGCAAACAGAACACAGGTTTCGGTGCCACTGCACTACCGACCCGGGACTGAGCTAAGGAGCATCTAGTTTCGAGCACACAGAAATGTTTGGTTATCGGGTCACACGTCATTACGTGTGGCGAAAAGCCAAAAACCAAACAAATCTGAACCTAACATGTCAGTGCCTTGTGAGAAATAGTTATGCTGGCCAGACCAGCTTTATAAATGATGACAATAACAGGAATATTCGGATCCATATAAGACCTACGGTACAAAAATCCATAATAGAAAACACATAAGCAAATACCGTGAACAAACATCCTGTAAAAATACGTTGGATCCGAAGTGAGGACCTATGCAGCCAAAAATATGAAAAATAACGAATGAAAAGTCCGAAGACTACAGCAAAGCTGATATACAACGTAAAATTCCAACACAAAGCACTACGGTTAGCTAGGCCTGACATGAAAAGCGCTCGGAATAGATTGCAGCCATAGACAGCTGTTTCGTTCTTATTAGAACTCGTCAGTATGGCATAGCAAACAGAACACAGGTTTCGGTGCCACTGCACTACCGACCCGGGACTGAGCTAAGGAGCATCTAGTTTCGAGCACACAGAAATGTTTGGTTATCGGGTCACACGTCATTACGTGTGGCGAAAAGCCAAAAACCAAACAAATCTGAACCTAACATGTCAGTGCCTTGTGAGAAATAGTTATGAGATGACGATGAGATGACGTCTACCCAGCTTTCTTCACCGAACGTAAAAGCATAATTGCTGGAGCGAGTATAACACCTCGCTACTCAACAGTGCGCCTTTGTTGTCGACAGTTTTTCGCAAATTATCAAATATCCCCAAATATACGTATATAAATAAAGTTATCTATAACCCTATTACTATTTCTAAAACTGAATACCCTTACCCGTTGCGTATGGTGGAGTCAGGAAATCCTCTTGATAGATGGAGCGAATTTTGTCTTGACACACTTGGCGTAACAAGTTCTGACTGTCCGTGGACCCCTCGGGGCCACACAGTGGTGGCAAACGCTGATAATGTGACCATACAAAATAGTCCTATAGGGAGGGAGAAGGGGTGGTCTTTAGGGTTGGTAATTGTACAGTCAATCCTATCTTAAATTGGGTTACCTGTGTCTAGAGTAGAGAATAGGAAGACCCCTCCCCACTTTTCTCGTTTCCAGACCCCAGATTGAGACTCCGGGCCTCACAGGTTGAGTGTTGTTGACGATGACAGGTCTGCAAAATGTGCGCATGTCCAGTCAGCGGTAGGAATGGCGGGAGCAGTTCTAAATGGTTTTTGTTCAGAAAATCTGCAGAAACTCGACACATCGCAGAAACGACCGGGGGTTAATTAAGGAGAAAATCGCAAGAGTTTTATTAGTTTAGTCATCAAGCCAATTAAATTTGGGACTGGTCCATGAAAGGACTTGAAAATCGAAGCTTGTGCTTTACTGTAACAATTAATGCTTTGAAGTAAAAATTGTGAAAATTCAACTAAAATGATGCGCGCGAGCGTGATTTCACGGGGAAATTCACGCATGCGCAAGGGTTTTACAGACCTGTCATTGACGATGAGTCATGATTGGAGCATTTGCATTTTTTTACCACACCGGTCTAAGGCTAGATTCCATCCACCAGAAGTCACAATCCCAAAATGCACTGCACTATTTTCTCGATGTTATATACCCGCATTTGTAGGGTACGGAACTACTTAGAAATTTCTGCTCTTTGTGAAATATTTTTAGTATAGTGCTTTTCGAGATTGCGTCCTTCTGGCGGATAGAATCTAGCTATGTAGTTACATCTGGTTTCCTAATTTGTCTGAACAACCCAATAAACTCCGTCCGCCACGGGTCAAATCTACGACACGCAGTGCAATATTTATCATTACTAGAAACCAACTAGTGTTTCTACTTACAGGTGTGAGATACGACCATATACATAAATACATACTTTATTTATACACGTAAGAAACCATCAGTAATAGCATAATTATAAGTTATACCATGGCATGAGGGGTATTAGTGATTTAAATTGCCCCGAGAGCCGTGGGAAGATTTGTAAAAGTCCCGAGGCCGCTTCGGCCGTTATACCATGATCGCCGAGGAACGGAACAAATCTCTGAGAAGTTTAGTTTTCTCTGCCGAAACTAAAGACGTCGCAGTCGAGTTGCTTTCGAAAACGTTTTGTTTAATGCTTGACTGAGCGCCATTGATTAAACGACCCTGGCTTCCCCTGGGGAAAAGCGTGTTGTTTTTGAGAAGAATAACACTAAAATACAATGTAATTATGCGGTTGACTAAATATTCAAAGAGCATGAATGGATTTGAATTACGTCACGTTTATGGTTTTAAGTATCCCACATGGATGAAGCGGGTTTGAGAAATTAAGAGAAGAATATGCAGATTGAAATAGGTCATCCCACATGGATTACATTGAAGGTTATGATGAAGACAGGTCAGTTTGGATTCAGTATTTTTCATCCGGGAGCGCAGGGCTAGTGTTACCAGAGGGGAGCAGGAGTTCATGCTTTTGACCTTCTCACTTCCAGCCTGCATTCTCTTCTAATTTTCCCTCATTACGCATGCAGGGGAAATTTAGAAATATGCATTGTCTCGAAATTTCCCGGCGGGAAATTTCGAAACAATGCATATTTCTAAATATCCCTTCCATCAGGGAAAATTAGTGGTTTAAATGTGCCTCGGAGAACAAAAGAATCCGAGGCTACCATGGTATAACATTAATTATATTTTTTATCGTAAAAAGAATGCCTATGCTTTACATGTTTGACGTGTCTAATAAGATTGTGATTACAATAGTGTATGTTTACGTAGTTTAGTTCTAAAAATATTAACTGTATCAGATAATCTGATATCCTCAGGCAATGAATTCCAGAGTTCAGCCCCGTTGTAGCAAATTCGTTTTTTGCCAAAGTTAGTCCGGGGTTGTGGCATAGATATTTTGGAACTCGCACCTCTCAGTTCATATTTTAAGGCTGAGTTTCGTCTTTCAAACGTCTTAGTCAAGTATGCGGGAGCCAGACCGTGCAGGGCTTTGTACATTAGGATAGCCTTTTGGGTGGCTCTCCGACTGTCGAGCCTTTTACAACTGAGGGTGCCCAAGAAATCATCGATATGAGTCTGGAATGGGAGATTTGTCAGTATGCGGGCTGCACGATTTTGTAGTTTCTGAAGGTTGTCTGCCAACCCTTTACTTAAGTTACCCCAGACGCAACTACAGCAGCCAAGCGCCGCTTATGATCAAGGCCGATTACCGCGTCTGCGTATGGTGCTTGTGATTATACCTACAAGTCTTACAATCCACTAAACGGTTGTACTTACTCTGTTTGGGTGTCTGAAGGCTGACACCATGTTATGAGGGTGCGGATTGTTTTTTCTATAACCCGAAGACGATCCGTATGGTACAACCTTGTTCTTGTTCAAAGGGAAGTTCACGTATTCTGTTTGGTAGGTTGACGATAGATAAGAACGACCGGAGGGGTAGAACTGAGACGTGCGCACCCTGGAAGAAGTTTAAAGTTCAATTCAATTACTGAATGATGTAGAGATGTGGTGGATTGATGCACGAATGAATGACGGTTTTGTTCAGTGAGAAAAGGCGAATCATCTATTAGCTTTTCTTGGCATTTTGTGGGCTCATTCGATACTGAACTTTATACCAGTCTGAAAATATTTCTGAGTGGGGCAACAAAAGTAACCATTTTTGTAAATTGAAACCAGTGAGTTTGGTGTGAGACAGGAGATTCAAGAGTTGAAGTGCTATCACATTACTTAGTAAAGGACCATATTTCTTACACGGATTGTCACAGTAGCTCTAGAATAGACTTCGTATGAGTGCATGAGACAAACTACGGCACGGTTACTGCACGGCATGCTGTGACTTTGACATGGTTTCCCTATTATTTTTGTCCTGCTGATCCAATCAAATTACAGAATTACGGTACAGTACGGTGACCTTAAGGCTACGGACATGCCGTAGTTTGTCCCACTCATACGAAATCTGCTCTGTAGCATCGTACGTACCTTGCATTGGGCGCAGGAGGGCCTAACGTCCCCATGTACTCGTTATTGTAGGTAGACATGAAGGCAGACGGGACACGATCACCACCACCCTGACCGCTATCAACAGACGCTAGGGAAGGACAGTGTCTTCGTATTTATCAATAAGGCAATTGAATAGCGCTTCGAGGATTTCATAAGCAATACCAGTGAAATATCATTTTTTTATAATTTTTTTACACATGAATCACATTTTTGTTATACACGATTCCAAAGTCACCTACAGAATCAATCACTCTGTAATTTCGCAATACCACTATACACACAAATCGCTCGTCATTTGTGGGACCGGAAAGCGAATAGAAAACTCTTTTTTTCTCGAACCGAAAAGTCTGCCACTGGATGGGGCTGACACACAAAATGAAACGACCCATGCAAGTATTGATTTCTGGAAACTCGGGAACATAAACTAACTAATCAATTATACCCTGTATAATAGTCAATTTGTCTACGTCTACAGTTGTTTTGAATCCTACAATTCCTATTGTAATCCCACCACGCACCGTTTATGAAAAATGGCTATCTTTACAACTAAACAAACACTCCAGAATACAACTAGGCACTAAACAGTTCCAAAATCCAACGAAAACTGTACACGCAAATCATTTGCTTATCTATAACCATTTTTGAAGGAGCTTCTAATTTAACTAATTGCTTTTTTATCAATTGGATTTCGTCGCCTTTGTGCCAACCTCAAACTTGACCCACAATCATTGACACAAACCATCTGTAAGTTTACAACAAGTCTCGCCACTTACCACTTGGAATTCGATTCGGCTGTGTTGTAAGGTCTTTCATCTTGAAATGATGGAACCCCGAGAAACTGCCTCACTAGTGGCCCTTTTGGCCGACTGCAGTAGAAGTTCGATTGAAGGCAGTTGAAAGCAGAACGTAAAGTTTTGTATCCCAATAGTTTTAGAGCAGCTAAAACAGGATGATGAATCGTTATGTAGTGAATATCGAATTCTACGGCTGCAAATGTTGCCCTATTTTGTAAACAGAGGCCTCAGCCAGGGTTGCTACGATATTCAAGCAGCAAACTTGGTGTCGTTACGGAATTAATCCGGTCAGTGATATCACAGGTGACACGCTCTCACGGGGACTCTTTAAACAATAGCGCATTGACATATCTCCTGCGGGTAAGCTGGTTGGGTTATTGGAGACAGTAATTGGTATAAGTGTACTAAAGAGATTTGCATTTGAATCCAGTCGGTAAGTAAACACTATTGAAATTCACTATTAAAGCAATTCCAAACAAGCTACGGATTTAAGTAATGATTCGCGTAAAGACAATAGGCTGCGTGAACGTGCGTTAAGACTTTAGTTGCTGTCTTATGAAATCAGTGAGATGTTACATGGGGGAAATAATGGTATCTGTATGCATTTGGCTATTTTCATCGTGAAATTGAAAGAAAACAAATTATCTTTTTATCACAAATTTGAGAACTTTCCTCGCATACGATTTTCTTCGAAATCATTTTTCAAATTTTCTTTGTAGTTAGTTTGATCAAAACCTAACCTAACCTCTTTGTTGCCCCATTTCATATCATAGGACAGTTCTTCAGAGGTTCAGTGCTTCGTTTTCGAATTCTATAAAGCTATGCATTTCCTCTTGGGGTACAGAAAAAACAACATTACTCAGTTGACGGTGAAGTCAGGTGATATGAAATGGAGCAACGAACAACATTACTCAGTTGACGGTGAAGTCAGGTGATATGAAATGGAGCAACAAAGCGGCAAGTTGAAGCGGTCTATTGAAAATTCAAAAGTGATCTCATGAAAATTATTACCTGGTTGGTTTTCTGTTGAATTTATGAGTATCAACCAATGAAATTACGAGAAAAAAAGAATACATTCCTATCGTTAATATGTTCTATAAACAATTATCAAACCAAACTTGAAGTATTTTTCAGTGACAAAACATTTTTCCGGGGGCTTCTTGGTGTAGCAGATTCACTGTTTTCTGTGGTTAGGGTTCTTTTTATTTCAGGATATCGTTTTGCTTTAGAAGACAATAGTTTTCTGTTTTACGCCATGTGGTGATATGTAACATCAAGAAACCCCCATTTTCCCAAATGAAATGTATAGGGTTTTTACGGGTATTCGGGTTATTCGTGAAAAGTAACTATTAGCAACACTTTGACAGCATTTTTAAGTGACTGCTTTTCCTCTAAATGGAATACTTTTCGTCTTTTTTATTTTTATTTTTTAGGGGGGGGGAGGGAGGGGTGGTGTTTCTAATCTTTTGGAAGTAACACTGCTGCTTTTCTTCTATATGTAACCGCAACTTCCCTGACCGGCACCGTAGTGTCAGTACAGTCCTATCTAGGCTGGATAATGTGCGGCTTGCAGAAATAAAAAATCAGCCAGTTCCGCCGGAATAGCCTGTAGAATAGACGCCCCACTGTAACCGGGGCCACTTTATAGACAACGAGAACCAATCACATTGCAGAAGGAAAAGAAAGCATTCCAACTTACGGTTATTTGAGCCAATCAGTGTCGAGTACAAGGTAATAGCATTTCAACTTGCTCGAGCTTCCATTCGGTAAAAGTCGAAGTCTTTCAATTGAAGAAAATCGCATGGATATGCTAGGATTTGTAAGTTGGAATATTTTATTTTCGTTTTGCAATGTGCTTAGTTCTCGTTGTCTAAGTGGTTACAGTAGTCGCACTGTAAAACAGTACATCAACCGTCACTTTGGTTTAAATTTTTAAATTTTACTGTACACTATTTACACATACTGACAGTTATTCCAATTACAGATAAAATATTCAAGGGAGACAACATTAAATAACGCACGGATTGCTCAGGTGACCAGATCGGAGTGGCTGTCTTTGTCGCCCCAGGCCGCTCTTGCCTTTTCGGCGTTCTGGTTATGGGTTCCCTGTGGACGGATGTAGCGCGGAGCTTAAGGATGAGTGTTTAATCGGAAGTACCAGGTAGTACTGGTACTATTTCAGTACTACGGGCCTTCCAGAGACTTTACCGTTCATGTTTCATTCGGCTCATATTACCTTTTAAGCACGCGCAATGTTATTGATCATCTGGCACACTTGGCACGATTTTGCAGTAATAGCGCCCAGCTATGTCACCGCTAATTTCGTGCCGTTAATAAACACGATCGTTCTTGTTTCTCCGCTATCAGTGTGCCTCGTGCCTCAATCGTGCAATGTGCCCTCGAAAAGCTTTTCTCACTGCTTTAAGAACAGTACATACTGGAGCAAGGAGATGACATTTAGGGTCGACACATCCGAGAGCACAGCCTGTAGACAAAGACACGAGTGTTTAAAATAAAGTCATACGAACTAAAGAATACACTACTGCTGTCTTGCAGTGTATCTACTTTTAAGATTTCGTAAAGAACAAATCTACAGTATTTGATCGTATTTTATTGAACTAGTACGGATCTTGTGGGTTTTCATGGCATCACGCGCACTGGCGAATCTGATCATTCGGGTAGTGTAAGGGGTCCCAACTTCGTTGCCATGGGTATTTTCGCGCCTAAACCAAGATGGCGTCGAAAGTACGCGTAAAGACCACTGGAAACGAGGCTGAGGGAGTTCACGACGCGGCACAACGTTAAGCGCATGCGCTTTCGATGAGCTCGGCGCACGCGCACACGTTTTCATGTTTTGCCGCGGCGTGAAGGGAGTCGAGCCTCCTACAGCACAGATCAATGTGCGAATTTGTGTTCGTTTTGGTGTGCTTGTACTCCTTTTTTTCTCAGAAATAATGAAAACAATGAACTTGTTTTTGTAGCCTTATATAGAGTTCTAAGGAGTAGTCCATTAAAAAATCAAGAAGGGATTGGTAATATTTTTGTGTATGATTTTTAGCCACATTTAAAAGCTCTGTATAAATGATATTTCGTGTACTTTAGTTTTTGTCGTTTGTTTTGTGCAATCAAGCACTTGTTTGATATCTTCCCCGCAGACTTTCCCTTAATTCTTTGTGTTGGATATGCGAACACCGTTCTTTGATTTCTAACGTGCTACACCTCACGCATTAAGACCAGGCAAGAAAGGAACTCGAGCTGACTCGGTTCACGTTCGCTAAACGAATCCGTTTCGATGACTGCTTCGCAACCTACGTAATTGTTACCTGGGCAGCCAGTAGACTCGTCACTTCCATCAGGTTACTACGGCGATAGGACAGGATAGCCATGGCAAGGACTGGTAAACAAGAATACAGTTAGGTCAGCCTAGGCCTGACTCCAACTCAGTCAGTTAAAAATAAGATGTTCACTCAATAAAACCCCCCGGGGGAGGGGAGGGGTACTTTTGTTTATGACGTAATATATGGGTCCGGGTTTGAATCCAATTTCGACCACGCGATGAGGACATACCACGGCAAACTATCGTAAAGTTGTTAAACGTAACATATGCAGAATGATTCGCGGTGCTTTATAGGATTTACCATCTCGAGCTGAAAGCGAGTTTATAAATATGATAAAGCACGGACATTAATTCTGTATCTGACTTATCGAACTTCTAAATGTAGAGTCATTTTTACAGTTATTTTGGCGATACGACTTGTTTTGGCCGAGAAAATCGAAGTTAAAGTTTATGTAGAAGAGACTGTATCTATATCACATTTATAACACTCATTATGCATTCCTTTCCTTTGTTTTTGCTTCATGAATTATTAATGAGTCTAACAAATATATTTCTGACATTCATTAATAATTCATAAGGGTACTAGCCAATCATGTGTGCTGAATGACACCACGTGATGGCCTCTTTATACCCCAGTATAGACACTGATTAATAAAACGTCAGTATCTACATATCAGTGACATAAAACTGATTAATAAAACATCAGTTTTTATATCAGTGATCAATATAAAGACACTGATGTTTTATCAATCAGTGCTTGCTCCCAAACTGACAGTCGAAAGTGCAATGACCCGGGGAGCTCAAACACAAAGGTTCCCAAGATCACTGTTATGACAATGCGACCGGACCATAAACGCGAGACGAAATTATCTTGCTCCGTACTCTAACTGCGCATGTCAGTGACGCACGACATAGCTATAAACATCAATTTCTCAAAAAATATTATCTTTTAGAAGTAACATTTTAGAAGTCAGTTATAAAATTATGTCCGGCTCGGATCTACCGATATAACACGGTCACTCATTTTATATTTATCATAGGAGCGCAGCTAGCGGAGATTAGGGGATTGGGGCGAGAGAAAAAAGGGAGGGGCCGTTATTGAGTGCAACCTGCAAGACTGACCACCGTGTAGAAATAAAGTTATCTTACCTACCATTTATCATACAAGTGCCCCTTCCCTCCTTCCCCCGGGTACAGACCCACAAGGAGACTGCTCGATTCACATATACTTGAGCGCAGATTGTACACGGACTCAAAATGGAACAGTTGTCAAGGAAACTCGCAGCCCGCACAAAGGTATAGGGAACCGATTTTTTTTTTCAGTTAATAGTGAAGTCGTGCTAGCACTTTCTGTTATGGAAGCCGAGTGTGACCAACAACACACAAAAAACGAAAAAGTATATTGATAACAGTGAAATTATACTTGACTTCTTGTCAGCAACTTAGATACATTTCTGCCTCGCACCGCAAGGAGATCACAAAACGTGCACGACAGATAGAACACCAGACCAAATACTGTACTAGAGCTAGTAGAACTCTCGCGTTCAGCATTGTCTTAGTAGATCAATAGGCCATTTGCAGGAATACAATCACCTGGTTGCACTGGACGGCAAAAAAAATCTGACTTCATTTATTTAAAGGCACTTGTACGAGATCGGTAGTGTTGTTAGAAAAACATGTTTGTAAATGCTATTTTCACCTCCAATCGATTGTCGATCTTTCTAAAAAAGCGTTTAGAAGTTTGTTTGCCATCCAGTAGACCCTTTCCCATGGGACCACGAGCGTAATTCATTGGTTGTTGAAGTGATATATCAGCACGTGACTGTTCCAGTAAACCCTTTCCCATGGGACCACGAGCGTAATTCATTGGTTGTTGAAGTGACATATCAGCACGTGACTGTTCCATTATCTACACAACTGAGTAGAAGTTTGACTTTCTAATCTCACCTGGAAGCAATTCCACCGAGTCATAGGCCAGAATCCTGTCCCACAGCGAAAGAACCTGTAGAATGGAACGGATCAATCACGGTTTCTGGAAAACTACCCACCCTCCCCTCCCTTGGGATCATGTGTATAATTAAGTATTAAATTTAGGGTAAAACAGGGGGGAGGGGTGGGGTGGGGTTTCCCAGAAACGCCATTGAGCGGATATCAAGGACAATACTGGATTATGTGACCTCTGGCTAAGATCAGCATTTAGGAAGTGCAGTGTTAAGCCTGAGGGGGAGGCAAAGGGTGGGGATTTGACAGGCTTGGTTACCCCGACAATGTAGGGCAGTGTGGTGTAGAATTTTGATATTACTGACCAAAGGTGTTACCCCAAGGGTGTAGAGTTTGTCATTTTTTGGACGAAATGTTAAATCCCACCCCTAGCCTCCCCCCTCGGGCTTAAAATTGATAGGTGCGTAACAGTTATGGGCTGGGTTTTCTCACCTGCTCGGTAGCAAGATAACCAGAGAACGCGTATACCATCCAACTGAACACCAGACGAAGACTGAAATCAACAGCGATACATGGTCAACAACAAGCAAAGAAATCCCGAAAACTACAACACAACAAATTACGCCGAGGCTGATTATCACGTGCCGTAAGAGCGGATTTCGTCGAGTGATAAAGTTACGGCAATGACTTTCAACATGGTTACCGCAACTCATTCTATGGCATGGAAATGATTTCCACGTCGTGTGCATCGTTCTCGTCAAGACAACAAGTCTTTATTCATACTCTGTATTTACATGGAGTGTAATTGTCCAATTGAATTACAGAGTTACAGTATGATAAAGTAACAGTTCAGTCATTATTATTATCATAGTTAATAGAGTGGAATGGTTAGGAAACCCGGCAAACTTCAAAAGGGCTAACAAAGGCGCTGCGATTTAGGTTGGAAGGGGTAAGACAAAAGATTGTGCACGATCATAGTTCATTAGCGTTCCCTGAACGACTGAACTCACACGTTTCTATTGGCTGATTGATTAACATGTTGGAATTTCTATTGTGTTTTGTGCACGGTAGTGGTTGAAAAAACCTAACAAAGACATATAACAAAGAAGGTCCCTGAGTTTCCTAACCATTCCACTCTATTAACTATGTTATTATTAACAGTTCGGTTACGATACAGCAACAGTCTTGCCGACTTTGTTATAGCCTGAGAAGACAGCCGCGGAGCGATAAGAGATGGCTCTCTTCTCAGGCTACAAGCATGGTCAAAACTCTTGGAACGGTACCGTTCTGTTACTTAACATTGAGAAGGGGAAAGATAAACTCTCGCATCTCACAGCAGTGAAAATGGGGGAGGGAATTGTCACATGAGCCTGGGTGTTCGATCTAGTTTTTTCCATGGCTGTAGATCCGGTCAGTACATGATCTTGAGGCATGATTTGTACATTGACTTACGGTGGAGCTCCTACTTCCTTGAGGTGGTAAAGTAGAGCTGGCTCGTGCGACTGCAGAAGGTTCTCAAACAGCAGACACAAAGACATAATGCCCTGAAATACAACAAACACGACTGATTAAAGGTACATCGAGGCGACCTTAACAACGGCTGTGAAGGAGATAAGAACAACACTAGTTTTTATATAAACTAGTTTTCTATTGTTCTTGCTGTCTGACTCGTCTTACCTGAGGATGCGACGACATTGTGTGCAGGCGACAGAAGTATCTAGACCAAAAAAGGCACCAGCACGTTAGAATTTAATTTACAACACTATGAGCTATAGAAGTTAGCATAATTCTCGTAAGAAACGGCTTACCTGGTATAGAGTTCTCTGAATAAGAAGTACAATTGAGGTGCATCGGAGCAGACGTAACACAAAGGGGCAGCTGAAAGTACAGAAACAGCAATCAGAACTGAGCCATGTCGTACTTCGTAAATGTTTCAGTCATAATGTGTCCATGTCCCTGACTCGGATAACGCTTTGATTTGCTAAATGCGAACTGGCAAGCAATATTTTAAATCTATTATTGCACTCGTTTATAAAAATTATATAAACCACCTATTTTCTCGCAACCTGATTGACTAATTTTCGTCATCAATAAGACAGGCACATAGCTGACGTCATTAGTCACGCAGTATTTACCTTTCGAAGCGCTCTGTAGAGGTTTGTGAATTCAAATTGTGTAAACCTCTGATCCAAAGAGCAAGAAGGATTACCGTGACAAGGATTTCATCACTGGGAGAAGTTAATAGATGAATCAAACTTCCTGCTATGGTGCTATTTGTCAAAATTTAAGTTTTCTCTCGAGCGAGTTTCGGCGAAGACGCCTCGTGGATACATGCACAGTTATGTTGACCATGTTATGACGAAAGTCATCATCAATAAAAGGACAGATACATAAAGAACTAACTTTAAATTGTTAAGATGAAGTTCAACTATGAAACTGGATACTCGTCAGTAATTTTTGCTGTTTTTATAGTTTTATCAAAGATTAGAGCACAGTTAGAGCTCGTAACAGTTTATGAGCGATATGGAAGGGGAATCGCTAAATCAAACCCCGTAAAACATTCTGGTCTGTTGCATGCACCTTATCTCTCAGGGAATACCCCTACACTGCCAATTGAAACTTGAAACTGACTGGTTCTGTCATGTTCAAAGTAAAAATGAAGCGACGAAGCGTCGAAAACTCGTGACAGTCTTGGAAGTCTAACAAACCAAGGCTGATGGTTTCAGTCGAGGGGTCTACGATTTGGCGACCTAATCCGAGAAGAGGTGAAGGTCTACACTTTTCGCTGTTTTACAGTGCGACTACTCTAACCACCTAGACAACGAGAACCAGTCACATTGTAGAACGAAAACAAAGCATTCCAACTTACGGTTGCTTGAGCCAATCAGTGTCGAGTACAAGACAATAGCGTTTCAACTTACGGTTACTTGAGCCAATCAGTGTCGAGTACAAGACAATAGCGTTTCAACTTGCTCTAGCTTCGACCCTGTAAAAGGCACATTTCGTGGACTAGTTCTGAAGTCGAAGTCTTCTGAATTAAGAACATCGCGTGGATGTGCAAGGAGTTGTACTTTGGAATGCTTTATTTTCGTTTTGCACTGTGTTTAGTTCTCGTTGTCTAAGTGGCCCCGTTGCAGTGGTCTCATTGTACAATTAAGTCCCATAGCTTAATGAGTATACGTGTTATTATTTTAAAATATGGATGAACCTTACCGTGCATAGAAAATCCATGGAACGGTATTACTCCTAAAGAAGAGTAAAACATTTAAACGATCTGTACTATTGTGAGTATTGAGTACGGTAAGTTATCATGACGAAAACGGGAAGGAAAAGGAACGGATAACGAGCTGGGTGCGTGCCTTGAGATAAACCGCAGCAAAACGTCTTGCGCATGCGCTTTTGATGAGCCGAGCGCGCGTGTCCCGCAAGTTTCCCGCCCAAACTAAAGGCAAACAAAGGCAAGCATCCCTGTTTCTAATTTCAGGCACGCATGTTAAATGTTTCGCAAAAACAACAAAATTACTTGAAATCTAAGTCTAAGACTTTAAGAGGTTGGAGTTTTCTTAATTTGTAATTTACTGTGAGTTCACTAAGTTATACAAGTATTTACTAAAAAAGTTTAAGTTCACTTTACTACTACCCCAGTCTCCGAGCCGAGCATCCACTTCAATACTTCCCGTTCCTAGTCTCCGCACATCCACTTCACTGCTCTCTACTGGTTTTTCCCATGTTTTTCTTGTTTAGAACAAGTCAGGTCAGTTATATTTACAACCTAGCTTTCTCGCTGGGATCAGTGAAATCTTGACATGAATGCACTTAAACTGAGGAAAGAGACTGTCTCACTTTGTTTATAAAATGTGTAATGGATTCCTGGTTTTTGGCCAGAAATACAGCCTCCTCCTCAACTTATTACCTTGCAACGAGCTGAGGCGGCGGCTGTATTTCTAGCCTGCGTTGCGGCTCTGGAGTATCGCGCAGCGAGCGGAGATTAGGGGGATTGGGGCGAGAGAAAAAAGAGAGGAGGAGGGAGTGGGGAGAAGAGGAAGAAAGATCCTCTCCACACCGCTGCAAAACGGTATACTCCGCTGGCTAAAAGAACGAAGGCTCTCCTATCACATACAAATTACCGAGGGCTTCAACTTTTTTAGTAAATATTTTTTGAACTTAGTAAACTCACAGTGAATTGCAAATTAAGAAAACTTCAACCTGTTAAAGTCTTAGGCTTATCTTTTAAGTAGTTTTCTTATTTTTTTGACGAAACAGTTGACAAATGCATACTTTTAAGAATAAATTTTAAAATCACGGCATGTGCCTGTTGTTTCATTTCAGTTTTCGCGGGAAACTGGGGGCGGCCGCGCGCCGACAAGAAATAGCAAATACGCATGCGCGTGACGTTTTGCCGCGGTGTGGATCCTCTCTCTTCCTCTTCTCCCCACCCCCACCCCCTCCCCCTCTCTTTTCTCTCTCGCCCCAATCTCCGTTCGCTGCGCGATACTCCAGAGCCGCAACGCAGGCTACTGTATTTCAGGATAGGGAGTTATAGGTTTATCAACGTTCTCAAATTCACCATTGTCTATGTTATGAGATCAAGACAAAGCACATTTTTGTAGTTTTTGTTTGGTGTGCCATTCTTTGTATTGAATTTGAGGACGTAGATACAAGGGTGTTCATTTCTTTACCGTTTGGAGGGTACACAACAGCATACTCTTGCACACCGAGTTTCCCTGAAATAAAAGCAAATTCAAGGATTTGTAACAAGATTGCGCGAAGAATCTGAGCAACGTAACAACAAACTGTTTTTTTTATTTGAACCTATGAATCCTTTCGAGATAATGCTAACCCAAGACTCTTCCTCTTTCAGCACTCATGAACGGTGATTTCAGTTACTTACCCCGGATGTAGGATTTGGGTGGCGTAGCACTAGATTGCTGAAAGTGCTTGAGTACGGCCGTGTCTCGAGTGAATACCAACAGGGCCTGGTAACGAGGTGGAAGGGAAGATAATATTGGCATTATGTCAGCTTCGCTTAAGGATAAATTGAATTGCAGGGCTCGAAATAAGAAAATAAAGGAGGCGTAATTTTATGCCCAGCTTAAAAAATTTAGGCGTAATTCTCCAAAATTTTACGCCTAAGTGGAAAACGTTAGGCGTAAAACGAAAAAATCTAGGCGTATTTACGCCCGTATCGGGCGCAATTTCGAGCCCTGAATTGGCGTCTGAAGAAATGGAAAGGGGATTGGACGAGCCAGAAACCTGGGATACCAGAGGTTCTAGTTGCAAAAGTGTTTGAGCGAATAATCTATGATCAGCTTTACAAATACATAGCTGATAACAACCTGTTGTCACCTCAATAATCTGGTTTTCGTTCAATTCACTCAACTGTAACTGCACTACTGGAAGCCACTGATAGTTGGTCATTGAATATTGATCACGGCAATATAAATGCAGTTGTTTTTCTTCATCTCAAAATGGCCTTTTATAGAGTGGACCATACCATTCTGCTATCAAAATTAGAATTACCGGGCAAACAAAAGACTGGTTTAATTCCTACTTGAGCGATCGTATCCAAACATGCATGGTAAATAGCTGTCAGTCGGCCTAGTCATGAGATAAATGCTACTGTTGTCAACAAAGTCAAATAAATAAAGAAACGAAACTTGAATACGGCGTGTTTAGCAACAAGACTTGACAGAAGAATCTTTCAGAATAACTGTTCCAATGCACTAGCAGTCAGGTATTTACGGATTTTTTTTATCTTAATCACTGACATTTTACGTTTGGGCAGCAAACCGACCTGTTGTAAGCTCCGGTGATAAAGAATATTTTTAATGTATAATAAAACAGTTGTTGGATCCGGTTTTCGAAATTATCAAGACCTTGATCTGTGTTTTCAATTCAGGCTTCGACTGATAACACAGATCTTGGTCTTGCTAATTTTTGATGTCGCACCCACCAATAACTGTTTGTCAGACCACAGTTAATAGAGGGAATGGTTACGAAACCCAGCGACCTTCTTTGTTATAGGTCTTTGTTCGCTTTATTTCAACCGTGACCGTGCACAAAATACAATAATCAATCAGCCAATAGAAACCTGTGTCGTTCAGGGGATGCTAATGAGCTATGACCGTTCCAACCTAAATCGCAGCGCCTTTGTTAGCCCCTTTGAAGTTTGCCGGGTTTCCTAAACATTCCCCTCTATTAACCATGGTCAGACGATCTACTCACTTGATACAAGAGATCTTCAAACACAAAGTAATCATCATCATTAGTGGCTGTGATGCGTACATCCTGTAATTAAATTTAAAAAAATAACAGATAATCTTCGGATAGATTTTATTTATTTATTAATTTTCATTGTATTGAATATAGTTATTTTATGAAATTAGCCCAGTTCAAAACACAATTTAATTTAAAGGAACTGTGTTACGGTGAGGCACACGCCTTTGTGTTCCGGGCAGGAACAAACTTATTTTCAGTAGTTTTCATATAAACTGACTATCCTAGCACACGTGTGGGATGGATGAAATCAAAGTAAATGTGCAAAAATGATTAACAAACTGTGCGTAGATCTAGTCTTCAAGGAAAATATTTCTGTGGCCCACGGAAAAGTCAATTCGTTCCGAGAGCCCGCACGTTTTTAGGCCAGCGGTGAGACCAGTGACATAGCCCCTTTAAGTGGCTTTGTATCTCCCCCACCACGTATCACCGATAGCTTGATTCTTTTGCCAGTCGTCCTGCCACCACCCGGAGTCAGGTGTTCCCTTACCCACGCCTAGCACGTACTAAACCTTACCTTCATAACGAGGCTGTCGACTAGCATTTCATACTGGATGACATAATTCTTTAGCTGATCAAAGTATAGCAAGTCCTGAAGAAAAACAAGAAAGAAACGATGTCAGAAGTCACTTGGGCTGAAAATCTTAGCTACATTTTGGAGGATTAAAGGTGGATTATTTCCACTGTCGCATTTTTCTCTACGTACGTAAACGTGCGTAGGAAGAATTATTTTTACGCGAGTAAGCCCCCATTTTAAAAACGTAAGTAGAAAAGATCTCCGCGTTTTAAATTATGAACTTTAAGCGCGATAGTGGAATTATTTACGGACGTTTTCTTGACGCACGTGCACGTGTGTGGAAATCCACCTTAAAGTGCCTATCACCCTTTTGCAATTTTGATAGCTTATGAACCTCCGAAAAGTTTTGAGTACTTCTGTGAAGAAAGTTTTGGTTTAAAGTGAATACTTTATGTTCTACGCTTGTTTCAAATCGTGTAAATGTGACCTTTCCTGACCCATGACCGCGTAAGTAAAAGCCTGGGTCGAAACCTGGGTAGACGTCATCTCATTAATGCATTATTCTCCATGGCGCCTTTTTATCACAACAACATCGATGCATAGAAAATATACACAGTTTTTGAGTTGTTAGTAAAGAAAAAAGTAATTTTAGTCAACATGTTAAGTATTTCTTCAAATGATTGCAAAGCCGAATTAATTATATGACGTCAAGATGATGTCTATACAGGTATCGACCCAGGCTTTTACTTACGCGGTCATGGGTCAGGAAAGGTCACATTTACACGATTTGAAACAAGCGTAGAACATAAAGTATTCACTTTAAACCAAAACTTTCTTCACAGAAGTACTCAAAACTTTTCGGAGGTTCATAAGCTATCAAAATTGCAAAAGGGTGATAGGCACTTTAAAGCAAGTGTGAAAGGAATGAATTTGAACACACACAATCTATGAACGACGTCAATTTATCTCGATGTAACAAAGTTGGAAACTGAAACCAGTTTTGAAATCAACACTGCTATAATCAACTAAGAGTCGACTAAGGCAGCAGTTGACGAAGGGCTAGCGCTCGACACGTCAGCTGCTACTCGCTCTCCGGTAGTTAGCAACATTAGTTTTTTACAGGAATCAGTTAGCCACTGTTTTGAAATAAGGTTAACACTCGTACGAAAAGGGAGTTAGTTCTGATGAAATAATAGAAAGCTTAAGAACCAGACGGTTGTGAGTCACGGACGGCAACAGAAAGTCAAAGATCCTTTTTTGGCGTGTTTTGACATCATCAAGTCTGTAACGTCAAGTCACAAATGTCAAAACAAGGGTCTTCCCGTCCGTGTTGATTGACCAGAAATGTGTCCGAGGTAGGTAAGATTTTACCGCCGTTTTCAATTCAGTCTTCTCTCGGTCGTGTGTCGTCCGTGTTGTCAAAAACGTTCGGTGCTTCAGCTCTCCAATCTCAGATCTGTCTTACCACGTCATCAATTTCAAGACACAGTATTTGCCGCCAAATGTCCCCTCGAAGTCCCGACGGGCAACCATTCTTCGCATACTGCCGAGCAGCTAGAGCGCTGTTGTTATGTATGACTACAGAGAAAGCACATGCATATGTGGTAAGAACAACAACAACAAATTTATTTAGTACCTGACAAATACAATACAAAATCATGGATAGAAACTTAATTTTACAGGAAATGAGGTAGTGGCCACCTAAAATAACTAAACAGCTAATCTAGTTAGGTGGCACTCACACGATAGAACATTGCATATGGGCATCAGATGGAGAATGGTATCATTATTTAATCTTGAAATTCAATCGAAATTGGAAACTTATGACAATAAAAAAGTGTTTTATATACAGACATTTAAACACATACAAACGGCATCCTCACAAAAACGAAAAATAAGGAGACAGATAATAGCAAAATATGTAAAATTGAAAAAAGTCCAGTGGAAATAAAATTAGTATGGAAAATATTAATTCATTAGATTACTTTTGAGTTTTTTTTTAAACTACATCTGGGCAATGGTTTTAGTTCAACAACAGTTACACGAACAGGAACAGCCGTAGGGAACAAGAGTTTTGTTAAACCCGCCACACACGAGAGCTATCAGATTAGCCAATGGCTATTATATTTTTGTGGCCGAGAAAAAATAGCGCTGGATCCTCGAGCATGAGACCCCACAAGTTGAATCGGTATTTACGGCTTCGATATAGAGTTTGATCCATCCGAATATTAAAGACGAGGTTATGGGGCAGAGCTTTGTCTCTTATTTCCTTTAGTTTGCACAAATTTGTCTTTTGGAGTGCTATCTTATACGGGTAAAATTTTTGTGAGCCACGCCCATATTGCTATCTTTTAGGGGTGAATTTCATTTCTCACGTCGAGCACCCCCGTCTATTTTTATGGGGAGTCACCCCCGGGGATACTATACAACAAACAGCACAACATAAAGCTATTCTTGGTTTGCATGTGACGTCAGGACGGCCTTGCTGGTGGACGTTAAACAAAAGATTCTTCATTAGCGTCTCTTGTTCGTCCACCAGCATGTTTTTGTCTGTTGATTCTCCTGGGATTGATTGCAAACCATCAATATGCCTCCGCCAATTGTGGCATTCAACCTGTACGTCAAACAACAATAATATAAACGAGAGCCCAACGATAACACTGTGTCAATTAAGGTCCAATAGACCCAAGCACTAAAGGCAAATTTTAAAAGTATCAAACTTGCAAGGGGAGACCACACGAACAACAAATCAACAGTGCGTTTAGAGGGGGGCCAAATTAATTCATGTGAGAAATGTTTTATCACCTTTGCATTCAGATGCGCGCGAAAACATTCTCGTTATGCGCAGAGCCTTCAGTAATACTGGCCAGCAGGTAGGCTCTGGGTGAACTCCCGGTTAAGTCACCGGTACAGAAACCGAAGAGGTGAAAGCCAGCGAATATGGGGATGAATATGGTGATGAATACGAGGTAAATACCTCCCCTTCGCCCCGGTCATGCCCGGGTTTGGGGGGGGGGGGGTTTACATTGACTGGTGCATTACTTCGCTGAACGTCGCCATTTTGAAATCACGTGAGCGCGCTGTGCGTTTTCATTGGTCAATAGATATGCCAAGCTAAGCTTTTAGCTTTCTTCAGCGGTGATCCCTTCATGTACATGTAGGCACACATGAATTGCTATCAACATGCAATACAATAGAACGCAATACACAATACAATTTGGTAGCAATTCATGTGTGTCTACATGAAGGGATAACCCTCTACATCGCACACGGTGAGTTTCTCGCCTGGAGAGACTAAAAATATCAAACACGATAGATATTTGCCTCACGGTCAAAACTCGCCGAAATTCGCCGCACATGAGAACTATCAGCTTAGCAAACAACCTCTCGTGCCCATTGGCTAAGCTGATTCGTGTGCGGCGGGCTTTAGACTACATGTACGGTTACGACACTAGAGGTCCTAGAGCAACGTTTCCGGATTCATCATACGAATTAAGGTATTCGGATTCGTAAGGCGTTTATGCCATGACGGTATTCAGATTTGATCGTTAATACACACTTATGAATCCGGATTCACGACGAATCTGGAACGTTTTGATCCCGGATTCATATTTTGTATGTAAACTGTAAAATGAATTGCGGATCCGGAAATTTTGCACTGTCTAGTCAGGAACACCCAACGGTAAAACTTCATAAAAACAAACGTTCTGATGTTTTTATAACAAATCAGATGTATTTAAACATATTTAAGGGAATTGTTTTTCAGCTGGCAGACGAACAGCTGTTCTGCAGCGCCAGCCAGCCTAAAGTTCATGAAGAATTTCTAAATTTCCCAGCTGAAATATTTAAGTGCAGAATTTGCCAGCAGCAAAAATATTTTTTTGAATATATTCCCAGCTGAAATATTTAAGTGCAGAATTTGCCAGCAGCAAAACATTTTTTTACATATATTCCCAGCTGAAAAATACAAGTGAAGAATATGCCAGCTAATAAAAATGCACGATATCTATTCCAATACTGGTATGATCAATTAAAAGTCAACTAAGCTATACTAACGGCCGTGAGCCACGAGTAGCAGCTGACGTTTCAAGCGTTTAAGCACAAGCAACATACGCAGACTCAGTGACTGATCATTAGCGGCGCTTGTTCTACTCACTGATGTGATCACTGAGTCTCCGTATGTTACTTGTGCTGATGTCGCTAGTGTGAACCAGCCGGTCGTAACACTCGAAATATCAGCTGCTACTATACTTTTAGCTGATTGTATCAGTATTTATCTCCCATCAACGCAGATCAGTTTCATTTTAGCAGTTCAAATATCCAAAGAATCTTTCGAGAACCAGATATTGTCTGATAATCATGATTTTTTTCTTTCTGAAAACAAAAATAGTGGAAACTGTAGTAATTTACAGTACCAATACAGCAGTAAAAGTGAATCAAGACAAAACTTCAAAGCCGCTTGAAATGTTTAATGTGTACTTTCATACCGTTTAGGTAACCTGCAGAATTCGGTATTTTTAAAAACCTGTGAAACAACAGGTACGTGCAGAATTTGCCAGCTGAGAAATATCGCTCTGTTATATTATTATTATGTAATTATATCGGACTGCAGAATTTACCAGCTGACAAATATCGCTCCGTTATATTATTATTTAGTATCAGACTGCAGAATTTGCCAGCCAAGAAATTCCAAAGTGCAGAATTTGCCAGCCGAGTGGCCCAGAAGAACAGTTATTTTGCAGAACAGTTCGTTGGGTGTTCCTGTCTAGTTTAAAATTAGTCTTAAGGTCCTTCGCATGGCAAACGGTTCTGGCTTACCATAAGACTCTTCGTTGAACAACTTGCAACTGGTGTATTTCTAAAAGTCATCTCCAAATAATTTTCTGGTAGTATGACAAGGTAGGGAAATCAGAACCTTTTATCCACGGATATACACATGCAAACTACCGGTAAGAAGAATTATATATTATCTGCATCAATATGTCATTTACCTTTCTTCCCCAACTTGTACCATTCATTTTCGAAAGTCTCTGAAATAAACACAAGAAAAAGCTATCAGATGGAATGCACAGTGATGTCTTCCATTCCTTCTGAATTCTGGTTTCTTACTGTACATGTTCATAGAAACTGACTGATTTGGCTTAGTAATACGTACTGTTCAACTGGTGAAAATAAAATAATAAATATTCCTGTGCTAATTTACGAACTCGACGGCCAAAGTCAGAGATGAAATGTTCATGTGATTTATATCTTTCTTTATCGAATTCATTAATAATTCATGAAGCAAAAACAAATTAAATCAATGAGTACTCTGTAAATCTGATACTGATTTCGTACTGACTTACATAAACTGTTTAATTTCTCCCCAGATGCAGAACTACTGTAAAAGCTCTATTACGGTTCTGTGACGTTGATCATCCCAGTCCTTGAGACAGTACACGCGATCATCCTTAGACTAGTTGTTCCGGGGAACTTCGCATTGCAAGATGCCATGCCGACAAGCCACATGCAAGAAAGCTTATAGGGGGTGGGGCTTAAAAGAGAGGGGGGGCTTATTTAAAAATTACAGTGTTAAAGAGGGGGGGGGGGGGGGGGGCTAAATAGAGAGGGGAGCTTAATAGAGCTTTTACGGTACACTACACTTTTTAGCAAACTAGTAATGGGTGAGATGGAGGCAGATAATACTCACCGACTGTACTACTGCTAGGAGCATCATCCACCCCACAGTGGCACAAGCCTGGTTCCAATTCCTGGAATGCACATCTCTAGGTAATTGACAATGGAAAAACAAAATAAAGAATTATTATTAGTTCCACTTCTGCTTTGCAGTAGTGTACTGTACGAGTTACGTGCCGAAAACTCGCACTGTAAGTTTGTGGGGAAAGTTATCAAATTTGAGATTGAAAGATATTTAGTTTTCTCCCTTTCCGATTTGCTGGATGGTGGCTTCTTTGAGTTTTCACAGTAAAAATAACCCATAGCATAATGTTTTTTTATTTTTTATGTAGTTTGGATTGTAGACATCTCATACAGCACTTCAGGTATATTCAAGCAAAATCGTATGTGGGGATACGCTCGTTACCACAGCCTATTGTCTTTTGCTACGGTACTTAGCTGGATCATTACTTAAGGTGAGTTGTTGAGAATGTGAGAATTCTTTTCCATTTTTCTTAATAATACATTTATTTAGTACTTTGAGAAAACTTAAACAAAATCTGATGTTCCCATAAAACATGGTGGTTAATCTCTCTACTAAGTTTATAATAACGTACATACCAGTTCCTGTAGGTCTTTTGTATGAAGATTAACTTGAACAAGACCCCAGCCTTTGATGGAACTGTGCAAGGGAACAGACAGTCAATACTAAGGCCCTTTGCAGGTCCTGTCAATAAAAAAAATGGTGTTAGAACAACATGGATACCAGAAATGGAAAGAGCAAGCCAAAATTAGTATTAAAAAAAAAAAAAAAGTTTTAGGTTCATATCTCTAAAACTGAAGGAATGGCAAATTTATGACTATAATTTAACTGAGTTTATGAGGCTGATTATATTCCTGCTGACTGGCAAGCCTTGTCAGTCAGCTTCACAGACTCTGTTAAATTTAGAGTTTTCCAAAATTTGCCATTCCTTCAGTTTTAGAGATATGAACCAAAAACGTTTTTTTACTAATTTTGGCTTGCTCTTTCCATTTCTGGCATCCATGTTGTTCTAGTGCCAAATTTGTTTTGATTGACAGCCTAAAAAGGTCACATGACCAGGTCCTGCAAAGGGCCTATTGACAAAACCTGCATGCACAAAATGAAACCTGCAGTCCGAGAAGATTTCAGGGAGCAAATTATTTTTATGTCTATAATGCTAACTATTCATTCAGTTGTTGCTGAATGATTTGCCAAAGAACCCATAAATAGATTACATTAAGTAATAGATATTAGTGGGTAGACCTACCAATGTACCAGCAGTTATAAATACACACCTGCATTTACACCAATCCTTACATTCCTTAGTATTACCTGGACTCTAAATGTAAACCCTAACCTAGCAAGTTCAATATGTTTTACCTTGGTGTTTTCCTCAGAGGAGTAAAGTTTGGATTCTCCACTGCAATGAGAGCCTAGAACAATAAAAAAATAATTTACAGAACAATAGAAAAGTACAGATTGAACAATATGAAATAATCCACATAATAGGAATTAATGTACAGAACAATAGGAGTTAATCTACATAATAAAAATTGATGTACTTAACAATAGGAATGTACAGAACAATAGGAATTAATTTACAGAGCAACACAAACTAATGTACAGAACAACAGGGTTTTCAATAGAAGCCGGCAGCCGGCGAATCTCGCCGGGTATTTTACATCAAATCGCCGCCTACTTTGATTGAAAAATTCCCCAAAAATGAGATATTTGCGCCAATGGCACTCGATGCTCGCCGCCTACTCTTCAAGTTTTGCCACTTACTTCAAATGTTATTGAAAACCCTGGAACAATAGGAGTTAATGTACAGAACAATAGGAATTAATGTACATAACAATAGGAGTTAATGTACAGAACAATATGAATTAATGTACAGAACAACAGAAATGTACAGAATGTACAGAACACTGATAGGAGTGTATAGCATACAACAGTCTGTATCATTGTGAAGTGCATTTGAATATATCCATATAGAATTTGTGCTATATAAATGAATACCTTTACCTTTACATTTATAGAATAATAGGAACATACAATGTACAGTCTAAATCAGTGTTCAATTGATACATCAGTCGAATAAAGAAAAGTTATTTACATTGATAGTTTAAAAGGAGACTTGTACCCACAGTTTGAACTACTTTTCTTTAAGTACTCTTCTGCAGACTTGTATGTCAAGATAACATACATGTACAATATCTTTCCTATTAATTTTGCAATTTGCCACTGATTACAATGACAACAGACTCATCTGCACAGTGTTAGTCTCATTCTGAAGTTAAATATTCAAAAATACCATTGAGAAGGCGTAGAAGTCACAGCTACAACAATACACAATGCAGTGAATATCTCATCTCTCTGCAGGTATTTATGATATTTAACACCAAGATGAGGCCAACACTGAGAAAATGTATCTGTAGTAGTCATCGCATGCAGTGGTAAGTTTTCAAATATGAAACTGGACTATTGAACAATTAGGGATAGTAATGCACATGAATACTGATCTAACTGGTGAAGCTTATAATTAAAGATAGGATTCCATTGGTGCCTTTTAATCTTTCAAAACACCATCTCATTTTTCTAGAGTCCTTCAGTTTTATGAAGTTAAACAACACAAAAAATATTAACTATGCCACTGTCTTGGGTAGACACTTTTTGAGAGCCAATCAAACTGCTTGTTTTTGATGCCTCCAAACATGTGTTGTTTGCCATGATAAATAAACAAACAAACAAACAAATTAATTAATTAATTAATTATATTAATATTTATAACGTGCACACTTTCCACACCTCCTATTTCTTTTGGGTTAACTAGTAAGAATACGCTACATTGTAAAAATTAAATATACAATATGTAGGTTATTGGTTGGCTTCTATAAGCAGCTAATACTGTATTTTTACTGGTCATATGTATTTGGGCAGGCCATTAAGCCAAAATGTGAAGTAAACATACACAGCCCTATTAGTTGGTTAGACTAATAAGTTGTTTATTAAATAATTCTGCACAGGAACTGCACTATGGCATGTGGAAAGCCATTTTTAAAACTCCTTGATGCACACATGTGCAGGAACGAGTTATTGGGGTTAGGTGGATTTTCAATTCTGAATGCAGTACCTTTTCCAAATGCTGTATCCTTTTCCGAAGATGTACCGGTATGACTGTTAGCAATGTTCGGATATGTTCGGGATATGAGATTTTCATGGCTAACTCGCTCAATATTACTATATAGCAGGTTATTATTATTATTATTATTATTTCTATTGCGCCCTTTCGCATAAAATGATCAAAAGCACATTACAATACAATTACTACAAAAGGAATAATAAAAATTAAGAAATAATTTAATTAAATACATTAAAATATCTCAATTTAAATTATTATAAAAAGACTATAAATTAAAAGCTAATTTAAAAAGATATGTTTTAAGTGAAGATTTAAAAAGACTAAGCGACTGAATATTGCGCAGATATTGTGGTAGAGAGTTCCAAAGAGTCAGAGCCGCCACACTAAAAGATCTATCACCGAATGAACGCAAAAGCCTCCCACTAGGGATCTTCAGTAGAACACCATTATTTGAGCGTAGATGATAGCACGGCTGTTTCTTAATCGTAATAAGGTCTCTAAATAATGTACTGTGGAGATTGGCCAGCTAATGCTTTAAAAGTAATTAAAATAATCTTAAACTGTATATGGAATCTAACGGGTAACCAGTGAAGTTCATAGAGAACAGGTGTAATATGATCATATCAAGAAGTAGAAGTGATAAGCCTGGCAGCAGCGTTCTGTACCCTTTGTAGTTTGGACAGTTCAGTGTTCGGAAACCATATACATGTAGTAAACTATTACAATAGTCCAGCCTACTGGTAATAAAAGCATGAACTAATGTAGTAAGACTATCCTGACTGAGGTACTTGCTAATATGTCTAATATTATGAAGGTAAAAGAATGAGGCACTACAAGACTTAGTGATTTGGGTGGACATTGTTAAATGCAAATTGAACTACGACCCTAGGTTTCTGACAACAGGCGAAGGGAAGACATCAGTACTGCCAACTCGTATATGACAACCATCATTGAGTTTAGTGAGGATTTTTTTCGAACCTATTATTAAAAATTCAGTCTTATCATCATTGATTTTAAGTTTATCCTGGAACATCAAACCTGGACAGACATGGTAGTGGGTCCCTATCAACCACTTAGTGGTTATGACATAACGATGACATCATCCATCATGTGATTTTCAGTACATGCCCATATCTCCCTCATTCCTAATGCCAGACAGTTCAAACTTGGACAGGAATGCTATTTGGTCCCCACAAATCACTTAGTCGCGATGATCTAATGATGACGTCATTCATAAATGGTCACATGATTTTAAGTACAGTCATGCCCATATCTCCCTCATTTCTAATGCCAGCTGGCTCAAACTTTGACAGACATGGCACAGCTATAGGGTCCCCGTGATTCACTTAGTGGTGATGACATAACAAAGACATCATCGGTCACATGATTTTTACTATAATTATGTCAAAATACCTGACTGACTATCTGCGAGTTTCCCTAAGGGGCCCTACATTTTGTTACTACCTCAATATTTAACAATACTATTCACCGAAGTGGAGGTGAATAGTGAATAGCCAGCACCAAATAGTTATTTTATTTTCAGTTGAATCGACAAAAACTTGTGCAAGGTGATCGCTGGTTCACTCGGAGGTGAATAGCAGAGGATATTCACCTCCGTAGTAGCCAATCAGAGCACACGAAAAGCACTATTCACTTGTGTGGTATATACATGTACTAAGGTCTGATATTTCTTTCGTTCTTATCCATATTGCATGTATAATCCTTGCTGATCTAATAATATAATAAAACATGTTTATTTCTTACCTCAAAGAAATCTTTGGGTGCATAAACAGGCTTGATCTTCTCAAATTCTGCAAGGGAGAAAACTGTTGGGTTAGGTTATATGTTAAAGAGTAACTGGCAAAAAATGTAACATCATTTTCTAATGGAAGAATTTGACAGGGACTACTGCAAGAAAAGGGTGGGGTTAATGTGGTTAGAAATTGTAGCAGAAATGGAGGTACATGTACATGTACGTCTGCCCAAAGGGCTGTTTCATTGATCAATTGGCCTTTCCGGAATTGAAAAAAGGACTTAAGGTTACCGTATACCTTCGCAGGTGCATGTCTCTCGCAAATAAAATCGCATGCGCATCATTTTAAAGGAAAGTATAGAAACCTATATATCACTGGAAAGATTATATAATGTAGAATGCGCTGAAATGTTTTTTTTTGGCACAAATATTACATTATTTTTCAATAAATGCTAAGGCAAGAAACGCAAAAAAAGACGAGTCTCACAGAAGTGAATTTATGTCCCTCCACGTTCGTTCGGCTGCATAATGTCAAACAGCACATGATGGCCTGTCAAAGGGTGTGAGCGTTTTTTTATATTTTACTTTGTTCAAATGCAATTCATCTTCAAAGTTTCAATCGAAATAGTTTCTGTGTTTCATCACGGCAAGTACTCTTACAAGAAAAATAATTAAAATATTGCTAAACGCTCACACATTTTGGTTCATATGTAGCTCCTCTAACACTAGGCCAAGTTTCATCAAGATCTGACAAGTCTTCATACCCTATAAATTCATCCAAAGACAGTGAATTCATACGCATAAAAATCTATCGGTGTTTTTGGCTTCTGAAGATTAGGAAACACATCACACCTCATCAAAGCAAACGTCAACACTTAAACCAACCAGCCAATTATATGTAAGGATCCCCGGAGCTTATGAATCAAGTCCAGAAATTTGCAGGAAATTAGTATGTGGCTCAAATTGCATAAGAAACATACATACTAGTGTCGTGTCACAAATATTCAAAAGAGCGTTGTGTTATGGCCAAAACTAGAGATAATGCGCAAAAGGGGAAACAGAAAGGTAAATCAATGGGTTGTACCAAGAAGGGAGAGGGCCGGATATCGAAAACTAAATCGCGTCGAAAGGCAATGCCACAAACAAGAGCGAAGGGAAAAGCGAGTGGCAGGCAATCTCATGCTCCAAACGTTGATGTTGATCCTAAACCTGCTATGTTAGCTGCGATGACTCCTCCAGTTCCGCAAAATCAACAGGCTGAACTTCGCTCAACTTCACAATTTAGAACTCCTGGATTGACCACGGCCCAGGTTGGAAACTAAGAGTCACCCAAGACATTAGAATCGGAGTCGGATGCGGACTCGCTGCTACTCTCTGAATCTTCCGTCTCTTTTCTTGTACCTGGCAAAAGTTTAAGCCTACTAGCTGAGCAGCTTTCTGTCGGAGTTGTAGCAGTACTAATAGAACTCGAAGTGGGAGTCGTCGAACATGAAGGCTGTTCGAACCACGAGCCTTTGTCGCTTTCCGCAAGCATCACTTTCTTCTCCGTATTGAAACTTTGCTCCTTCTCAAGCTCATTCTCTTGAATCTTCTTGGGGCCTGTCTTCTTTTTTTACCTTTTATCCAAGGATAATTCTTTTCTCTTCTGGACATATCCACGATCGATATACCGGTAAAATAAACAATATAAAATCACTGAAGTCACGGCTCACTGTGAGTCTGAAGCTCCGGATGTAGTTTCCCGCAAAAATTCAGCGGGGTGCATGTGGCACGTAATGGGATCAGAGGGATTTATCACGCCTAAGCGATTTATTTACTTTCCTTCAAAAAAATTTTTTTCTAATATCTCGAAAACATGCCGCGAAGGTATACAGTAACCTTAAGGACTGAGTGTGTTAATCTAATTAAAAAGTGAACCCATCACAAGAAAGAGCACATCAGAATTAGTAATTTCACCAAGCTTGGGGAGGTTTGGTTAGATATTAATAACTATCTGGTGAGCTTTCAAAAAGCGCAAAAATAAGAGTATTGTTTTATTGAGGAAGAGCATCCCCAAAAACCATCCAAATCTCTCTTATTTTTGCTATTCTTAAAAGCTTGCTATTCAGTTTCTATATATTCACCCAAAATAATAGTGTCACACTTGGTGAACTTACTAATTTAGATGTGCTCTTTCTTGTGACGAGGTTCATTTTTTAAGCAGATTATCTTTACACACTCGGTCCTAGTCCTTTTTTCAAAATAGGAAAAAGTTAGGTATTAAATTTTGTTGGCAGACCAAATAAGTTATGCACTGGTATATTAGTCAAAGAAAGTTGATTAAGGTATGCTAACTGCCGTGGGAAGCGAGTAGTAGCTGACGTTTCAAGCATTATGACCTTAAGTTATGACCTGCAATTTGTAGTTATGACCTGCAATTTTTTATATTATAATTTTTGAACTGCCAAAAAATTGAACTCCGACCCATACTATTAAAGAAATGAGTTTTATTCTTCACTTCTATCATTAAGAAGAGGACCAGTAGATGAGTAGATGAAGGAATGCAATAAGCAAACAAAATGAAACAAACCTGTACAATATAGCCTGCCATTTTATTCTTGCTTTGGCAGTTCGATCTGCCATTCCTGAAATTTGGCCTGCTTTTTGGCCAATGTCAGATCGCTATTTCGAACCCTGTACATATATTAAAATTTTGCTAACAACGAAATAATGGAGAAGACTCTGAGGGAGCTTTCAAAGGCAATGGCATCACATCATGAGATGGCAGTGAAAAAGGGGACTGTTTCTAGCAGAATCTATAGCTAGTATTTTTCTAAAGTGTGTTTTATATACTGGTGCTGGCCATTATATTAGCTGATCTACCACTCATACAATGTGGGTACAACGGTTACCGTAGTAGTCTGGTAAGTAATTAATTTGGATGTTTTCCAAACAACAGAAATATTTTATGAAAATTTCAAATTTTCCTAATTTTTTCTTATCCTGGAGGCCGGTACATAATAATAATAATTATTATAAATAGTTAGTAAATAATAATAATAGTGTCTTTATTACATAGTACAATAAAATACATATCCCGATGTTAAAATTATGTATAATAATTTACTATTTAAAACAAGAGAACACATAAAGCTGTCCATGTTAAATTTAGGTTCTTCGCTATTAAACTTTAGATCAAAGTCTGTATATGAGCTTGATTGACCTTAGGCATGATTGAAATATGAAATATCATCATTCTTAACTTCATGATTTACCATACCTTTTTCATTCAATTCACTTCCCAGGGTCTCATACGTAGAAGACATGTTAGCCTGATCACCTGGAGACCTCTGTGTGGAATAATTCAACAGATGAAAGATGTTACTTTTCTCAAAACTATACATGGCATCCACCGGCTTCTGACTAGCTCCATGGTTATGCGGTTATGTAGGAAGTTGAGGGTTCAAATCCCTAGCCATACCAACACTCAGGGTCTTAAAATAACCGAGTAGAAGGTGCTGCCTTTGTGAAACAATCTCATTCTTGAACTGCAGACCTTCATGTCTTCTCAGATAAGGATGCATTTTTCGTAGGTCCCATGTCGACCTCAAATTTATCAGTCTCACCAGACTGTAGTGAGTTACCAACAATATAAATACCATTGCTTTTATTTTAATACCTTACAACCTATATGTGTACATGTATTAAATGCACCTTATCTGTCACAGGGACAGTACAGTACAGCTCAAAAAGAATGCACGCGCAAGAACTTCTTTTTGCGGACGCAAGAAGTTGATTATTGCGCTTCTTTTTGCGCTTATAATTAATTATCAACCGCAAGAAGTTAGACCCGCAAGAACTTCTTAAACGCAAGAAGTTAGAACCGCAAGAACTTCAACCGCAAGAAGTTCAACTTAATTCAAACGGGTTGAAACTCTCTTACTTATTAACGCGAAGTCGTCCCTTCGACTGGAAAGAAACAATTATGTTACATTTTGCAGACTGAGGTTCACGTTCTGCGGGAAACATGAAATTAAAGTACTAAAAAAATATATTAGAACAACAAACACAAACTATGCAGCAAATTTATCGCATTTTGGAAGTGAAATTTCACATCTTACATCCAAGTGCAACTTTTCGCTAATACTGCTGTTGAATAATAGCTTGGTTGATTATATGACAAATGGCCCTAATAAGAGTTGTGTTCTTTATTGAATCCCACCGCCGCTCATGTGTTCAGCTGACTATTAAATAAGACAAACACTTCAGAAATATTAAAAGTAAAAAGTCCGAGACAGCAGCCCAAAACATTTTCGCCTTTCACACTTCTTTATAATATTTATCACCGCCGTTTGTGTATATCGGCGAAAGCACTTACCTCCTTGCTGCTTCACAGCTCGCTTATAACGCATCCTCCCATATATTCTGATAACCTTACTGAAAATCGTTACTTAAAATGTAATATGGAAGCCTGAGCTTTCGGCACAAAATAATAACAAACAACGGCCGCTCGATCGCTTCAGTTCCCGTTATAAATACCGGTGTTGCGAGGCCAGCTTTATAGTTTGCCGTGCAAAGCATAACATCAAATAAACTTTAGCGTCTGTAGTTTCATATTTATAGCACATCCCTGTGTTGCTCAAGGTTTCGGCTCAAATCATTGCAAATGTTCGCGATCCTAATGCATATTTTCGAAATTAAAATCTCAAGTTCTTGCCGTCTGAATTTCTCCACGTGCAAATCAGTCAGGCGTGAAAGTGTCAGTCTGAGTTGATCGCTGCACTTTCTGAAGCCAAGTTGGCAATGAAACCGTGTAAAAGTATACTCTTAGTCTTACCAGAAAACTTCTACTGGGAAGTGGAATCCTTTTGAACTAAATGCGCCTTAATTCGTAGAATAGTGAGTGACTGTCTTCCCAAAATTTTACAGGTCAAAAAGAAGTGGTAATTTGCATCAAGGTTCAAGGTTCAAGGTTCAAGGTTTTTATTTCCACAAAACAAAACAATAATTACATTTAGGACATGCGACAAAAGATAGTTGCTAATGTGGAGGAGCACAAGCATAAAACCACGAGGGTTACCAAAGTTGCTTATGCCCCTGGAAAACTTATTTAAATTAATCTATATATAAGACAAATACAGGATATATAAAAAATGATTGTAGATAGTGCACTAGATCTAGTATAAGAGTTTGTGTAAACTAGACTGAAACAGAAATAAATGTATTTTGTAAAATAAGATTAAAGTAATAGAGTAATAGAGTTTTGGTTAAGTATTACATCTACGAGAAAGAGCAAAAATTGTAATTAGCACAAACGACAGCTGCAAACGACAGAAATTTATCATTAATACTCAGGAGGAAGAGCTAATAGATATTTTTTGTAATTATTTTTGAAAGATTTCAAGTTAGGCGATTGTTTTATATCTAAAGGTATACTGTTCCAAGTCTTCGAGGCTGCAAATTTTACACTAAATTTTCCATAATTTAGGTTCGCTCTAGGAATAAAAAGATTCTTATTTGATCTCGATCGGGTATTGTATGTGTGGACCTCAGAAATTCTACTAAAAAGTGTATTGAAAGTACTAGGTAACAAATTATTTTGATGTCTAAAAGCAAGTTCCCCAAGTTGTAATTTGGTTATTTCATAAATATTTAATATACCAAGGTCACAGAATAGCGGCCTACTATGTGGCATGAAATCCGAGAAGGTTATTACACGCATCGCACGCTTCTGTAGAATATATAAAGAATGTAGATTTGTTTTATAAACACTGCCCCATGTACTGGTACAGTAAGATAAATATGGATAGATAAGATTATAATACAGATTAATTAAGATTTTACGATTGAGAAATTTACGACATCTATAAATAACACCAACTGATTTGGCAATTTTAACTGCTGTATTATTTATGTGACACTCCCAACTTAGATGTTCATCAACGAGAATCCCTAAAAACTTTGTCTTACCAATTCGCTTCAGGTTCTTCGTAGAAAACGTGATATTTAAGTTTGAGGCATGTTCTTTCATATGTTTTAGTCTTTGCTGAGATATGAACAACACAAAATTTGTTTTCGAAAGGTTAACAGTTAGTCTATTAGCGATGAGCCATTCCTCAAGCTCTTCGAGTTCTGAATTTATAGAGGATATAATATTTTTAATATTTTTGTGATGAATAAGGATATTCATATCATCAGCATAAAGGACAAGGTGAGCCAGTCTATTAAAAGTTTTTGCATCATCCATGTAGATTAGAAATAGTATTGGCCCCAAAATCGAGCCCTGTGGTACACCACAATCTATTTCCATGGTGTTTGAGTTAACACCATCAATGCATACAAATTGTTTTCGATTAGTTAGGTAACTTTCAAACCACAACTTTTCTTTACCAACGACGCCATAATATGGAAGTTTCTGGAGGAGTATATCATGGTTCACCGTGTCAAATGCTTTAGATAAGTCTAAAAATACCCCAATTGATAATTGACCCTTATCTATAGCATCTCTTATTCTGTCAATAAAGTCAATTATTGCGAGAGATGTACTTCTATTTTTACGAAAGCCAAATTGATATTGATAAAGTAGATTATTATCTTCAAGATACTGGCTTAATTTTTCACATGCAATTTTCTCAAATAGTTTTGCAAACGTTGGCAAAAGAGAAATTGGGCGATAGTTTGAGACAGTAGTTCGATTGCCAGTTTTGAAAACAGGAATTACTTTAGCAATCTTCATTAAATCAGGAAAAATCCCAGAATCTAGAGATGTATTCATAATAAAACACAGTGGCCTATAAATAATTTCAGCAGATCGTATTATGTGCTTAATAGCTATGTTATCATAACCAGTTGCTTTAGAAGGGTCTAAAGCATACAAGCAATCCAGTACTTTATAGGGTGATATAAAGTCCAGTGATAAGTTAGACGAAGAGGGTGTACTCATCCAATGGCTAAAGTGTTTTGTACCTCGAGGAAGTTTGTTTGCTAAGGAAGGCCCAACATTGGTAAAAAAGGTGTTGAATATATTAGCTATTTTTAATTTGTTTCTATATGTAATATCATTATGAACAAGAGAGGATACTCCGGGAACTTTTCTTTTCTTTTTCAGGATTTCATTGACTACACTCCATGTTGCTCTCAGATTACCTTTGGCCTTTTCAAGCATAGACTTGTAATAGCTTTGTTTGGTGAATCTTATTAAATGATTTAATTTGTTACGATAGGCCTTCCATTTAGTAATATTGCGCGGTGTAGGATTTTTTACTTTGGATCTAAACAATTTATTTTTCCTTTTTATTGATTTCAATATGCCAGGAGTCATCCACCCATTCTTTCTAGTTTTGGGGATTATTTTGACGGTTCTTATCGGAAAATGCTTATCATAAAGGTTCTTATGTATATTCATAAAAAGAGAATATTGCTCATTTACGTTATCACACTCATAGATTTGGTTCCATTCTACAGAAGCCAAATCAGCTAGGTAGTTATCTTCTCTGGATGCGGAAATTAGTCTTTTTGTTATTTTTGTATTTGTATTGATATCAGGATGTGAGCCGTATTGGATCATAAATATTGGTAAATGGTCTGAAATATCGGTGTAAAGAATACCTGGGTGTATATCGACAGAAATATCCACAGCGTTAGTGTAGATATTATCTATCAGAGTCGCAGAGTCGGGCGTAATTCTAGTAGGTTTTACAATTAACGGGAAGAGAAGATATGTCAACATATCGTTATAAAATAAACTTGTTTCTCGGTTGGTATCACATTTAAGTAAATCAATATTAAAATCACCAGCCAAGAAACAATGAATACTTTCGGAGGAAATTTTATCCAAATTTGCCTTGAGTATTGTAGAGTAATTTTCAATGTTTGTTTTAGGTGGCTTATACGTGACTGCTACCAAATTACGGACATTTTTCTTTTCTAGTTCAACGAACAACATTTGTGTTTCATTACTATTATGTGAAATATCTTCTCTTAATTTAAATGAGAATGTGTCTTTAATATAAAGTGCAATACCACCGCCTCCATCCTCATTTGGTCGATTGAGCGGGACAATAGGGTGGTATTCGTCCAAACAAAACATATTTAAATCATCTTGTTGTTTTAACCATGTTTCAGTTAGCGCAATCACGTCAAAGTTGAAATCTAGGGATTGTAAGTATTCTTCTAATTTGTCAAAGTTTTTACGGAGGCTTCTGATATTAAAATGAATGAGGGAAAACTTGATCTGTTTACCTTGAGTTATGTCATGAAAACTGTCTTCCACAAGGTAACCACATCTTTCAACAGATTGGTTAATTTCATTGAAGACATTACTATCAGGGTCACAGAAATTATCTACAAAAGTGGCTTTACAAAGCTTATCGTCGATAAAAGGATGAAATTTAAGGGAATCCAGGTACTCCGGACACCACTTCGTATTGCCATTATGACACAATTCAAATAGAGCAGTTTGAAATTCATTTTCTTCAAGCCAATTGAAAGGTATTTCAATTTTAAGGCATTCACTGCATAAATAATTATTTAACTGATTTACCTGTAGCGAAGTACATTTCGTATGGGTAGGTCGCATACAGTAGGAGCATTGCGTAACTGCCCGCTTAGAATTTACCCGTTTCCAACAGATCGGACATTTCATACGCGTACTCATGGCGGACTGAGGTGGATATTAATAATATAAAAATACTGTAACATAGAATTGGAGCACTTACGAAATTCATCGTGTTTGCCCACCTCAAAGTTTCTCTGAACACTCGCTAGCTCAACCTTTCTTGTGTAATCATCGATAGTATTAAATGTTTTGAAGGTCTTGTAAGGATTTTACAGATATAATGCTTGACGACTCTGTGTTTCGTAGATAGATGTTTCCATTTCTTGTCCAGATAAACTTGAAACTTTTCTGAGTCTTCGTTCTTAGAGCAGCTGCAAATAGTTCCTTGTTCCTTCTTGACAAGCTCTCGTTGATGAAGATTTTTGCACTTTCACTCTCCAAACCCAACCCAAGTTCGTGTGTCATGGTATTTCTAAGTAAAGATCTGTTTTTAAACACGAGGTCTCTGGTTTTCCTGCTTTTGAATTTGACAATGATATTAGCGTTCACTTTAGGTGAGATCCTATGTGCGGCCTCGATATCTTTAGCTTCAATGTTTGTATTTAGGCGTTGGCAAAGCTTAATGACGCTTTGTTCAACATTTTCATCGTCAACCCTAGGTATGCCGGCTATCTCGATCATCTCTCTACGGCCATATTGCTCTAGGTCGTTCACTGCATCTGCTGTATTCTTCGTTATTTTCTCTGTTTCTACAATTCGTTTGCGAAGGTCTTCGTTTTCTTTCTTGAGTTTAACATTTTCTGTCATCAAGTTGTCAATTACCACCCGAAACTTCTCGAACTGGTCGCTTATGAATGACTGGCTCTTAACCACATCTCTTAGCTTATTATCAATTTCTCCAAGACTCGAGGTCGAAGATTTGGTAAAGTTTTCGAGTAGCTTTTCTATCTTATTCAGTCTAGCATCCATTATTAACTATCATTCTCATTGATCAGGACAAAACGGCTTGACCACAGCGCACCACCTCTCCGTTCAACGTCCAGTCATATTGCGATCGACTCTACAATTATCGCTAAACGCGCAAATCAAAGCAGTTGGATCGAACTGCAAAGCCTGGGAAACCTGGCAAAACGAAAGAAACAATTAATAAACACTACCATAAACGAATCAAAGCAAATTGTTAAATACATCTATGTCTTTGAAAATAAGTTTTTCAAAAATATTACCGAAAGTCTTTCTAAATAAATTTGCCGTACACACTTGTAAACAAACCACGATCGAGCGTGCATTGTACTCGCGTTTCGAAGTTTGGACTTGAAACTTTTTGTATTGTTTAACTTTGTGCATGGTCTTGCATTTGAGCCGCAAAAAGCGGATTATCCACTCTTTACTTCTTGCGCGTTCTTGCGGCTGAGCCGCAAAAAGCGGGCTATCAACTTCTTAAACTTCTTGCGTGTTCTTGCGGGTGAGCCGCAAAAAGCGGGTTATCAACTTCTTGCGGGTTCTTGCGGCGCAAGAAGTTCTTGCGGGACTTCTTGCGGGTGCATTCTTTTTGAGCTGTACTGTACATACATTGAACATGTACTAGATAATAAATTTATGTAAATAAAGTTCTGCTCTTCAGATCTGACTTTTTTCTGATGCATGATTGTACATTAACTGGTAGGACATACACGTTCAAGATCAATTTATTCACACTTGTTTATAGGTTACAATTATTGTTTGAATATAACAAGCCATGTACAAGTCATGTAGCTATTATCTCAACCACATCTGATCAAAATCCTACTGAAACAGTCCCTTAAAGTTGGAACTGATTCCTGTGTTATGGCAATACATGTACATATATGTGTAATACATAACATTCAATGCTTTTTACATTCTGTTTCATACAAAGTCCACTTCTATAATTGCTATAATATAATTATATAAATATTTATGCATAATATGGTCAAACATTAAAACAACAAAAATATGCTCTGTTGATCACCACACTAAAGCTTCACATATATAACAATAATTTCATATAAGTGCATGCAGGCATGCATGTACATGTATGTTTACCTCAGTAACAGATTTTGTACCAGTGGGATAATCTACCACACTGACCTTGGCATGGTTACCGTATGGCATGACTTGACTTTGAAATGGTTTCCCTATTGTTTTTGTCTTTCTGATCCAATCAAATTACAGAGTTACAGTACAGTACAAATTACAGAGTTATAGCATGGTTACGGTAAGATTACAGACATGCCGTAGTTTGGGCCCACTCATACGAAATCTGCTCTAGGAACATAAACACATAATTATTATATGCGCATGGACTTGCCACAAGTAGACCACAAGTTTGTTTTCAGGCGACTGAAGTGAGTTTTTGTTTTATCCTGGGGCAGGCAAGTGACAAAGTCGCAATTGGTCAACTTGTTTCCCTTGCAGGGATTCAATTGTTTTGCACCAACAAAATGCTGAGATGATACATGTATATCCGGTTCCTTGGACAGGACCAGACAAGACGGCTAGACAGAGTCGAGTGGCCAGCTTTGGTAGTCTTCGTGCGAATCTTGACTTGACAATTAATGATTGACATGTGTGCACTAAAGCTATTTTGATTCGCCAATCTTATAATTTTTTCACCAACCCAAAAATCCGGCATGAAACATTAGGATGAAAAGACCCTCATTCAGTGCCAACCCAAATCGCAAAAAAAAAATGGCGGAGGACTTTGAGAAAGTCTAATATACACAGTGGCTATACCTTCCTTGCCAGTGGTAAGCTCAGCTCAGTACACATGCTATTGATACTCTTCACAATCCTCTTTTCCCAGGTGGCCTATAACAAACAGAGCTAATGTTCACATACATGTACAGTGTAAGTTGATCAGCTCTAAATTGACATAGCTAACATTAAATATATATAACACAATTATTATACTTAAGGCATGATCTCCAGTTATTGAGATCAATTAATTATTTTATTAATAAGTAATATTTCAAAAATGAGTTCAAGTGTTTCATCAGGGGTTCCAAACACAGAGAAAGCAATGGATCCTGAGGGGCAAAGGCACAAAAGATTTATTGCTTTTGATGTGTTTGGAATCCCTGATGAAACATGCAGAACGAGTTTATATGTACAGCTACATGTAATTAAGCTAGGATCTAATCCCAGCTGACTTCTTAAGCAAATTTCCAGTGCAACAAATATTTAGATTAGGAAACACAGTGTGTTTGGATATGAGGAAATGGTATGGTTTGGTATTTAGCTTTTGCTTCTTTTTTTTCAATACTTATAATGGTACTCAACTTTTCTTTTCCTTTTTTTTTTTTCGATTTTTGTATCTTACATTACATTTACTAGTATTAGTCGTTATAATAGAGTTTAGTTAGTAGTCTAGTTTTTGTTTTCCTGCTTGCTTGCTTTGGCACCATAGACTTTTCCTGACCACAAATGTACAAAATAATGTATCTTCCTATTTTAATATCCACCAGCCTCGTCTAGTACCTTACGGTTATTGCAGGTGGCCTGCACCTTATAATTATTCTGTAATGGACATAATTATCATTGTATATGTAATTCTTAGAGTGCTAAATAAAGTGTTGTTGTTGTTGTATGTTTTCATCAGTGTTTCACCGGGTATCATGTGACCAAAAAGCAGCAACCCAATTATTGGCTATTGACCTGATGAATTATTCACAAGTTTAAGAAGTAGATTTAAAATAACATTAACAGACCTATACCAGCCTCCTGTTAGCAGTATATTATTCAAGTGTAATTTACTAATGTTATTTAGTAAATTACACTTCGATGATAACATGTAGCTATGATTTTATCCAAGTGGCCTATCATCTCTGGCTTAGTAATATGAACCCTAACCTAACATCAAGCTACAGTATATTGTACAGAAGTCTAGCTTGCATATTTTGATAGTGTAGGTTTGACATGCAAAGGTGAGAGCAGACTAGATGGCAAATACTGCATTTCCATATAGGTTGTGCACTGACCTGGGCTTTGCGTAGAAATGTCAAAGGCTCCTTCATATGAGATTCTGGGATGTCCACTGGAGGAGGCATTGGGTTTCTGTAAAAAATGATTAAGCTTTTAAAACCAGAAAAACGGAGCAGTTTCAGAACGAGTTTAGAGTAGCAAAAACAAAGGTTTTTATCCATCTGGGACTCAACATGGCCACCAGGTGAGAAGAGTCAATTCTGTAGAGAAGACACATCTTGGCAAATTCAAAATTCCACTTCTCGGCTGTTGAAATATTTTTGAACAGTTTTTATTGACTGAACAGACTACTACAACATTTAAAATGCACAAAAATAATGTTCCATAACTTGATGCCACATTCACCATTACTCAAACTCCTGCTAACTCAGATTTTACAAATGCCCATTTTCTCACTCTCTGATTGGCAAATTTTTATCGTCAGTACAAATACAGTCAATAATGCTCAGACACCAGGCACGCATGCGACCACATACAGTTTGCTGTAAAAAGCCGAAGTTGCCTTAGTACATTTTCCATTGTCTGTTGTAAAAAACAAATTGAAGTTATTTTTTTGTGTCTGTCCTAATTACTGACAATGATTTCATTATGACATTGCTCTGACAATTAGGGCTAGAACTTGAAATGTCAACTGCTACTCACTCCCCACGGCAGTTAGCATACCTTAATCTACTTTTAATTGATCATACCAGTGTTTATCTTCCCGCCGACACAGATCGACACTATAGTTTTGAAAGGAACTAGTCACCCATCAAAATAAATGTAGCTGTGGATCCTCTTGGCGAAGACACCTTGTGGATCCACAGCTACATGTACAAATGTATTTTGACCATGTTATGACAAAAATCATTGTCAATATTTAAGGAGACAATTTCAATTTGTTAATATATTATTTTTATTTCCCTGGGGAGTTCGAGTTAATGGGAGTCTACCATATATACAGTGCACATAACTGGTACAAACATGTAAGATACATTTAAGATACATATATATCAAAATGATACTAGACCATTCTAGCAGCACAATTATTGTCAATCAATTGACTACAGGGTTCGAAGAAACCACTCATCAGGACGAGTGCTAAATGGGATTGGGTGAGTGCGAAAAAATTGTACTTATCGGGCAAGTGGAGACATGATATATTTACTGCGTGCAAGATTTCCAAACAGTACATTTATTGCTTGAAAATATATTTGTTTAGTATTTGGACAATTTTTATATATCGAAGCTAGATCTTGCACTTGAGCCTGGTGTTAAATGGAAAAATCACATGGACTATGATTGGTTTAGACAAAATAGACAACCAATCACAAATCACATACTTAATCTTGCTGTTTCCATGGCGGGAAGACTAGCGGGAAAGGTTTCTTAATAAGAAGTGATCGGCACCTTCTGTGCTGGAATGGGATCTTATTGTTTAATTAAAAAAAACTAGTAAGCAACCTGAGGAAAGAATAAATTGGATCCAGTGAAGATAAAGAAAATCAAGTAAGTGTTGTCATACAGTTGCTTTAATCAGTTTTTAAAAAGCACCAGTTGAATGAATTTCATGGATTGAGTAGCATATAATGCAGCAATTAATAAATCTGTTCTTTGTCTCTTGATTGAACTCTGATTTCCAGAACAGCCCCCCGAATAACAGAGGGACTTTATCGTACTTCTCCTCTCATAATTAATCGCTGAACCAAATTGTCATTTTTATGTCTTTGCATTTAACTTTCAGCAACTTAACTTTTTAAATGAAAGAGAGAGAAAACCCAGATTCAATTCTGCCATTTTGCTCTCTTGATTGGAGCTGCATGGCTTCAAAGCTTTGCATTTATAAGTAAAGTACATGATTGTAAATAAAAGTGAAATAATTATATAAGTAAAGCAATTTACTTTATTTAACCCTACAATTTTACACCCTTATCTGAGAAGACCTAACCATTTGCAGTTCAAGAACAAAATTGTTTTGCAAAGGCAGCACCTTCTATTCAGTTCTTTTAAGATCCTACATGTGTTGGTCCATCCAGGGTTTGAACCCGAGACAGACCAGAGCAATGAGCTAACAAATTTGTAATTTGCAAAACCAATAATAATGTATTTTATTTATGAAGGTTAGGTAGGATGACTTAATTATAGTTGCCCATTGGTAAGATTTATTTGCCCTGGGCAAGTAGGCAATTAGCATTAGGTTTGAACCCTGAGTCATCGCATAATTTACACCTACACTTTTATCTGTCTGTATACAGCATTCTGTAGTTTGATCTCCAATCCAGAGTCTCTGATGTACTTCAGTAGACTTGTCTTCATGCCTGCTTGGCTCAAAGGTACATGGGATTTGGCAACCTCTTTCTGTGCAACCAATAAATTGAGTACATAAAATGCAACAACTACATTGTACTTGAGGATAACAGTCTTTAAGTGTCTTCAGTTATATACTGGACTTTCCACTTCAGTTTTTCCTGAATTATTATTTGTTAAACTTTCTCACTCGGATCCACTCCACCTTCCCATGTCTACTAGGACAGTACTCGGGGTGCCAGAGGCTCGAAGAAATAAAAGGCCCAAAGCAATGAAGAGGCAAGAGAGAGGAGGAGAGAAAAGAAGAGCCTATGGTGGTATCCGTCTCACTTCCATGTGCCGAGTTTCAAATCAAGAAAACATGTCAAACAAGTTTTGCTGGGCCATTAATTGGCAAGCCAATGAAAATTACCATTACGCCTTCACAATAAAATGTTTACAGTTTACCATAACACATCCTCTCTTTTGGTATGGTGGGTCAGTCACTTAATTGGGCCAAAAAAAAGAACAAAAAAAAATTGACATTACAGGGTCTGGCATGGAACCAGGTAAAGCCTGGTTAGATAAACCAGCTCCTCAATAAACAACAGGAGACACCCATCAGTCCTAAATGATGATAAAACTTAGAGGTTCACTGTGCCCAGAGCTGAGTGCAGGGTCAGTGCTTGTGAGCCAGGATACCCTGACAACCAATCAGCCCGGACAGGGGAGGGAGGGAGGGGAAAGCAGCATGCCCGATCGTGACGAGGATCAACTGACAAGGAAATACAGAATGACAAGCAACAACAATAAGCTAAGAGTCCTGGATGACAGAGACTCTGACCCAGGGCAGCGCGAACATCACCACAGAGACCCCAGTATCTGCTAGATATTTAACCATGTCTAAATATCATTTAGTCTCCCATCCTCTTTGCCTTTTATTTCTTTGAGCCCCTGGTCACCCAGCTGGTCTAGCACATTTTACAGAGGCATTAACCATAAATCCCAGTTATAACCCCCCCCCCCCCCCCCCCCCCCCAGTTATAAGCTCCCACGGTTATAAGCCCACCTGTCTGCTAATGTAAATGTCCTTCTGGTTTTAAGCCCCCCCCCCCAGTTATAAGCCCATCTCATGTTTATGACCCCATGTTAATATATAATTGGACATAAAAACATTGCTAAAAACTATGGGGTGCCAAGTGTCCAAAAATTATATGTCACAATTATATGAAAATGATATGGAAATTATATATATAATCGTTATTATATCATATAATTTCTTTTCCTCCTGAGTTCATTATTTCAAATAATGTTCGTGTTGTTATTTCATTGTTTCATATAATGCAACACTGCCTTTCGCATTATATGAAACCATGATCGCCATTCATGATCTATTATTTCATATAATGCAAGACTGCTTTTTAAATTATATGAAACCATGATCGTCATCCGTTATCTATTATTTCAAATAATGCAACACTGCTTTATAAATTATATGAAACCATGATCCTAAGCCAAATTCGTTATTTCAAACAAGTTAATGCTTCAATTTTGCTATAATCCATTATTTGATATAATACATGTAGATTATATGTTATAAATCCCATTATATGATATAAATCCCATTATATGATCACATAAATCTCATTATATGATATAATCCCATTATATGATATAAATCCCATTATATGATCACATAAATCCATTATATGATCACATAAATCCATTATAATTTATGATATAAATCCCATTATATGATCACATAAATCCATTATATCATATAATCCCATTATATGATCATATAAAGCCATTATATGATATAAAGCCATTATATGAAAGAACCATTGTATCATATAATATCAATTGTATGCGCGATTGTATGCGCAGTTAGCAAATTTCAGTGTCGGTGTAATATTTAACTTAAGCCTCGATATTGTGTTAACGTATCTGTCGTCTCAAAGTCATCATCACCTTTTCGAATGTAACACTGTGATAATCTGCTGTACTCTCTTTCGGTTTCCTTAATAAATGACGGACCAAGTGGCCAGCGATTTGGCTTCGGCGTTAAGCTTGTCTACGATCGGGGATTGCTGTTCAAGACAACGGCGAGACCCTAAAATACCTCTACTAGTACAAACGCCAACTCGTCGAGACCAAATATCACACTTCCCTAGCCTCTCAGACGTTACGCGAAAACCGAATTTCTGTTCGAACTATTCTTGATTAATGAGGTTATTTTCCCTTTCTCTTTGAATTTGACACATGAAGTTAATCTCTATGATATGTAATTAAACGTTTGATAAGTCAGATACAGAATTTGTGTCCGTGCTTTATTGTATACGTATTTACAAACTCTTTCAGCTTGAGTTTGTAAACATAAAGCACGACCACTCATTCTAATAGAGAAACGTCGAGTGTAGACGACGAAGAATTACTGTTTCTTGCGTTACTGCTTACATGTAACCAACACACTGTCCACGGATAACCGACTCAGAACACCCGAAAAAAAAAGAAAAAAAGAGAGGAAATATACACTTACACATACGTACATAATTAAATAAAAAAACGTATTCATATAGTTGTACTTGATTATACATGCTACACACAAACACCCCCTTCGTCGGTTTTACAGTATCGAAAATTATGTAACGAAAAACGTCACCTTCAGAAACATACGAATTAGGGAATTGAGGGACACGAGGGTGTGGCTTAGCAGGGGTACGGTCAGCCCATGAAAAAAGTCGACTAGCACATGCCTGGTTACAATATTGATTAAGGAAGCCAGAAACAATATGAACCAGTGCACCTTGGAAAAGAGACAAACTCTGAAAATTAGGCAAATCAGGGTGATGGGACCGTGAGCCCTTGAACAAAAGTGGAAAAAGAAAAGAAAAAAGTACTATGAACACGCATGTCTCATGAAAACGAGCAATTTAATTTAAAAAACTCATAAGCAAATACCGTGGACAAAATCCTGTAAAAATACGTTGGATCCGAAGTGAGGACCTATGCAGCCAAAAATATAAACAACGTAAAAATCTAACACAAAGCACTACGGTTAGCTAGGCCTGACACGAAAAGCGCTCGGACCAGATTGCAGCCATAGACAGCTGTTTCGTTCTTATTAGAACTTGTTAGTATGGCATAGCAAACAGTACGCAGGCTTCGGTACCACTGCACCATCGACCCGGACTGAGCTAAAAAGCATCTAGTTTCGAGCAACAGAAATGCTTGGTTATCGGGTCACACGTCATTAGATTTTTACGTTGTATATAAGCTTTTCTGTAGTCTTCGGACTTTTCATTCGTTATTGTTTATATTTTTGGCTGCATAGGTCCTCACTTCGGATCCAACGTATTTTTACAGGATTTAATTTAATTACATATCATAGAGATTAACTTCATGTGTCAAATTCAAAGAGAAAGGGAAAATAACCTCATTAATCAAGAATAGTTCGAACAGAAATTCGGTTTTCGCATAACGTCTGAGAGGCTAGGGGAGTGTGATATTTGGTCTCGACGAGTTGGCGTTTGTACTAGTAGAGGTATTTTAGGGTCTCGCCGTTGTCTTGAACAGCAATCCCCGATCGTAGACAAGCTTAACGCCGAAACCAAATCGCTGGCCACTTGGTCCGTCATTTATTAAGGAAACCGAAAGAGAGTACAGCAGATTATCACAGTATTAATTTCGAAAAGGTGATGATAGTTGAACTTTGAGACGACAGATACGTTAACACAATATCGAGGCTTAAGTTAAATATTACACCGACACTGAAATTTTCTAACTGCGCATACAATCGCGCATACAATTGATATTATATGATACAATGGTTCTTTCATATAATGGATTTATATCATATAATGGCTTTATATGATCATATAATGGGATTATATGATATAATGGATTTATGTGATCATATAATGGGATTTATATCATATAATGGGATTTATATCATATAATGGTTTTAAATAATCTAATCTACATGTATTATATCAAATAATGGATTATAGCAAAATTGAAGCATTAACTTGTTTGAAATAACGAATTTGGCTTAGGATCATGGTTTCATATAATTTATAAAGCAGTGTTGCATTATTTGAAATAATAGATAACGGATGACGATCATGGTTTCATATAATTTAAAAAGCAGTCTTGCATTATATGAAATAATAGATCATGAATGGCGATCATGGTTTCATATAATGCGAAAGGTGTTACATTCGAAAAGGTGATGATGACTTTGAGACGACAGATACGTTAACACAATATCGAGGCTTAAGTTAAATATTACACCGACACTGAAATTTGCTAACTGCGCATACAATCGCGCATACAATTGATATTATATGATACAATGGTTCTTTCATATAATGGATTTATATCATATAATGGCTTTATATGATCATATAATGGGATTATATGATATAATGGATTTATGTGATCATATAATGGGATTTATAATGGGATCATATAATGGGATTTATATCATATAATGGCTTTATATGATCATATAATGGGATTATATGATATAATGGATTTATGTGATCATATAATGGGATTTATATCATATAATGGATTTATGTGATCATATAATGGATTTATGTGATCATATAATGGGATTTATATCATATAATGGGATTATATCATATAATGAGATTTATGTGATCATATAATGGGATTTATATCATATAATGGGATTTATAACATATAATCTACATGTATTATATCAAATAATGGATTATAGCAAAATTGAAGCATTAACTTGTTTGAAATAACGAATTTGGCTTAGGATCATGGTTTCATATAATTTATAAAGCAGTGTTGCATTATTTGAAATAATAGATAACGGATGACGATCATGGTTTCATATAATTTAAAAAGCAGTCTTGCATTATATGAAATAATAGATCATGAATGGCGATCATGGTTTCATATAATGCGAAAGGCAGTGTTGCATTATATGAAACAATGAAATAACAACACGAACATTATTTGAAATAATGAACTCAGGAGGAAAAGAAATTATATGATATAATAACGATTATACATATAATTTCCATATAATTTTCATATAATTGTGACATATAATTTTTGGACACTTGGCACCCCATGTGGTTACAATGTGGTTACTTGCTTTTCAAGTTTGATTATAAACTTTTGAGCAGAAGTTGTTGTTATTTCGTATTTATTTACTATCATTGGTTGGTAAAATAAAGCAAAGACATTTTTCATAAAATCATTTCCTCTGAATTCCAAATACTTTTTCCTGCCAGTTATAAGCCCCCAGGGTTAAATTAAGCCCACCAAAAAAAAACTTATGAATGAGTATAAGCCCAGGGCTTATAACCGGGATTTTACGGTATTTGCAAAGGGTGTCATGCAAGGATCCTCAAGTTTTTGACTCATTAATGTACAAAAAGTTACATAGCGATACAAAATAATGTAGTTCTAAGAATTCTATAAAGAAAAACGTTTACAGTAATTATAAGTTAATAGTTATATCGAGACAGAATATAGCATAGAAAGTACAATGAGTATGAGACATCCTGGTAGCATAAGTTAATCGTGACGTCTTTATATATATCATTATCAGTAATAAGTGTCAGTATGTAAATTACAAAATAAAATTGAACAAATGTATTTAATCTGGAGTTAGGTAAATCAGCTGGGTAAATACACCTGAACACAAGTTGTAAAATTGAAGTGCTGCATATATTAATAATGAGACTAAATTCTACAAACTCTTGCAGATACACTGTAGGAATATTATGGGTGTATCATATGGTGTGGAAGCTCTGAGCCAGCGCAGTCGCGTCGCAGTTTATGATTACATGTGAGAAATTAAAAGTATTAAATTCCTAGAGATATTAACCTTTTAGAAAAGTTTATATAGCAAACAAACCTGTAAATCGTTCCTTATCTTTGTGAAGAGAGAGCTGTTTTGGAGCGCCTCCGTTAGCCATAGAAACTGCTCATGATCAATGCTGGTTCCCATCTTTCTGGTTTATATATATTTCCCAAAACACCTAGCAATTATTAGTTGTCAAAGCATCTGAATTAGCAACAGGTGACGTTTAATTGTAAGATGCAAATCTATAAAATCCAAAAACAGCAAAATTGTTCATTTGTTTTAGGGTATTTCTTAACGAAATGCTTTCTATTACAGGAGGCCGCCATTTTGAAAATATTACCACAGGTAGCCCAATTAATACCCTTTTATAATATAGATACGACAGTACGCGCGCTCTGATTGGCTGTTTAGCCACAGGCTAACCATCCTCCCATTTTGTGTATTTGTCACTGATGTTTTAATAATCCATTATTTCTTTTCTAGCTGCTTCGCAGCTCGCTGATCGCCGCTTTGCGGCTCTTTCGCCGCTGCTGTTCTTTCTAGAAAACCTCTGGAACCAGGGCACCTTTTAATTCTGCTGTGAATGTTTTGATTTAGCGGGCGCTCATAATACAGCTCGGGTTTCCTGTGGCTCAGGTTTGTTTACATATAGTTCTGGCTTCCTGTGGCTCCATAGAAAGAACAGCAGCGGCGAAAGAGCCGCAAAGCGGCGATCAGCGATCTGCGAAGCAGCGAGAATAGAAATAATGGGTTATTAAAACATCAGTGACAAATACGCAAAATGGGAGGATGGTTAGCCTGTGGTTTAGCCATGTTTTATCAGAGCATATAACATGGTTTGCCGTGTTTTATTGTTTTCAACTGGCGGTTTCTTTCATCGCGCGCGTAAATCTATCAGTAAAAAACAGATAAATATCAATTTGAAAAAATCATGTATTGGTGTTCCGCAGCGTTGTATAAAGCTTGCGGGAAACCATATTTCTGAAGCATTAACATTAATATTTAACGAATCTTTGTTACAAGGCATTGTTTCTGATGTTTTAAAAGTCTCCAAAGTAACCCCTGTTCATAAAGGCGCCCTATTTCTACCTTGTCGGCTTTAACGTGAAATCTTTGAAAAGCTTGTATATAAGCAACTCATTAATTACATTGAAAAACATGATATTCTTTTCCAATGTAAATTTGGATTTAGGAAAGGTCACTCAACAGCACAAGCTGTTAGTGAAATTGCGGATAGTCTACGAAAAGCAATAGACAATAATTTATATATACACTTGTGGGGTATTTTTAGACTTTTCGAAAGCTTTCGACACTGTAAACCACCAAATACTACTGAAGAAATTAGAATCGTACGGAATTAGAGCGATTCCCTTGAAATGGTTTGCAAGTTATTTTGCAAACAGACAACAATATGTAGCTATAGGGCACACAGAGTCACCAAAGCAAGTGATGTTTTGTGGATTTCCACAAGGTAGTACATTAGGACCCTTGCTATTTTTAATTTACATCAATGATCTACCCAACTGCTCGGAGATCTTGACTTTTAGAATATTTGCAGATGACACAAATCTCTTTGCCTCAGCTCGTGACCTTAAAAGCCTCGAAACATTAGTTAATTCTGAATTGGAAAAAATCAAGGAATAGTGCGATGTAAACAAACTTTCTATTAATTTTACAAAAAACAAATTACATGGTAATAAAATCTTCCAGAAAAAGAGATGGAAATATAGAAATCAAGTTAAAGAACACAGATGGATCGTGCCACGTATTAGAGAAAAAAGATCATATAAAATATCTAGGTGTTATGATAGACGATTCGCTATCTTGGAAATATCACATTTCCTACATTCGCTCTCGTATTTCACGGAATATTGGCATCGTTTCAAGACTAAGGCACTATCTCTCTATTCATCAACTTAAACAAATTTACTATAACCTTATCTACCCCTATCTACCATATGCTGTAATAGCTTGGGGAAGTGCTTACAAAACGCATTTACAAAAAATACAATCTAAGCAAAATAAGGTCCTAAGATTAATGTTTTTTTTTACAGTAACGCCTGGACCCAATACTGAAAGCGCTCTCCCTCTCCTAATCCTATTAGACATTCTAACTGTAAATAATGTTTATCGCCTCCACGCCCTCAAATTTACGCATTTGTGGCATAAAGGGCTTTTGCCAAGCCTATTTGATGATCTTTTTCAATATGATGCCAGTGACCGGCATACATACAACACAAGATATGCATCCAAACAAAATTTATGTAAACCACGTGTTCGTACAAATACTGGAAAACAAATGTTTTCCTACCAGGCAATTGATCTTTGGCACGAGATACCTCACCATCGATCTGAAAGACCTCAGTACATTTTCCTTTACCAAATATATAAAACATTATTAACTGTCAGAACAACGCCCAATGAAACTTAAATAGATACGTATACGTTCTTCATTTTTAAAAGTCATTAGTTACCTTTACACTAAACATTATTTATTAGTCCCAGTTCCTCTTCCTTGCTGCTTCTTTTATTAAAAAAAACCCTCAAACTTTAGATAGCTACTAGGGGCTAACTCGAAAACCTCACGGTTCCCTTAGCCTCTAGGCTCAAACAAACATTCTATTTTTCTTTGTCTTCTCCTTTAATAACTTATAATGTATATTATATCATTCTTGTAATTTATAGTGTGAGCCAATAAAAGATTGTTGTTGTTGTTGTTGTTGAAAAATAGGTATGTATGTGAGGCCAAGAGGCTCAAACCCTGACCTTGTTTGACCCATTCCGAGCTCCAAAACCCTGATTGCCCCCTTTTGGGGAAAAAAAACCCTGATTGCCCCTTCTTTAAATTGTTTTCAAAACACGGTCGGATATATATCCCGGCCGGTATACCGCGTACCGGGATTGCATGCAAAATACGGAACATTTCAAGTCGGGACGTGGCATTGGGTAAACAAATGAGCAGATGAAGTACATAGATAACCTACTGAAGTACGAATTAGCGGCGTCACGATGTATGGGAACCTCAGTGCTTGCATGTGGGCAGGCGATCAAAATGCGGCAACAGAACGTCTTTTTTTGACATAGTAGCTAAAAAAAACTGCACCCTAACTGCACCCTAACCTAAAAAATATTGAACCCCGACCCTGACTGCACCCAAATTATACTCAAATCCTGATCTGCCCAAATCAGGTCAAAACCCTGACCCTACCTGCCCAAATTGAGCTCAAAACCATAATACGTCACAAAGGGGAGTACCTCCCCTCCCCCCCCCTCCCCCCCCCCCCCCCCCCCCCGGGATAAAGAAGCCTTAAATCCATTCTCATGTTCTCAAATGCCCAGTCGTGTTTTATGATAATATAAAAACGGCCAAGTCTTCTTTATTTGTTAAATAAACCACAGAAAAGGAGATGGCTGAAATTCATTCAGGCTAAGAAAAGGCATATGGAAAATGTTCAGATGCGCTTTTACAAAGTCTCTACTTTTAAAATAAACTAACAAACTAATAATTAACTAACCAATTCATTAAGAATAACAGTCCAATAAAATGCTATTACTATGAGTAATGATAAAATTTAGTCGATAATAGCGATAATAAAACTAGTTGTAAATAGTAGCTAAAGGCTAAAGACTTCTCTGAATAAGTAAGTCTTGAGCTGCTTCTTGAAATAGTCATAGGATTTGATTTGCCTAATACTAGCAGGTAATTTATTCCATAGAAAAGGTGCGGCTGATGTAAATGACCTATCGCCAATAGTAGACAGTGATGTAAAGGATGGTACGATCAGCCGTAGCTCATTATTAGATCTAGTGTTATAAAAAGAGCGCCCTCTGACTTTAATTAATTGAGAAACATACGAAGGGCACATACCATGGATAGCTTTGTAAGTGATAGTAAGTATCTTCAAGATTATTCTAGTTTTGACTGGAAGCCAGTGTAAGCTAATGAGAACCGGAGTAATATGTGCAAAACGGGAAACCTTACATATGATTCTAGCGGCAGCATTTTGAACTCTTTGAAGTTTTGCTATTTGGTAAGCAGGAAGACCATAACATAAACTGTTACAGTAGTCAAGGCGACATGAAATAAATGCATGGACAAGGATAGTGCAAGACTCAATGGTTAAAAATTTTCGAATCTTTCTAATGTTATGTAAATAATAAAATGATGATTTACACGTTTTATTAATGTATGTCTCTAGAGACAGCCTTGGGTCCATCCAGACTCCAAGATTCTTGACAGAGAGGGTGGGTGTAACAACAGAGTTGGCAACAGAGAGATGACTAATTGATTTTTTTTCAAGCTGTTGACGTGTGCCAATAATCATGAATTCAGTTTTTCCATGGTTCAATTTGAGCTTGTTCTCGTGCATCCAAGCCTGGATATCGTTGATACACTCTTCCATAGCTGTCACTGACTGGTACTGGTTAGTATCCGGTTTCGGTTTAAATGATAGATATAGTTGTGTATCATCTGCATATGCATGAGCGTGGGGTAAGTGTTTATCAATTATGCGAAATAAATCACTCGCATAGATGATAAAGAGCAGAGGGCCAAGACAGGAACCTTGAGGGAGGCCACAGTTAAGGTCAAATTTCCTAGATGAAGCATTGTTAATGGAGACACGTTGGGATCGTCCAGACAGGTAGGCAGTAAACCAGGAGTAGTAGTAAAGGTGGGGGTTCTGGGACACTTTCAACGTCACATTCAACAAAAAAACGATCTCTTGCACAACAAGTTGTGCAAGGACTGTCAAACTCTTGACAAAACAACAAAAAACAACGAATGACACAAGGAGCTGGGACACGGGGACATTGAGAAGCCTAAAGTTTCGATCCGGTTTAGGGCGCATTATTCTGGATTAGGGCTGCTCAGATCGCGCTAGAGCGCCCGACATAATACTGCAGATCGAAGGTCTGGAATCCAAAAATCCGTCCCCGATATGTTTGGGTTTCAACTACCGTTCTCTAGAGCTGCCAACGAACTAGCAAAGCCTAACAATACCAACGACCTAGCAAAGCATAGCAATACCAACGAACGAATGCGAGGCCAACGAACGAATGCAAAGCCAAAAAAAAACAAAAGCAACGGGCAAAGCAACGAACAAAAGCAAAGCAACGAACGAAAGCAAAGCAACAAAACAAAAGCAAAGCAACAGGCAAAGCAAAGCAACAGGCCAAGCAAAGCAACAGACAAAGCAACAAGACTATAACGCGTATGTGAACGGATGTGAGCACCTATTAAACAAATGAGAACATTAAGTATATATCGAGAGAAGGATCATGCCAGGAAAGAGCGAAATTCCACCTTCGGCCTACATAGAGATACAAACAGGTGGGCTAGGATATAGAGAAGCTAGAAGGAGATATAACATTGGACACAAACGATACAAAAAGATCCAACGAGGAGAGGAGACTCCCCCACCTCCATCTCCCTTAATTCCAATTCCTCCACCTCCATCTCCCTTAATTCCAATTCCTCCACCTCCACCTCCTCTACCTCTTGCCATGCAAGACCCAAGTGGTGAGTTTCTCGACATTCTCAAAAAGCTACTACGAGGCCGTCCAGACCTATTTCTATCCCACAAAGAATACAAGCTCTAGGTAGGGGCAAAAGATGCAAAACTGTACTACACGTTCGTCCATCTACGGGACTTTCCTAGACAGCTTCGCGAGATCTGTAGGATGCAGTACCACTATTTCCTAGCCACCGGATACATAAAAGACATCGTGGATATGCGAGTCCACAAAGTTGGCAGGTCCGGCTTCGTATCCTTCGACCGGCTTCTACTACCAGAAAACTACGAACGGTTTCTACAACCAGGATTCTACGAGCAACAGCCTGCAAACTCGATGGAACCGGAGGGCGGCACACAAGCAGCGGCAGCCGAGCCCCTCGACACTACGTGCCGCTGTGGATCCGAAGACCATAGAACCCACAGCGAAACGTGCATACTAGAAAGGCAAGACCACGACGAAGAAGCCCAAGAGGAGGCGCAACCCACGTACGATATCGAAATCCCAAAGCCGCAAGAGTGCCTGGTACAGTTACCAAAGGAGATTCTATCCAACAAAGCAGTGTGTAGCATCGAATGCAATGACAACATGTCTTTCTACTGGTGTATTCGAGTATCATTGAAATTGCAAAGACTCAAAGAGGCATGCCCATGTGGCCGAGGAGACGATTGTCTCTGGCAGCGGATATAGATGTTGATCTTCGTATGCATAGATCTGCAAAAAGGTAAACTAGATCCAAAGAACTCCTTAAAAAAAAACGTATGACATATCTCAACTATCATTTAGAGCTATCTCATACATAAGAATATACAACCATATGGATAGAGTCACCTGCGATTGGTTGATGCTTACATACTAGCAAGAAAAAAACGTATGACATATATCAACTATCATTTAGAGCTATCTCATATATAAGAATATACAACCATATGGATAGAGTCACCTGCGATTGGTTGATGCTTGGGAAGTACACGAAATGTATAAGGAATCGTTCTAAGACAACAGAATACTGTGCCCAACATAATTATCAGATAAGAGAAGGAAGTAGCTCACCAATACCGTGCTCAATCTGCGGGTTCGGGTGCCTTACTAGTTGTGGAATTTGCTCGAGGTGCGGACAGAAAACGAGTCAACACCTCATAGAAAAGAAACGTCGTGCTAAGATTCGTTTCATAAAAGTGTTAGCAGAATTGAAAAAGAATTACCCCCCGATTGATTAGAGTAGGATACGACTTTACCACTCAACGTCATGGCAGAACGTACACTAACGTTTATCCAAGTGCCCGGCATTAAGGGTTATTTACACGGATGGAAGATGGACGTTCCCGACGGTAATCCTCTAGAAGCAGACCCAGCTGCTTTCCTTGCCGGTGTGCGAAAGCAGACTACCGAAAAGATCAATGAAGAGCTACAAGACTTAAATAACATCAAGGTTCAGCTAGCTTTGAATGTAACTCTCCGTCTCGACAAACCTGAGGGTTCGGTATACGATACAAGCACATTTCGGAGTTCACAAGAAGTTCTGACCGACAGTTCTTATACCCGTGGAGTAATAGTAGAAGCGCATGCTCAGATCTATAACTACATTGAGAAATGGATCAGTCGAGGATCAAACTGGGTCATAGATAAAGTCAACATTCTATGGGTGAACATCGCTCGATATCAACCACTACAAGGAGGTTCATACTTACCACTACCTAAAGAAATCGCGAATAAGAAAGCCGTGATCAATGTAAAGAACTATGACGACCACTGCGCACTTTGGGTGATAACGGCAACTCTGCATCCAGTTGCAATACACCCCGAGAGAATATCAAAGTATCGAAAGGAAGATTGGCCGAAACACGAAGGGGTAGACTCACCAACACCAATTTCGCAAATACCACGCTTGGAGAAGCAAAATGAAATCTCAATCAACGTGTATGGTTGGGATCCAAAGGAAAAGTGTTTGATTGTACACCACATATCGAAGGAGACCTTCTCAAAGCGCATCAACATGCTGCTTATAGAGTGCCCAGATAGCGGTATACAACACTACTGCCAGATCAAGGATTTCAACCGCCTACTATTCGATCAGACAAAACATAAATGTAGGAAGCACTTCTGCGAACGATGCCTACATGGATATTCCAACGAATCTCTTCTTGTGAAGCACATCCCAGAATGTAATGGAGTCAACGATCGAGCCATTCGAATCGAGATGCCAACCAATGAGAACAACAAAGTCTCATTTCAGAACATCCACAAACAGCTCAAAGTTCCATACGTTATCTATGCAGACCTTGAGGCCTTAACCACTAAGATCGAAGGACCTGCCCAAAACCCTGGAAATAGCAATACGATGAAAACGGAAGAACACATTCCCTGTGGATTCTCCTACATCGTCATACGTTCCGATGGTCATAGCGAACCACCAGTAATATATCGAGGTCCGGATACCATCGAATGCTTTCTAAAGTCTGTACAAGAAGAAGGAACGAAGATAAAGGACCAAGTTGCCAAGCCACTACACATATCAATGAAAGACAATAGAGATTATAAAAGAGCAATTCTTTGTCATATCTGTCAGAAACCGTTGGTTGGCAAAGATAGAGTACGTGACCATTGCCACATCACAGGTGAGTTTCGAGGTGCCGCACACAACTTATGTAATCTTAAATTGCGTACCTCGCCTATCATCCCAGTTGTATTCCACAATCTACGTGGTTATGATTCTCACCTACTGATGCAATCTATTTCCAAGACAGAGGGCGATATCTCTTGCATTCCCAATAACATGGAGAAATACATTTCATTCTCACTTGGCAACCTACGGTTCATCGATAGCATGCAATTTCTACCATTCTCTCTTGACAAGCTGGTAGCGAGTTCTACCCCAGACACCTTTCAACAAACTACGAAGTATACACCCGACCCAGAGAGAAACAAGTTGCTACTACGCAAAGGCGTTTATCCATATGAGTACATGGACTCTTGGGATAGATTCACTGAGACTTCCCTTCCACCAAAGGAATCGTTCTATAGTAAGCTAAGCCTAGAGGACATATCTGACAAAGATTATGAACATGCACTAGAAGTTTGGAACGTATTTGATTGTGAGACATTAGGTGACTACCATGATCTTTATCTTCAAACTGACGTGCTTCTTCTGGCAGATGTCTTTGAGACCTTTCGGGCAACATGTATGCAAAACTACGGATTAGATCCTGCGCATTACTACACCAGCCCTGGTCTCTCTTGGGATGCATTGCTAAGGAAGACCGGAGTGGAGCTGGAACTATTGACCGACTATGACATGCATCTATTCGTTGAGAAAGGTCTACGTGGTGGAATATCTATGGTGTCTCAACGCAATGCCAAGGCAAACAATCCAAACGTACCCGATTTCGATCCTGATAAGCCAAGTAGCTATATACTCTATCTTGATGCCAACAACCTATACGGATGGGCCATGAGTCAATATCTACCAACTGGGGGATTCGAGTGGTGTATGCCAACGAAAGAAGAAGTCACCAATCTTGTAGCTGATTCCGATGTAGGTTACATCCTAGAAGTTGACCTTGAATATCCTCGAGAACTTCACAACGAACACAACAGCTATCCGTTAGCTCCTGAAAGAATGCAAGTGAGTAAAGCTTGGTTCTCAGAGTATCAAATAAATCTATTCGAGGAGCTATACAAAGGAAACGGATCCTTGAAAGCAGAAAAGCTCGTACCTAACTTATACGATAAAGAGCGATATGTGCTCCACTGCCGCAATCTACAGCTATATCTCTCTCTTGGCATGCATCTCAAGAAGATCCATAGAGCACTACGATTCGATCAATCACCATGGATGGAGCCATACATACAAATGAATACAGAATTACGAAAACAAGCAAAGAGCCCATTCGAGCAGGAACTCTACAAATTGATGAACAACAGTGTGTTTGGTAAGACAATGGAGAATCTACGAAAGCGTGTAGATGTCAAACTAATTCGCTCCTCAGAAGGAATCAGACTACAACGTCTCTTGAATAAACCTAGTTATGCTCGCTCTACGATCTTTGACGATGATCTAGCCGCCGTACACAATTACAAAAGTAAGTTATATCTGAACCGCCCAGTATACGTTGGAATGTCGATTCTAGATCTCTCAAAACATCTAATGTATGACTTCTACTACAACGAGCTCAATCGGCAGTACGGACAACGTTGTAATCTACTCTACACAGATACCGACAGTCTTTTACTACACATCGAGACTGAAGACATCTATACAGACATGAAAGCCAATAAACATTTCTACGATACAAGCAACTACAACGAAGAACATCCATCATACAATGCATCCAACAAGAAAGTACTTGGCAAAATGAAAGATGAATGTGGAGGTATTCCCATCGTTGAATACGTTGGACTACGATCAAAGCTCTACTCGATCTTGAAAGTAGACGGTGAAGAGATTAGGAAAGCCAAAGGTACAAAGAAGGCAGTTGTGAAACATCGCATTCGTCATGATCAATACAAAGAGTGCTTGCTAGACAAGAAAGTATTCAGCCATGGCATGGACATGCTTCGAAGTGAAGGTCATAGAATGTATGGCATGCATATGAATAAAGTATCTCTCTCACCATTCGACTCCAAGCGATGGATTGCAGAAAACGGAATCGATACATTAGCCTATGGGCATAAAGACATAATTCCAGACATGGATGATTTCATAGATGAGTTACTATCTTAGAATCCTCACCGCCATAGCCATGTCTTTCTTCCAGGCCCGTATCGGATAGAACATTGACCACCTTCCCCAAGACCCACAGATATCGTCCCTAGGTACGTGTTGAAGAGACAGATACATATATAGATACAACGATACGATGCCACACAAAGCAGTTCTTTCGCCAGACCAGATCCAAAGTATTGCTTCGGGAGAGATCGGTATTCGAAAGGCAAAGCGACTCTATGGCATAGGACAAGGTAGAGCCTACAGAATCCAGAAAGGTTTGGAAACGCCTCCCACTTCTCCGACTATGCAACCCGAGACCGAAATCCGAAAGCCAACGCAGGATATAGCAATCCTAGATCGTATACTGGAGCTAGAAGAAAAAGTGCAAATCCTAGTGGAAAGCCAACAATCCCCTATCCTAGAGTTGGATGCAACCGAGCCAATGCAGGATGTAGACCAACAACTACTGGAGTACATACAAAAACTGGAGACAGATCTAGACGCTGCAACCCTGCGAGCCGATATGGTAGAATCGAAAACCAAAGGAGTAGTATGGCTATTTGTGCTTCTCGACATCCTTGCTATATCATCCTTTGCATTCTTAGCGTATCGAATGGAAGAAAAGAGCACCGACATAGGTTCCACCAAATTGGAAGAAAAAAGTAGACCAACCCCACATAGATCACTCTACATGGAATAGGAAATTGCCGATGTAGACAACCACAAACAAAGTGCAAATGAACACGACATACAGATATAGATGTAGACGACCACAAGCAAAAATAGAAAACAAGTAGCATCGCAAAAAGAAAAAAAGAAGAAGACAAAAAAAAAGAAGACAAAAAAAGAAATAAGACAAAAAAAAAGAAGACAAAAAAAAGAAATAAGACAAAAAAAAAGAAAATAAATAAATATAGAAAACAAGTAGCATTGCCTAGTAGCTTACTAGTATCGTATCGTATCGTATCGTATTGTATCGTATCGTATTGTATCCAAGAATACAATACGATACAATACGATACGATACGATACGATACTAGTAAGCTACTAGGCAATGCTACTTGTTTTCTATATTTATTTATTTTCTTTTTTTTTGTCTTATTTCTTTTTTTTGTCTTCTTTTTTTTTGTCTTATTTCTTTTTTTGTCTTCTTTTTTTTTGTCTTCTTCTTTTTTTCTTTTTGCGATGCTACTTGTTTTCTATTTTTGCTTGTGGTCGTCTACATCTATATCTGTATGTCGTGTTCATTTGCACTTTGTTTGTGGTTGTCTACATCGGCAATTTCCTATTCCATGTAGAGTGATCTATGTGGGGTTGGTCTACTTTTTTCTTCCAATTTGGTGGAACCTATGTCGGTGCTCTTTTCTTCCATTCGATACGCTAAGAATGCAAAGGATGATATAGCAAGGATGTCGAGAAGCACAAATAGCCATACTACTCCTTTGGTTTTCGATTCTACCATATCGGCTCGCAGGGTTGCAGCGTCTAGATCTGTCTCCAGTTTTTGTATGTACTCCAGTAGTTGTTGGTCTACATCCTGCATTGGCTCGGTTGCATCCAACTCTAGGATAGGGGATTGTTGGCTTTCCACTAGGATTTGCACTTTTTCTTCTAGCTCCAGTATACGATCTAGGATTGCTATATCCTGCGTTGGCTTTCGGATTTCGGTCTCGGGTTGCATAGTCGGAGAAGTGGGAGGCGTTTCCAAACCTTTCTGGATTCTGTAGGCTCTACCTTGTCCTATGCCATAGAGTCGCTTTGCCTTTCGAATACCGATCTCTCCCGAAGCAATACTTTGGATCTGGTCTGGCGAAAGAACTGCTTTGTGTGGCATCGTATCGTTGTATCTATATATGTATCTGTCTCTTCAACACGTACCTAGGGACGATATCTGTGGGTCTTGGGGAAGGTGGTCAATGTTCTATCCGATACGGGCCTGGAAGAAAGACATGGCTATGGCGGTGAGGATTCTAAGATAGTAACTCATCTATGAAATCATCCATGTCTGGAATTATGTCTTTATGCCCATAGGCTAATGTATCGATTCCGTTTTCTGCAATCCATCGCTTGGAGTCGAATGGTGAGAGAGATACTTTATTCATATGCATGCCATACATTCTATGACCTTCACTTCGAAGCATGTCCATGCCATGGCTGAATACTTTCTTGTCTAGCAAGCACTCTTTGTATTGATCATGACGAATGCGATGTTTCACAACTGCCTTCTTTGTACCTTTGGCTTTCCTAATCTCTTCACCGTCTACTTTCAAGATCGAGTAGAGCTTTGATCGTAGTCCAACGTATTCAACGATGGGAATACCTCCACATTCATCTTTCATTTTGCCAAGTACTTTCTTGTTGGATGCATTGTATGATGGATGTTCTTCGTTGTAGTTGCTTGTATCGTAGAAATGTTTATTGGCTTTCATGTCTGTATAGATGTCTTCAGTCTCGATGTGTAGTAAAAGACTGTCGGTATCTGTGTAGAGTAGATTACAACGTTGTCCGTACTGCCGATTGAGCTCGTTGTAGTAGAAGTCATACATTAGATGTTTTGAGAGATCTAGAATCGACATTCCAACGTATACTGGGCGGTTCAGATATAACTTACTTTTGTAATTGTGTACGGCGGCTAGATCATCGTCAAAGATCGTAGAGCGAGCATAACTAGGTTTATTCAAGAGACGTTGTAGTCTGATTCCTTCTGAGGAGCGAATTAGTTTGACATCTACACGCTTTCGTAGATTCTCCATTGTCTTACCAAACACACTGTTGTTCATCAATTTGTAGAGTTCCTGCTCGAATGGGCTCTTTGCTTGTTTTCGTAATTCTGTATTCATTTGTATGTATGGCTCCATCCATGGTGATTGATCGAATCGTAGTGCTCTATGGATCTTCTTGAGATGCATGCCAAGAGAGATATATAGCTGTAGATTGCGGCAGTGGAGCACATATCGCTCTTTATCGTATAAGTTAGGTACGAGCTTTTCTGCTTTCAAGGATCCGTTTCCTTTGTATAGCTCCTCGAATAGATTTATTTGATACTCTGAGAACCAAGCTTTACTCACTTGCATTCTTTCAGGAGCTAACGGATAGCTGTTGTGTTCGTTGTGAAGTTCTCGAGGATATTCAAGGTCAACTTCTAGGATGTAACCTACATCGGAATCAGCTACAAGATTGGTGACTTCTTCTTTCGTTGGCATACACCACTCGAATCCCCCAGTTGGTAGATATTGACTCATGGCCCATCCGTATAGGTTGTTGGCATCAAGATAGAGTATATAGCTACTTGGCTTATCAGGATCGAAATCGGGTACGTTTGGATTGTTTGCCTTGGCATTGCGTTGAGACACCATAGATATTCCACCACGTAGACCTTTCTCAACGAATAGATGCATGTCATAGTCGGTCAATAGTTCCAGCTCCACTCCGGTCTTCCTTAGCAATGCATCCCAAGAGAGACCAGGGCTGGTGTAGTAATGCGCAGGATCTAATCCGTAGTTTTGCATACATGTTGCCCGAAAGGTCTCAAAGACATCTGCCAGAAGAAGCACGTCAGTTTGAAGATAAAGATCATGGTAGTCACCTAATGTCTCACAATCAAATACGTTCCAAACTTCTAGTGCATGTTCATAATCTTTGTCAGATATGTCCTCTAGGCTTAGCTTACTATAGAACGATTCCTTTGGTGGAAGGGAAGTCTCAGTGAATCTATCCCAAGAGTCCATGTACTCATATGGATAAACGCCTTTGCGTAGTAGCAACTTGTTTCTCTCTGGGTCGGGTGTATACTTCGTAGTTTGTTGAAAGGTGTCTGGGGTAGAACTCGCTACCAGCTTGTCAAGAGAGAATGGTAGAAATTGCATGCTATCGATGAACCGTAGGTTGCCAAGTGAGAATGAAATGTATTTCTCCATGTTATTGGGAATGCAAGAGATATCGCCCTCTGTCTTGGAAATAGATTGCATCAGTAGGTGAGAATCATAACCACGTAGATTGTGGAATACAACTGGGATGATAGGCGAGGTACGCAATTTAAGATTACATAAGTTGTGTGCGGCACCTCGAAACTCACCTGTGATGTGGCAATGGTCACGTACTCTATCTTTGCCAACCAACGGTTTCTGACAGATATGACAAAGAATTGCTCTTTTATAATCTCTATTGTCTTTCATTGATATGTGTAGTGGCTTGGCAACTTGGTCCTTTATCTTCGTTCCTTCTTCTTGTACAGACTTTAGAAAGCATTCGATTGTATCCGGACCTCGATATATTACTGGTGGTTCGCTATGACCATCGGAACGTATGACGATGTAGGAGAATCCACAGGGAATGTGTTCTTCCGTTTTCATCGTATTGCTATTTCCAGGGTTTTGGGCAGGTCCTTCGATCTTAGTGGTTAAGGCCTCAAGGTCTGCATAGATAACGTATGGAACTTTGAGCTGTTTGTGGATGTTCTGAAATGAGACTTTGTTGTTCTCATTGGTTGGCATCTCGATTCGAATGGCTCGATCGTTGACTCCATTACATTCTGGGATGTGCTTCACAAGAAGAGATTCGTTGGAATATCCATGTAGGCATCGTTCGCAGAAGTGCTTCCTACATTTATGTTTTGTCTGATCGAATAGTAGGCGGTTGAAATCCTTGATCTGGCAGTAGTGTTGTATACCGCTATCTGGGCACTCTATAAGCAGCATGTTGATGCGCTTTGAGAAGGTCTCCTTCGATATGTGGTGTACAATCAAACACTTTTCCTTTGGATCCCAACCATACACGTTGATTGAGATTTCATTTTGCTTCTCCAAGCGTGGTATTTGCGAAATTGGTGTTGGTGAGTCTACCCCTTCGTGTTTCGGCCAATCTTCCTTTCGATACTTTGATATTCTCTCGGGGTGTATTGCAACTGGATGCAGAGTTGCCGTTATCACCCAAAGTGCGCAGTGGTCGTCATAGTTCTTTACATTGATCACGGCTTTCTTATTCGCGATTTCTTTAGGTAGTGGTAAGTATGAACCTCCTTGTAGTGGTTGATATCGAGCGATGTTCACCCATAGAATGTTGACTTTATCTATGACCCAGTTTGATCCTCGACTGATCCATTTCTCAATGTAGTTATAGATCTGAGCATGCGCTTCTACTATTACTCCACGGGTATAAGAACTGTCGGTCAGAACTTCTTGTGAACTCCGAAATGTGCTTGTATCGTATACCGAACCCTCAGGTTTGTCGAGACGGAGAGTTACATTCAAAGCTAGCTGAACCTTGATGTTATTTAAGTCTTGTAGCTCTTCATTGATCTTTTCGGTAGTCTGCTTTCGCACACCGGCAAGGAAAGCAGCTGGGTCTGCTTCTAGAGGATTACCGTCGGGAACGTCCATCTTCCATCCGTGTAAATAACCCTTAATGCCGGGCACTTGGATAAACGTTAGTGTACGTTCTGCCATGACGTTGAGTGGTAAAGTCGTATCCTACTCTAATCAATCGGGGGGTAATTCTTTTTCAATTCTGCTAACACTTTTATGAAACGAATCTTAGCACGACGTTTCTTTTCTATGAGGTGTTGACTCGTTTTCTGTCCGCACCTCGAGCAAATTCCACAACTAGTAAGGCACCCGAACCCGCAGATTGAGCACGGTATTGGTGAGCTACTTCCTTCTCTTATCTGATAATTATGTTGGGCACAGTATTCTGTTGTCTTAGAACGATTCCTTATACATTTCGTGTACTTCCCAAGCATCAACCAATCGCAGGTGACTCTATCCATATGGTTGTATATTCTTATATATGAGATAGCTCTAAATGATAGTTGATATATGTCATACGTTTTTTTCTTGCTAGTATGTAAGCATCAACCAATCGCAGGTGACTCTATCCATATGGTTGTATATTCTTATGTATGAGATAGCTCTAAATGATAGTTGAGATATGTCATACGTTTTTTTTTAAGGAGTTCTTTGGATCTAGTTTACCTTTTTGCAGATCTATGCATACGAAGATCAACATCTATATCCGCTGCCAGAGACAATCGTCTCCTCGGCCACATGGGCATGCCTCTTTGAGTCTTTGCAATTTCAATGATACTCGAATACACCAGTAGAAAGACATGTTGTCATTGCATTCGATGCTACACACTGCTTTGTTGGATAGAATCTCCTTTGGTAACTGTACCAGGCACTCTTGCGGCTTTGGGATTTCGATATCGTACGTGGGTTGCGCCTCCTCTTGGGCTTCTTCGTCGTGGTCTTGCCTTTCTAGTATGCACGTTTCGCTGTGGGTTCTATGGTCTTCGGATCCACAGCGGCACGTAGTGTCGAGGGGCTCGGCTGCCGCTGCTTGTGTGCCGCCCTCCGGTTCCATCGAGTTTGCAGGCTGTTGCTCGTAGAATCCTGGTTGTAGAAACCGTTCGTAGTTTTCTGGTAGTAGAAGCCGGTCGAAGGATACGAAGCCGGACCTGCCAACTTTGTGGACTCGCATATCCACGATGTCTTTTATGTATCCGGTGGCTAGGAAATAGTGGTACTGCATCCTACAGATCTCGCGAAGCTGTCTAGGAAAGTCCCGTAGATGGACGAACGTGTAGTACAGTTTTGCATCTTTTGCCCCTACCTAGAGCTTGTATTCTTTGTGGGATAGAAATAGGTCTGGACGGCCTCGTAGTAGCTTTTTGAGAATGTCGAGAAACTCACCACTTGGGTCTTGCATGGCAAGAGGTAGAGGAGGTGGAGGTGGAGGAATTGGAATTAAGGGAGATGGAGGTGGAGGAATTGGAATTAAGGGAGATGGAGGTGGGGGAGTCTCCTCTCCTCGTTGGATCTTTTTGTATCGTTTGTGTCCAATGTTATATCTCCTTCTAGCTTCTCTATATCCTAGCCCACCTGTTTGTATCTCTATGTAGGCCGAAGGTGGAATTTCGCTCTTTCCTGGCATGATCCTTCTCTCGATATATACTTAATGTTCTCATTTGTTTAATAGGTGCTCACATCCGTTCACATACGCGTTATAGTCTTGTTGCTTTGTCTGTTGCTTTGCTTGGCCTGTTGCTTTGCTTTGCCTGTTGCTTTGCTTTTGTTTTGTTGCTTTGCTTTCGTTCGTTGCTTTGCTTTTGTTCGTTGCTTTGCCCGTTGCTTTTGTTTTTTTTTGGCTTTGCATTCGTTCGTTGGCCTCGCATTCGTTCGTTGGTATTGCTATGCTTTGCTAGGTCGTTGGTATTGTTAGGCTTTGCTAGTTCGTTGGCAGCTCTAGAGAACGGTAGTTGAAACCCAAACATATCGGGGACGGATTTTTGGATTCCAGACCTTCCATCTGCAGTATTATGTCGGGCGCTCTAGCGCGATCTGAGCAGCCCTAATCCAGAATAATGCGCCCTAAACCGGATCGAAACTTTAGGCTTCTCAATGTCCCCGTGTCCCAGCTCCTTGTGTCATTCGTTGTTTTTTGTTGTTTTGTCAAGAGTTTGACAGTCCTTGCACAACTTGTTGTGCAAGAGATCGTTTTTTTGTTGAATGTGACGTTGAAAGTGTCCCAGAACCCCCACCTTTACTACTACTCCAGGAGAGAGCAGTACCAGAGACTCCAAGATTCAGTTGAAGTCGATTTAGCAAGATGGAGTGGTCAATCGTGTCAAAAGCAGCACTCAAATCTAAGAGAACTAATCGTTCATGACTTTCAGCAGCGCAGTCTCAGTACTATGGTTTTTACGGTAGGCTGATTGAAGAGGTGGATACAGGCCATTCAGTGACATGTGTTTAAATTGCAAGGCCAATACCACGTCAAACTTATGATATATGGTTGATTTAATCCCTGATTTAATTGAGGTCAATATTTCTACTAGAAAATCTAGTCTTCAACAGGACCAAGCTGATGTAACGAGGATGTAAAAATAACCGTCATCAGCTTGGTCCTGAAGAAGGCTAGATTTTATAGCTGAAATATTGAAATTGGCCCGAGTGATGTCCAATACAAGCATGCATCTATCTACCACAAAACTGTGCCTCACTTATAACAGCGTTGTGTGAGGTCAGGACTATGCACCCAAACTTTATTATAAAGCAGAGGTTAGGATTACAGGTTTTTCATACCCTTGTACCGTAACTTGTTTTTATTGTTCTGAAATTCTATAGATTGTTTTTGATTTAAAATATATATTTCCAAACATACAAAAGTTGGCGAGATATTTTAATAGGGAAAACTCAAGCATGTTAAGGCATGGTTTGAGCATGAAATCGAGGCTAAATATATTTTATTGAATAAAGTGGCTTATGTTTACCTGAATTCTACAAAAATAGTGGATATCACTCATCTCAGCGTTCTGAGTCGTTGGAACAGATTTTGTTGTAAAATATCTATCACGTGACCAGTCACGTGATTTCAAAATCTGGAAATTTCATCTCAAAATGGGCCTAAAGATCTGTTTGGAATGGTTGACCCTGATAGATTGTTAAGGCGAAAATAGAGAAAACAGGTCACGTGACCTGTTATTGGAACCAGTTTTCCCCAATTTTCTCACCTACAATGGCAAAATGTCAACCATTCCAGACAGAGCTTTAGAGACAACCAGAAGTGTAATCAGATAAGCCAGAAATAGTTACTTTAAAAATGCACTGTGACCGGCCCATTTTGAGTTCTTTGTTTTATCAGCCTTAAGGTCACGTGACCACCAAAACACGAGAATACCTAACTTAAAATGTTAAGGCCTATGATTGTTGCCTAATTACCGATTTATATGGTATTTCATTGCAAAATGACGACAAAGTTAGCGAATTTAGAGTGTTTTAATAGAATTGATGAATAAACCATGCCTTAACATGCTTGAGAAGTCATTTTGACGAAAAACGCGTGAAAAAGTCAGTATCCACGACACACCCTGCATATGGGTTTTTGCGGAAAACTAAATCCGCGAGCTTATTGTATTACTGATTGTATATTGTTAGTCCGTTCCACCGTTCAGTGACGTTTCTCCGTTCCACAAAACCAGCACCAAGTGGCGAAAATGTTTCTCTGATCTTGGATCAGCGGGCTCTGTAGTCCTTGGACGTGTTCCCTCAATTTCTCCGAAATAGTTAAAAAGCGAAAAGAGCTCTTTGTGGGGAGGGACAACCATTTTCGACACAGGTAGCCCACTGATAGTGTTTATTCCCCATAACTGGGGCCATGGCATTTTATATTTTTATTTTTAATTATTTATACACGGAATCTCTAACAGTATTACACTGATTTCCATAGAGGCCGTGCTAGAATACAATATAATTAATAGAAGTATAAACTAATTCTAAGTAAACTTTAAAAAATTCAATATATTGAAAGATCTAATAGTAAGTATAATTGTCTAAAATATATTAATTTATAAAAATAATATAAAAAGAAGTTTTAAACTATTAATCATTATGGAGAGTGACCGTTCTAAGTTTTTTTTTAAGAAACAAGATTCTCTGCCTGATGCAGTTTTGTAGGAATCTTGTTCCATAATTTTGCCCGTCATAGCCAAAGCTTTTTTTCATGAATTCTGTATTGGGGCGAGGGATATGTAATTTCGTGCTAGCTCGGCCCTCAAATTATAGCGCATCGTGTTTTTAACTGTTGTGATAAGACAGGATGGCGCACAACTATTTTTTATCTTAAACTACATGATCGCTGCTTTGCGCTTAGCCCTCCTTTCATCGAGTCTATCCCAGTCAAGCAATTTCAAGACTGAGTTGGAGCTTTCATTATAATCGGCTCTAAGAATTAGTCTAGCGGCCCTATTTGAAATTTCTGTAATTTATCAGAACTGAAGTAGTTTGCCAAAGTTTTCCCCGACTTCGCAACAGTAATCCATATGTGATTGAACAAGAGCATTTAAAATTGTTACAAGCTAGTGTGTCTTGGGGTACGAACGACCTTTTGATTGCACCTAGTCCAGAGACATTTTTTCCGAGCTATAATTAACATGATCGTCCCACTTCAGGTGCTCATCGACCAGGACTCCAACTGTTTTGCTGTGGGTGACTCTTCTTATTATTTGATCTCCAATTTAAAAAAAAAGGTTTGTCTTCCAAATTGGTTAACCGTTGCCTCAAGCCAATAAGCATGAATTGGCCACTTTAGAAACGAAAAAAGGACTGGGTCGAGTTTGTAATGTTTGTCCCTCCAATCCAGACAAACGTCTCTTATTTTTTTGCGATTTTTGAAAGCTCACCACAGGGTAAATATCGAACGAAACCGTCACCAAACTCATCAAACTTACTAATTTTGGTGTGCTCTTTCTTGTGATGGAGTTCATTTTTTGATTAAATTACTAATGAAATTGACATTGTTTTAGCAGCGTTTTTAAAAAGTGCTTCTAACCCTTCTTGACATTTTTCTACCTATGAACCTTTGAAAGGTTTTGAGTACTTTTGCGAATATTTTTTTTGGTTTACAAAGAATACTCTATGTTCTACGCTTGTTTGAAATGGTGAAAAATTGACCTTTCCTGACCCATGACCGCGTTAGAAAAAGCCTGGGTCGATTACCGGGTATACGTCATCTCATTACTTTGACTTTGCAATAATTTGAATAAATACTTAGCATTTTGTCTAAAATGACATTTTTCTTTACTAACAACTCACAAACTGTTAATATTTTCTATAAATCGATGTTGTTGTGATAGGAAAGCGCCATGGAGGATAATGCATTAATGAGATGACATTAATCTATATTCCTATAGCTTCTGTTAGGGATGTCAGCTATGACCTTATGATTGTACATTTGTTTAATTTACTGAACAATTACTCAATTGATCTTCTAACTGAAGTAGTCTGACATTCATTCCTACCTGTTATTTTTATGAACTTGTAAATAATAACGTCAAAAAAATATTGTTCTACTCTGTAAGATCACGACTAATAATGTTGGTTTTCATCGTCGCTGATTGACCCTCGATCGCAACATTGGTTTGCATTTATAACCCAAATTTTGTTTCCTATTATTAAAACGGAGTTGTGGGCCAATGAATTGAATGTACGACTGACAATTTAACGAAAATACAAATAAAGCTTAATTTCCCATCAAAAATCATCGGGTTTCACTTCAAAACTCTTTGAATGCAACATTGAATGATTTATCGAGTTAAATTTGTGCCTTGCGGGATGGTCTGCTCTAGCTGAGTGTTCAAATTAATTCCGAGTCCTGACGGTAATTATAGTTTCAGTAAAATTTAGATGTTGGATGCGCGGAAGACCCTGGGAACGAAGTTTAAATATGCATTCGTCCGAGGACTAATTTTTGCTGAAACGAGTAAAATCGAGGGAGACTGGAACACGTAGTGCTGACGAAAGAGCATATACTCCATGTGCAATTTTCGTGAAGGTTTTATAATAATTCTTCTCATTTAAAATCGAAACATATTTAACAAGTAAGTAATACAACGTTAAAAGAAGATCCTATATTGTACATAGATCGCATTGGCGACGAAAATTTCAATGATATTTCAGTCAGAATTCGTCATTTTTGAACCGCACGCGAGTGAAAGACAGGGGAAGGCGAGTGGAGATATATTTGGAGAACGGAGACGAAGAAAAGAGTCCACGTTGACTAGAAAAAAGCCATAGGAATGGGGAAACCGAAGAAAGGTGGAAAAAAGAAAGGCAACGATGACTGGTAGGTAGTTTTCTTTCATGGTTTTTAATATATTTGGCTTTCTTTAGACTGTTCGGTTCAGTTTAATTATATTTGTGATGTTTATTAGCGTACTCATTCCCGGATTATATTTATGGGGGGGTGGGGGGGTTAGGGGGGGGGGGGGGGGGGAAGTACCTATGTGATAAAATGATAGCTATTTTTATGTGCAGCCATGAGGTTCAAACCCTGACCCTGTTTGACCCCAAAAGGGAGCTGGCCAAAACCCTGATTGTCCGACCCTGACAGACCAAATTAGGCACAAATCCTGACCCTGGATGAACTAGGGTCAAGAAGACTGTTTTGAGTGGCCACTATATGGAAAATTAGGCGCTTTCTCAGTGTAAGCATATTTATAATTCATTTTGTCGAATTTTCATACAAACCTTCTAAAACCTAACCCACAAATTTGAAAAAACCCTAACCATTTTAAATCCCAAATCATTAATAGAACGAATCTAAGTGCACTTTTGCTTTAACAATTTCAGGACATGCTTACACTGAGAAACCCCCGAAAATTACATGTAGTTTCTGTGAAAGCTGGTGTCAGTCTGTGTTGGTAAGGAAGTTTAATTGACACCTTGGTGTATAAGTGATGTAAGTATGTATATAGTATTACATCAGGGTTATCCCAATACAGGCATATATAGTAGGGGGAGGAACAATTTGAGTAGGGGGCATTTATTTCAAATCCAGGCTTCTACGGTATAAGTAAAAAGCTCCAGGCTTTGACAATATTTCTACCGCCCTGCTCAGATTGAGCTCGAAAGCAATTGTTTTGCCATTGACTGATATGATCAACGTTTGTATCCGAACTGGAAATATCCCTGTAGATTGGAAATCTGGCCAAATAACACCCTTATTCAAGAATGATGATCCGACCGACAAACAAAACTTTAGGCCTGACGTGTCAGTGTTAGTCATCTTTGATACTATCTTCGAGAAGTGTCTCTATCAACAGTTATATAAATGGTTCATGGATTTGCTGGTTAGCCATCGGTCAGCCTTCCGCAAGCACCATGGTTGTATGTGATACAGCACTAATTGACTTCGTTAATAGAAAATTGGAAATATAATCTTGACGGCAACGTCACGTAGGAGTTGTATCACTTGACTTAAGCAAGGCCTTCAATAGTTTACCACATGATCTACTCCTTGCTAAACTAGATGCGTATGGCCTATCCCCAACGAGCATACATTTAATAAGGAGCTTCCTGGTTGGACGACGACAACAGGTTAAAATTCTCGATAAATTCTCTGATTGGGTGGCAGTCACGAGAGGAATCCCACAATGGTCTGTTTTGGGTCCTCTTCTTTTTAACATTTATATTAATGATTTACACTTCAATGTTACTAAAGCTGAACTCAACACCTATGCTGATGACAACCAACTTCGCTTCAGCAATGAATGCCCCCGTATAATTCAAGACACTCTTAATGACTAACTTGATTTAACATTAAAGTGGTTTCTTCTAAACTCGCTTAAGGCGAACCCAAACAAGTTTCAAAGTTTGGGATTGGCTCCTGCTGGACAGTCAGCTGATTTCCAATTTCGAGCTGATGACAAACAACTTAAACAAGAAAAGTCTATAAAACTGTTGGGTATTACAATTGACAACGAAATGAACTTTCATGAACATATTGCAAAACTTTGTCGCAAAATTAGTAGACAAATTTCAGTCTTGAACAGGCTTAAACATCTTGTTCCTTTAGATGCAAAAAAGAAACTTTACAACTCATTTATTTTATCCCATTTAAATTATTGTTCTACGGTGTGGCATTTTTGTCAGAAACGTGACTCGGATAAAATAGAAAAGCTAATTAATGAAAGAGCATTGAGAAGTGTATTCCTAGACAGATCTAGCGATTATGACACTTTACTAAAGAAGGCTGGAAAGACATCACTCTATACTCGCAGAATTCAAGACATTGCATATTTACTAGTTTATAAATCACTTCACAATCAATCACCACAGTATATAAAGGACTTATTTAAATTGCGTGTATCTAACTATAATCTTAGAGGAATTGACATTCTGACTTTACCTAAGCCAAGAACCACTACCTATGGTCTAAGATCACTGAGATATATGGGACCTAAAATTTGGAACAGTCTCACAGATGAAATGAGATCGGCTGCCAACTTAAAATTTTTTTTTTTTTCGAAAACACGAATTCTAATCGTTTTTAAAATATCTTTTTATATTATTTTTAAACACATATACATGTATGTATATATAGATATTTATTTATTTATTTATTTGTATTTTATAGTTTTAGCATAGGTTTTTTCCCTTTTTTTCTCTAATTACATGTATGTGGCTCTCTTATTATAATTTTTATAATTAATTATAGGCTTGGTCAAACTAGCACCCAGTGTGCTATATATAATTACCGAGGGTAAATAAGGCTAAAACTTGTAGCCGGCATGTTCAAGTAGTTACATGTACATAACCAGCTACATGTACATGTAATATGTTGTTGTTGGTGTAGTTTCTTAAAATCTATTTTTTAAGATTATCAAACTCATAAATCTGTGAATGAGGTTGGTAACCAGGTGGTTTGCAATCAATCCCCAGAGAGACATGGTGGCCATGTTGGTTGATTCTAACAAGAGCTATTAAACAAGAAAAATATTTTGTGAGCATCAACCAAGATGTCAGCAATCTTTTGTTAGTGTTCAACTACCAAATGGAGGTGATGACGTCACATGAAAACAAGCAATAAATTGTTGGGTTTCTATGTCAGAATATTAATCAAGATAAAGACCATTGCAAAATTATTTAATGTTGATGTAAGCCCCTACATTGTAGCTTACATGCTCATGGGGTTGTACATGCCAAGAATTCATTTTCATACCAGAGTGAGGCCAGTTGACATCCCAAAGATTGCAAAATTGGATCCGGTGAGAAATGCCTTTAGTTTTTGTCAGAGCTGTGCTGTTACAAGTGTTCTTTTGTGTCATGATGAAGTTAACATTATTTTCTGCCATCCAGAGTAGACTGTTTTTTCTCCCTACAGTGAGAACTGGCCTCGCTCAGATCAGAAGGGTTGGTAACGTTACCTGATGTATAGGGACACCTGGCATATAGGGACGTTATACAGGAAAATGGTTAGGGTTAGGGTTATGTCAGGCATCCCGACATGTATATGTCAGGCATCCCTATATGTCAGGCATCCCTATAAAATTAAGTCGGGCATCCCTATATGTCAGGTAAAAGGGTTAGGGTCAAGGGTTAGGTGTCCCTGTACATTTACGTCAGGTAATGTTACCAACCCCACTCACTCAGATTGATACCTTTTATGAATAAGGTCAATAAATTATACATTGTACATGTATGAACCAACAATGATATACAGTACTGTAAAGTATGTGTATGCTAGCTGCCATGGGAGATGAGGTGGGCAAAGTTTTTTCTACTGATCCCTTTTCAGCAGGTAAATTTCATTTTTTACCCTTCCTACAATGTAAGTTCCCTGCTTTAATCTGACAACATTATTGTTATTTGGAGCCACAATTATGTGCATATTCTAGTTGATTCCAGTATTCCTTATTCCCTCTTACAGGGAGGATGATGTTTTGAATGAACTCGAATCTCTGAAAGATGGAGGCACAGAGGGGAAGAAAGATCAAGCAGAACAAGTAAGTACAGTGTATGTGATTTGTACATGTACTTGCATCTTGCCAAAATACGAACCATGGCTCAACGTAAGCTATACATGTATGTTAAAGACAAGTACAACAACAATAACAACTACAAATTTATTTGTACCAGTAATCACATTATTATTATTATTTTAATAGTAATAAGTAATAGGTAGAGCAGGTTTTATATGAGTGTGTCAAAAAAATATAGAATGTCTGTAGCCTTACCATATACATGTATGTAACTTACTGTACCTTAATTTGATTGGATCAGAATTAAAAATACAATAAGGAAACCATTTTGATGTCATAGTGCGCTATACAGTAACCATGTAGGGCATCTGATAGAGTGTGAGGGTGCGATTTTGCACTATTGGCCTAAAATCGCACCCAATCGCACTATTCCTCTATTTCCGCACAATAATACAAAAATCACTGCAAAAGTTCCTAAAATTATGTAATTTTCCTTAAAGGAGCTCATTCAACCAAGATGCATTGCGAGCTCAAATTTCTCGAACCGCCATTTTCTGGGCCCCCGATAATGGCTCTGGAGAGCTTCTTGAAACAAATCCTATTTCATCGGTCTCACAGGGGCATACCAGTTGATTACTTATAGGGGAAAATGTTCCTTATTTATTAGCTTTTGTGTTCAGTCATATATTTCCGAATTTTCACCTGCCAGGGGAAATATTGAACGTACTCTGGAGTCGCCTTTGGTCAGTAAAATTATTACTAGAGCCTGTACTGGAGTTAGCCGACTGTTTGATCGTATTAAATTCCTACAGTTTATCCAAACCAGGGCCTTTCTACCATTGGCTTGATTGGCCCGCAGATCTAAATGACAAGAAATTTAAAGGTCAGAAGAGCCGAGCCTTTTGCTTATCATTATCGGACACTTACAACATTTAAAGCAAATTGCTTTGACTGAAGACTCGAGTACGCGGTACACGCGCGGTACTGACATGCAAGATTACAAATCTCGCAGTTTCTCTCTTAGTCTTATAGTCTTGGTTTTCGCTCAATGTACATGGACAATGCTGAGACAATTAAAGTAAGTAAAAGTGAAATGTTGTGTTGATATCTGCATGAGCGGCTGTAAAGTGGAAACCTATTTTATAAATGTTTCTTTGCTGATGAATAAACTTCAAGTTCAATCAAGTGCCGCTGGGCGCTCAGAAAACTGATTGATCGATTTTTTTACCCAGCATATCCAATGTACGATTAACGGAAGTCAAGGGGCTTTTTAAAATGACACAAACCGGCTGAAATTCAGGCTAACAAACAATAACATTATACGGATTCAATTCCTCAAATTTGATTTCAAATTTGCATATTGCATTGGCGAGTCAAAATGTGGCATGGAGAACGCACGGACCTTGAACACAAATAGAATGTGGCAAACAGTACTTCAACATTTCAAACCAGCATTTTGGCAGGGACAACCTAGCTCCTTTCTTTCGACTACACGTTCTTGCATGCACAAGCCTAGAAAGGAAAGAACTCTAAATGTATAACGCTATCGTAGAATTGATTAATTTCCTTGCCACACGATCTGCATCGCTGGAACTTGGTCCAGAAGTTGGACAAGTTGGTTCGCTAGATCGAGCATGAGATCGATTGCCAGCATCACGTCGAGGATTTTTTATCGGAGAACCGTAGTAATTCCGCTCATTCTATTATATTTCTTCAAGTACAAAGGCAACCGATCTCCCCGCCGATCTCGGCCATTCAGTTGAACTCGTAAACTATATTTATAAAAAGCCCGATATCACATTTTCTGATTGGCAGCTGTCCGATTTCAAGTAGTTTCCCGTATGAAAACAATAACAGTGACTCGCAATGCATCTTGGTTGAATGAGCTCCTTTAATAAATAAAATGCATGGAGAAAGTTTTCGATTTCAAGTGGATTTATAGGCTTTTTTGACAATATTTACCTTCCAAAACAACAAAACACTGTCTTCTTCGTATGCAATCCGACTTGAGTGTCAAAAAATCAATAAGGCATTCTATGCGTAATTTACACGTGGGAGATTGGCACTAGTTAATGAAAATCCATGATGGCCGACCTCAGACCTGCTCATGCAAGCATAGTTAAACCAAAAAAACCTTTCTTACTCTAGCGATTAAAGGAAAGAGGTTCCTTGGAAATGTTGATAGTTAAATGGGGGGTTAAAACATACACGAGAAATGACAAGGCAAGTTGTAACCATATTCGATCGAAATATTAAAGTTGCGATTATGTATTTATGACAATCTGAAGAAAGCATTTATGAACTCAAACAAAAGATTATAAATAATCTTTTTACTCGGGCTGCCTGTGGCAGCGCCGAGTCTTAAAATGCAAGTCGTTATTTTTTATATTTTTTTTCATTGGTGTCAGACGGCTTCTGCGCATGCGTTAAAGGTCAAATTCGAACCAATCAGATTGCACTGTGCTGGTCACGCAAACAAAGGTTAGATTTCCTCAGGTGCGCTCAGATAAGAAAATTCAAAGCTCAGACTAGGCGAGACAAGGAGATATCAATTTCAAATAGTCATTGTCAGAAATCTATTCCATCGTGGGCAATGATGCAATACAACCTAAATTTGGGTCAGGTCCATGTTTTACGACAGAATAACCAGAGTCTTTCTACTGGATTCGGAGAGCTCGAGACATTATACAAGTCTGCTAATATGGGGAAAACTGAAACAAAACATGAACTTTGACGGCAGAAACCCTCATATTTGAGCCAAGCGGAATAGTTACATGATCCGCTAAGATTTTTACAAATCTAATTAGTTAAGCAGATGTACGCAGTGTATGCCAACTGAAATGCTGTGCTCGTTTTGTGGTTACGGCTCAGTGGGGCAACTATACGAACAAGAAGCATGAACTGCCAGCAAAGAGAGAGGAATTGATCGGAGACGTTAAATTACGTTACTGTGAAGAGGATCAAAATTCAAGTTTTGTAGCTTGAGACTGTCTTCTGCCGTGACTCGTGAGAGAAATTGGAAAAGATCTAGCTGTTTCATTCAGACACTGGCAAATTTATTGAAAGCTACGGGCTTACTTTATGAGATTATTATTCATTGTGGAATGAAAGGAAACAGGTTAGCTGAAAGTTAAGTTCGAGGTAGGCTTCGACTTTCATTCCGATTCAGTGCATATGTGCACGAAGGTGTCAGTTACGTAAGTACTGTAAGTAAACTCTTTTTGATTTGAATAAATTTCCTCTCAGTTTGTCTGTTAATGTACTTTTCCTTCTAATTATCGCTTTATTTAACATCTGATTTAGAGTATGCGTACCTCAGAATAAATTATTTGAAAGGTCAACTGAATTCTTGTGTCGATAGGCGCAAATGTTTTTTGTGAAACAGTCTGTGTATATGAGAAGCGGCTTAATAGAAGAGCTTTCTCATTTATAGGAATTACAATTTTTGTTCTTGCTATGAAATTTATGTTTCATTTCACATTTATTCATACAGTTTTAGCCGGACATTTCCCCGAGTTTTTGATCTATTTTCAATCAAATTCAAAATCTGAATATGTCATTGTATTGCATTTATACACTTGAATGTGCCAGTATTCTGTTGTTCGAATCCTGCGTTATCATAGTCATGCCATAAAAGCGATTAATAGACCAGTCTGTTTTTTTGACGTTCTCACTGGCGAATTAAAGCACGACTTGATACTAAGAGGATTTCAAATGAAAGTGTATTTCATCTTCAATCTCATGTGGCCCGAGTGAAAGCCCAGATGGGCTCTTGTTTTAAATTAGTTTGGCATCAAGTACAAGTATTTATGAACTTGGACAAAATATTTTCTAATTATTTTTTGTATTTTTCAAAAGTTTTTCCTAAATTTGAGCTTCAAAACTTGGGGTGCAGCCTATCTATGGGTGCTGCTTATCTACAGGTCTTTACTGTATTTTGTTTTCTTTCTATTCAATGTAATATTAGTTTAATATACTCTGATTGACTAGTTTAGGAAGGCACAAATGAGTTGTTTTCTACCCTAGAGGATAAATCAGCCTTAAAAAAATCGCACTATTTTCCGCACTTATGAGCTTTTTCCGCACTAATTGGCAAAAATTGCTGCACTATTTTTCATTTTTTCTGCACTCTATCTAATGCCCATACCACAAGTTAATGTTTCCATAACTTGGGCATGCACTCATATATAATCCACTCTAAGTACTGCATTTTTGTATCCTACATTGTACATGTAAGTAGTATAGTCCAGATTACATGTAGGTACATTGGGGAGCTAATTAAGCCACCAAAATGTACATGTGTAGTATAGTTGCAATATGAGGGTCGATCCAAACTACTACAGGACTTTTTATGGTACTACCACAGGACTAACTAGTACAGATAATTTACTACACTACAAAAAGAGAGAAAAAGTACAAATATAATTAAAGCATGCATGGGAACTTATCTGGAGTCAGATGAAAAACAACATTGTGATAATTGATACATGTACATGTAGTGTAAGTTATAATTTAACTCTTCATATCTTGATTTTCAGCCCCCAAGAGCGAGTATGTTTGAGGGCCTTGAAATTCAAGAAGCTGGCGAGGAAGAGGATGAGGAAGAGGATGAGGATGATCTAACAATGGTTAGCTCTGCTCAGAAGAAAAAGAAAAAAGACAAGAAAAAGAAAGATGTTCCAGATGACTCATGTGACACTGAAGTTCCTGAAAAGGATGAAAGTGTTGCTAATGGTAGCAGTACAGAGGGAGGGAACTCTAAAGACAAAGGAACTGATTTAAATGGTGATGACTTTGATTTGGGCTCAACTTCTAAAAAATCTAAAAAGGGCAAAAAGTCCAAAAAGGATTTTGATCTGGATGATCTAGAGGCTCTGGAGGATGAGGTAGTAGAAATAAGTCAAACAGATAAGGATTCTAAAACTAGTATGGAAGAGGAGACTAAAAAAGATTTGGGTGATGAAGAAGGAGGTGAAGAGGAAGATGGTCCTATAGTCAAGACTGCTGCTCAGAAAAGAGCAGAGAAAAAGGAAAGGGAAAAGAAGAAAAAGGCTCTGGAAAAGGAACGGCAGAAACAGAAGTCATCCAAAAAGGCAACAAAAACTGAGAATACAACTGATGACAAATCTGAAGAGGATACGTTAGATACAGCTGCTGAGGGAAGTATAAAAGGTAGGGTGATTTACCTTCCTGTTGTGAGTAGGAGTTGCATTGTACATATATATTGCTGGGTATATAATGTAGGATACCCTTCAATATTATTATGGTTTCAGGGGTTTTATTAATAGAAGACGGCTACTGACGGAGCTCTGGCAGCTACTGTACCTGACCTTGTACCGTTGGCTACTTCTTCTGTGGGTTAATACTTCATTGGGCTATATAATTTCTAGTATTCATACAGCAACTTTTAATATCTCAGATGCCTACTTTCAAAATTAATGAAACCATTAATTGTGGTTAGGTTTTGTAAGCAAGTTTGTTTCCAGTGTTGTCCTTCATTTTTCAGGCTTTGTGAACTTGAACAAGAAGTAAACAATAATTCAACTCCAATCAAAGCAAATGCTTCCAGTAATTCGTAATTCATTCTTAATTATTTCATTAAATGAATAATGGGCTGTTTGTGATCTTAAGCTTTGCAAGCAATTTGAATTCAAAATACTCAATCTTGTTACAACCATTTTAAAACAGAACTGATATAACAGATGACATTTATTTTGGGTCCCTGACAGTTTGCAGGGCTCAAAATTGCAACCAATACAGTCGCAAATGCAACCAAAATAATCACAATCACTTGCAACTTAAACTTTTCTGGCAGTTGTAAATTTTATGGCTAGTTTCACCTAAATAAATGATTATAAATAAAGGAATAAAATGTCCAACAGTCTGGCATGTTTAATGCTTCATTAAGATGTTAATATTTTTGGGAAAATCATGCACCATTCGTGAACCTTTGCTCAGACACCATTTTAAAGTGCTCTCTTTTTAACTGGTGGCTATGTGCAAGCTTGCGCAAAAACGAGTTATTGGGATGGTTGGGGAAATTGTGTCGCTCACTTGCTCACTCACTAAGATGTTAGCAGAATGGAATGCTTGGAATGAAAATTGATAATTAAGATAATACGCTAAGTGTTGGTCTGTCTGTGTGTAACGCTCGTACCACAGGCAGCCTAAGCTGTCAATCTGCACACATAAAATGGGTCCCTGCTAGTAGTAATCTATATTTGATTTAATTAATAATTGAAGATTATCAACTTTGACAGACATGGTATTTGGTTTCCATAAATCACTTAGTGGTGATGTCGTGACAATGACGTCATCAGTCACATGATTTTAAGTACATGCTCATATCTCCCTCACTTCTAATGCTAGGTGGCTGAGAATTTGACATGCATGGTATTGGGTCACTGTCTTGGTGATGATGTCAACAATGATATCATCGATCACATGATTTTAAGTACATGCCCGTATCTCCCTCACTTCTAATGCCAGGCATGGTATTGGGACCCCATAAATCACTTAGTGGTGATGTCGTAACAATGATGTCATTGGCCACATGGTTTTACAGGCTACACAGGTTGTCACAACAGCAATAATAACTTAAACTTTGAACATGTCTACATGTTTACCCTTGAGAACACACTAAATACACTTTATAAATTATCCACTAGTTCGCCATTGTGGCACTATAATGTTTAAAATATGTCATGGCCACAGCTTTTTATTGTATTAATGTTTTTAGCGACTAAAAATTACCAACTTGTGACCACATTTTCATAACTAGTCACAATTTAAACTTTTTTATTTCGAGTCCTGGATTTGCTGAAAAAAATTAATGTGCATGTGTACATGTACATGTATGTTGTAATTTTGCACAATCTTTGTTTTGAAAAGAGCTGATTAAGTTTGTGATCTTTTTCATTAACAGAAGCAGAGCCTCTAAAAGATGAAACTCCTCAGGTAGGAGAAGATACAGCAAAGGAAGTGCAGGAACCAGAAGGTTGTACAAAGAGTGAACAAGCACCAGAGGAGGGAGACGAGGATGCCGGAGCAGAGGATGATAAAAAGAAAAAGAAGAAAAAGAAAAAGAAAAAGGCTGGTGGAGAGGAGGAGGAGAAGAAGATAAAAAAACCCAACAAGGCCTTGGTGAAACAGATGCAGCAGCAATTGGAGTCGTTACGTCTTGAGGAAGAGAAAAGACTAAAGGAAGAGGAAGATAAGATTTGTGCCATAGAGGAGGCAGAAGAGAAGAGACTTGAAAAGGTACAACAGTCAACTGCTATCTTTCTTGCAGGGCTGTCGTTAGAAGCTGGCTACCTGCAATTATCACCAGCAGCTATGATGATGATTGCCATGCAGCTACTTAATGTAAAACTTAAGCCAAAGTTGTAGCTTATGGCACAAGAAAAACAGCTGTTTTTCACAGTTGGCCAGCAACCTAGAAACCTAATGACAGTCCTGTTCTTGGCATATGAGGAACCTGATTTTTGGGCTGAGCATTAAATTAACCATGAGTCAAACACTAGTACTGGTTCCTTTGTTTTAGATTCGACTGGAAAAAGAAAGGAAAGATAAAAAGAAACAAAAGGAAAAGGTTGGTGTAGTAGAATTTAACTTAAGTTAATGTCCAATTAAGAAATTAGAAACTTGGAACAGAGTTACTTTGTAAAGCATCCTTACATGTACATGTTGTAGCCGCTTTATCTGATATAACAGACAGTACAGTTGTATCTTGTGCTCCCTGGCCCCCTTATCCCTGTGGCATATTTCTGACGTAAAGATGAATTTGTGAACTTGCCATTAGCCACAGCACATCTCCCAACCTCCGATTGGTCTGAAAAGTCACATGATCTAACACAAACCCTACCCCGACCCCTAAAACTAACCCTAACCATCACAAAACAGGTTTTCAAGTATTTAGAGATAGGGCTTACATGTAAACAGTGAAATAGTGCTGAATAAAAAGGAAAACCTTAAAATGGTGAGAAAAAAACTTAAGGTATTTCCCAGATTTGAACACACAACCTCCTGCGTGCAAAGCTGAAGCGATAACCACTACACTAACCAGCCATTGTTTCAAAAGTGTAGTAAGTTTATTTTATTATAACCTATTGCGTCATTCTACTCAGTCCAAGGTTTTTTGGAGGTCTAATCCGAGGTTGGAAGACGTGCTGTCAGTGGCTAATGGCAAATGATTTGTGAGGACAATATAGATGTGGATAAAAATATTGTCCATCACTCACTCACAGTACATTTGTGTACAGTCATGTGCAATAACAACAGTTTCAACAGCTTTGTTTGTGCCATGAAGATGAGGTCTGTAAATGGTTTTAAAAGTATGCAGTTGATAATGTCATTGTTCATACCTGTTTACGACTGGAATAAACTATTTTCATCAGGAGAGAAAAGCCAGATTAAGACAAGAAGGCAAATTCCTGACCAAGACACAGAAGGAACAGAGAGCCAAACAACAGGCTATGTTGGAGGCAATGAAACAGCAAGGTACTGGGATATCATAGTGGACCTCCCATGACTCTGAATTTGTAACGAGACCTGAAACAACCATGGGGGCTGATCAAAGTCAGGTCACAGCTAATCCACAGATCGAATTGGAATTTAGCGTGTTGGTTTTTGCGGAGGGAGGAAAACCGGAGAACCCGGAGAAAAACCCTCGGAGCAAGGGCGAGATACCAACAAACTCAACTCACATATGGCGCCGTTTCCGGGATTCAAACCTGGGCCACAGAGGTGAGAGGTGAAGCGCTTAACCACTGCACCACCCGAGCTTCCCATGCAGGCCATTAACGCCCACATGAGCAGAGCACTATACATGTACATGTAGATCTATACAGATGAGAGCAAAAATTGGCTGACTTTCAGTTCCCCTTGTTGCCGAATCCTATTGCATGCGTGTGGCGAGTGATGTGCTTGAAGAAGTGCTGCGCCAGCGTGTGCACTGTTCAAACTAAGTGATACATGTACATGTTTTTTTTTTTTCCATTTTCCATTATCTTCTTATTTTTCTTCTGCTGTATACCTTTTGCACTGATTTCCCTTGATTCTACAAGTTATTTTTGTGTTTTTATCTTTGTTTTCTTTATAATTATAATTATTAATTATCGCTTTTTTCGGGCCGTTAACTCAGTTCAGATAATTGGGAGCTCCACTTAAAATTAGACTTGCCTAAATATCTATACATATACATGTACTATTAAATTTCATGTATCTGTCTATTTGTACATGTACAGTCCCTGTCAAAAGTTTTTCAACCGTATACGGTACCGTATGTGCTTCGGTAAAACGAAGATTCGGTAACCACATGTGGTAGATTTCGTTCGGTAAACTCCATTCGTTTTAAGACCGAATTCGTTTTACTGAAAGTGGTAGAGGCACCGATTTCGTTTTACTGAAAGTGGTTCGGTCACCGATTGTGTTTTAACGAAAGTGGTTCGGTCACCGATTGTGTTTTAACGAAAGTGGTTCGGTCACCGATTGTGTTTTAACGAAAGTGGTTCGGTCACCGATTTCGTTTTACCGAAAGTGGTTCAGTCACCGATTTCGCTTCACCAAACATTGCAGGTCAAGACAGTCTACAAGTTGTTACTTGTACATGTAGTTCACTGCTTGCGACTAAAGTGATTTTTACAACGTTAAAACTGAAAATGCTGAAGTTTAGATTTCAAAAATGATATCTCGTTTTGTCTTCTTTGAAACGATATATCAAATTGTCGGCGAAGCGTCAGGTCGGTGTCCTGGTGCGATCATCGAAAAACTTATTTGTTTTGATCGTGATTTGTACCGAGAAAGCCGCGAAGTGGCTAAGAGCATTTCTCTCCTTCCTATTTCTTCTGATAACCTCACTGATAAACTGTACTGAAAAAAAAGGAACTGCTGTGAATATATAACCTTAAACTTACGCCACAAACTAACAACCGCCGTTCGTTCATAATCTAGAGGCAAACTTTTAAAGCGGGCCCCGCCAATAAGCAATAATCAACAAACGAACTTTAGCTTCCGTAGTTTAACATTTACGAGAGATTCCTGCGTTGTTCAAGGTTCCGACCAAAAGCATTGCAAATGTTTGCGGATTCTGGAAAGGCATGTTTTCGAAATTAAAATATCAAGATTGTGCAATTGCAATCAGTCACGTGTGAACCTGTCAGTCTGAGTTTTGACAGGTCCTATGTTTGATCGATCGAGGACCTGAGACTTGTTTGTTTCACATCTGACATCAGACCAATCGCTGCAGTCCGGTCTCACAGCAATTATAAACCGCAATGCCAATCACAAATTGACGAAGTCATAAAGTCAAAAAGCTGAAATTGAAACTCCAGAAGATTCGGTGCGATCTCACGGCAAAATAACCAATAACGAATTAAAATATCCAAAATGTATTCACCTGTGTGTTTTTATTTGACAGAATGGAATCAAACCAGTTTTCGCATTAGGTGAAAACTGTTCAGACCGTAAATAAAATACAAAACTTTGAAAGCATTTGATTCAGTAGGAAGATATCAAGATATTTTTTGGTGTGATCTCAAAGCAAAGCAAACACTGCTGTCAGAGCTCATTGATTATTCAAAAATGTCACACTTCTGTTCGAGCAATTTGAGCAAAATGACGGATCCCACGTTAAATAAAAAGAATTCCAGAATATTCTATTTGGTAGACGTTTATCACTTGCCAGTATTAAAAGTTGAGAAACTTTCCCGCATTATTTAACTCTGCATTCTGCAATAAGATCACATGTTCCGCGAAGTTCGCGACATTCTTGTTGTGTCAAAAAACAGACAATTAGTTTCCACGGCTGAAAGCACATGTAAGCACCGAAAAGCTCTTGAATCTGTTGAATTGAAAACATACAGCGTACGCAACGACTTTTAAAGAATCGTGAAGGGATTGAGGGATAGATTAAAGTATGAAAGTACAGAAGTCTGTAAAGTTTATCAGATGAATAAAAACGCCGAACTTTGCTACAACTAAACTAGAATTGATCACGTACGTAGCGCCATATTTACATAACATGATGACTATCCGAATTCATTTTACCGAAGGTGGTCGAATCACCGAATTCGTTTTACCGAAGGTGGTAGAGTCACCGATTTCGTTTTACTGAAAGTGGTTCGGTCACCGATTGTGTTTTACTGAAAGTGGTTCGGTCACCGATTGTGTTTTAACGAAAGTGGTTCGGTCACCGATTGTGTTTTAACGAAAGTGGTTCGGTCACCGATTGTGTTTTAACGAAAGTGGTTCGGTCACCGATTTCGCTTCGCCACATTTCGCCACATTCATTTTACCGAAAGTGGTAAACACATGTGGCACATGTGCCACATGCTACCACATGTGGTTCGTACGGTGTGAAAAACTTTTGACAGGGACTGTATGTGTGTTTGTTCCAGCAATCAGATTGGTTGAATAATGTCCGCCGTTCAGCGATTTGATTGGTCCAACAAACTCGAACATTTTCGATCCAACTCTGAATTCAAACTTAGCTGTGTTTCTTATCTCTCTTTTTAGGCTTAAAAATCCACTTTAGACTGTAAATTTAGACATGCTTTTTCTCCCATTTGGCTAGGCACTAATTAGATCTGGATGTTTATAAAGTACTTTCTCGAGAAAACAATCTCTAACATCACAAAATCCAGCATAAATTCTGTTTGAAATAGGGGGAAATTACGCTAGACCTTTGAACTGTTCAAACTGGCATGATGTTAATTTGCATGTGAAATGGACTATGATGTTTCCTCTGGTATATGATGTCAGTTCGATCCAATAATATTTGAAGCGTGGCTGAAGTAGAAATATAATTCATTCAAAAGCTCAACAATTTATTTCAAATGTAAAATACTCACTTGCTTAATGAGACTTAGATTTAGCCTAAGTACTGTATAGTCTCAATAATTCACAAGATAAACCGAGAAATAAAGAGAAACAAAGAGAGTTAAAAAAACTTGAACCGCGGATCAATCAGACAACAATAGGTAATAAATTAAGTTTGCATAACATTATTTTTTTATATCACAAGATGGCCATTTTCGAAAGCTCAATAATTTTTTTTTAAATGTAAAATAATATGTCTTCCTTGGCTATAATCTTGGGTAGAAAGAGCCAGCTTTTATGGCTGTCTGAAAATCAGCCTAAACGATGAGGAGAATCAATCAAGAGCCACAAGGGATCACTGGGAAGATATTGCATCCGGCGATGAAGTTTGATCGATAAGCTATTCAAGAATTTTACTGTGAAGGTTCACATTTGAACCAATCACAGGAAATGGAATAAGCATTTTTAAATGCGAGAGATTCTCCTTCGGCAGGTATGAATGTAGCTGTTTTCACATCAATTTTGTCAATAGTGCTGATTGTAGAGCTGATATACCTGTGTTTTTCAATGAAATTTGAAATTTGTTATTTTTTGTATTGATGAATTCCAGCACAGAGTGATGGGTTATTTTCTGGTATAATATATTATCTTAAGGCTGTATAATCATGCACTTGTATGTGAGAATGGCACAATTAATTTTTACTCAGATCGTCTTGCCTTCTGCTTTTTTGCATCAATTTTGCAAATTGTATGTACATAAGAAATGGCTTAAACTTCACGTGCAGCAGGGTTTGCATGGTCAGCAAAAGGTCAGGGAAAACAAATTGTCAGGAAACTGAGTGTTTGGTCAGGAAATCCCAAATTTCAGTGTAAAGTCAGTGAGAAGTCAAGGAATTTTTAATCTAAAGTGAACAAGTTGCACCGTAAATACGTTGTCGGTAAGTGGTCGGTAAGTGGTCGGTAAGTGGTTGGTAAGTGGTTGGTAAGTGGTCGGTAAGTGGTTGGTAAGTGGTCGGTAAGTGGTCGGTAAGTGGTCGGTAAGTGGTTGGTAAGTGGTCGGTAAGTGGTCGGTAAGTGGTTGGTAAGTGGTCGGTAAAATTGTGTCGGTAAGTGGTCGGTAAGCTGTCGGTAAGCTGTTGGTAAGCTGTCGGTAAGCTGTTGGTAAGCTGTTGGTAAGCTGTCGGTAAGCTGTTGGTAAGCTGTCGGCAAGCTGTTGGTAAGCTGTCGGTAAGCTGTCGGTAAGTGGTTGACTCATTTGAATCAAAATATGCTTTATACCTTCTAAGTTTCCAACGTTCTGGCAACGATAAACCGCTTCGATAACAGATAACAAATTAAAATATCCGCGGCACTCACTGTTGGGCCTCTCCTGTTGTGTCAAAAAACAGACAATCAGTCTGAAAGCGCATGAATCGTTATCTCATACTGGCTCAAGAATATTTTCAACCAAAATACGCTTAATAGTTTCCAAAGTTTCCAACGTTGTGACAACAATAAACCTCTTCGATACAGTGCGATCTCACGGCAAATTAACAGATAACTACAGTATTGTGCTAAAGTCATGCAAACATATTACGACTAATTTCGCTCTTAATGTTCCTACGAATGCCAATTCGAATTCATGACAAACAGTTTTACAAGCGTACAGTAAGATGGTTTTGGTAAATACCCTGCGTGCCAGAGGCGTCAAAAAGTCAGGATTCTAAAATAATAGATTTGCCGCAGTTTGCCGCAGTTAAAGAACATGTGATATCACGTGGGAATCCAAGATGGCGCGGGTTCACTAATTCACGGATTTGAATCGAGAATATGCTGCAAAGAAGAAAAGACAGATATAATGAGTACACTATTTTCATCAATATCCAACTATCTACAACGTAGTAAGAATATGCTATTGACAAATTTCGTTCTAACATTGGAAAGCTATATCAAGAGCGTAGCGAGTATGTACGCACATACGCAGTCACTTTGAGTTTGAGACGAAAATTCCCTATTTGTACTATCAGCTGGATTTTACTTTGAGACGAAAATTCCCTGTGGAAACCATTCGTCAAGTACTGTCGGTAAGCTGTTGGTAAGCTGTCGGTAAGCTGTTGGTAAGCTGTTGGTAAGCTGTTGGTAAGTTGTCGGTAAGCTGTCGGTAAGCTGTCGGTAAGCTGTTGGTAAGCTGTCGGCCGACCACTTACCGACAACAAATTTACGGTGCAACTTGTTCACTTTAGCCGAATTTTTATTTTCATACTTATTTCTTTGGGCTGTTTTTTTTTGTTGAATGTTTCTGTCTCAAAATAACAAGGATTCACAGTCCCCAATGTAGAGAGCCAGGTTTTTACACCTTGAGAAGAAACCCTGCTTTTACTGGGGTTCGTACCTGCATGGGTCTTTGACAGCAGAAGTGCCACTGTGGCTCATTACTGTACTGTATTGTGCTGATTTAACTTTGAATTGGTTGATATGTACAATGTAATTGCACAAACTTGTCAATTATACATACACTGTACAATGTTAAATAAATGCACAAAATAATTTATTTAGGCATTGAAATTCCTGGACTGAAAGCAGAAGGACAAGAGGTTTTGAAGAAACCTGTGCGCTATGGTACAAAGAAACCTAAGAACAAGCAACAACAGCAGCAGTCATTGGATCAGGAAGATAAACAAGAATCAGAAGGTAAGAATATTCAGGCTTTTGTAGTGCAGAAATGATTGATATTTACCTGCTTAATTGTATTTCAACTGATGAATAGGGTTGTTAATCTGCCATGGAATAATATTTCTCAATTCAGAGAAGTTAACAAAATATCTGTTTTTCCTTTTAGATGTGGAAATGTCAAGTGAAGATCAAGATCAAGATTTGGAAATTGGAAAGCAGACAGGTATTGGACTGAGACAGATCTATTTAACAAATGTTCTACTATGTATAACAAAATAATGCATGCTTGAGGTCTTGAAAAACTGCAGATGCACGAGCAGAATGCAAGTGCATTGAGCAGCTTTTCAAGACCTTGGAAGTGCATTAGTTTGTTATAGGATATAGGGGAACCACCTTCTATTTGTTTAACAAATAGATTCCATTCTGTCATGCGTCTGTCATGCGTCTGTCCTCTTTTAGATGCACAGATAATGTCACAATGTTTCAGTTTTCTTTATTTTCTGCTCTATATACTACATGGATAATTACAATTAAAAGAGTATGATAGACATTTAGGAGGCTAAGAGGATACATAAAAGACAGTATTAAATATGGTAGTAACAGGAGGAGAGTGTGCAGTGGTTAAAGGAGCCGAAGCTTTCGAGTTAACCACTGCCACAGGACAAAGTAAAATACAGGTTAAAGGTATATAAAACTGTGGTTGACTTAAGCCTCGATAGCTCCTATAGGATTAGGATTAGAAAACTATCTAGGAAAGGATAGGGACCAAATTTTTAAAGCGAATATATTAGACTAATTAGCTAATATATTAAACTAATTAACTAATAATATTATCAACAAACACATAATTATATTTAACACATAACTAGGGCAGTTGTGATTTGAGAAGATAGATTTTATAATGTTTCTTAAACTGAAAGTAACTTACTAGACACAACGTGAAGAGAACAAAGAAGTGCAGCATGAGATGCAGTCGAGTGGCGTAACTGATGTTCTCTTCATGTTTTGGCCTCGTCTGTGTATCTAGAAGAGGACAGATGCATGCCAGTTGTTTTATATAATAATCACAAACTAAAAACTATGAAAATATCCAATCAAAACGAGTTGAGAAATGCTCATGATGCCATCTGTGTGTGTGTCCTCTAATAACACATGGCCCTTCACCAATCAGAGCATCCATTCAGACTGACTATTATAATTATAGTTTCGAATATAAAACTCTATCTACATCATCCCAGGTTTATTGTTTACAGTAATGTATGTATATTACATGTAGTTTATAAAATAATAATTAAGTTTCCTAGCAATGTGGTGCATTATTCACAAGGGTGATCTGTCATATTTTCAGAGGAAAGCCCAGAATCTGAAAATGACAAAGAAAAAGAGAAACAGGAAGAAGTGACAGATGAACCAGAAACAGAAGAGGTATAATAGTAATAATAATAATTATACATGTCTTGTTGGATGTGTACATGTATACATGTACCTACTGTATGTACAGAACTTAGGGTCAGAAGTATCAAGTCAAATGAGGGCTAAATTGCTACAGAAAAATAAACTATTATAACTATGAACCATTTATAAGTACATGTACATGTAATAGATAGAATGTGTGCATATGATCTACATGGTAAAATTTAAAATGGTGAGCTGTTGTGAAGTGAAACTATTATTTATTTAAGTAATAGATACAGAATAAGTAGCCGTGCTTTATCGGATTTACATACTTGAGCTGGAGACGAGAGTTCATAAATCCGATAAAGCATGGACACACATTATGTACATGTACGTACATTGTAGTGGGCTTATCAAACGTCTACATGTACATGTATACAGTTGTTTTTCAGTTATTTTATTTTGGCCAAAAACGTTGAAGCAAAAGTTTATGTAAATCAGGACGAAATCTGTATCAGATTTGCAGATCACTTATCGCACATTGATTTCCTTTGTTTTCCTTCGTGAATTGTTAATGAATTTGAGATTTTTTTTTGGGAATTTTGATGGTAAACATAAAATTAGAGTTTGCAGCCATGGTTCCATAATGGTGAGATGGTCTGTATATGTTGTGGTTCAATTATTACTTCTGGTACAAATATATTTGAACCAGTACCATTTTTTTGAACTGGTTCATTTTTTCAAGATTCTAAAAAGGGATAAAAATTATTTTTTTGGATTCATAAAAAAAAGTTTAGTTTTTTTGGGGGGGATTTGAAAAGAAAAAAAAACTATTCCACCCACCCCTCCCCTACAAAATATTTTTTGTCAACCCTCCCCTCCCCTCTACTTTCTACCCTCCCTTCCCCAGTCCCATCCCCTTTTTCCCTTGTCCCCCCTGACACACCTTACTGTACCACTTACCTTGACGGTCACCCATCCACTTACTAACCTCGGGCTTAACTTGAGACAGGATCACGAGGAACGCCTGGTAGATGATGATCCAGTCGATTAACGCACTGTGCCACAGAAGCACTAGTTGATTTTTACACCACCGTTTATTCTATACATGTAGGTGTCTAATCGTCGAACCCAGTCCCTCTCCTTATGCTAATTTGTTTCCAGTGCGCACTGCTAACAAAATCGGACTTGGAAATAAAATTACATGGACAACATGGACAAAACTGTATTATACGATCCCTTATACAGACGAAGTTTGTGTTGACTGCATTCTTTTATGAAAACTGCAGCAACTCAGGGGAAGTAAGAAAGCTAAATCCAGAAAAATACATTGTTTATAGATGATCAGATGTACTTTACGACTCCACTCGTACTTCGAAACAAACTGTGTCAACCGAATCAACTTTTACAGAGTTAAATCACAGCTGAGGCTGAGCTAAAAGAAAGCAAAAGAAAAGCGAATCACCTGACTACCATTGTATCTGGAAGAAGACTTCTACGAAAGAGCTAATAATGAGTATCTTAAAGTATTAAACGAGTGTAAATGATCTTGAAGTAACCCTCATACTTGTTAGACTCAGCTTACCAAATGGAATAAAACACTGACTAGAAGTAGAAGAAAATGCGAGTACGCAAACAACAAACTTCTAACTAAATCCTGACTTGTAACAAAGAATCGATGTGGCTCAACAAACTCTAAATTTCTAAATGGGATCTGAAACAATCATAGCGGCTGATGAAAGTCAGGACCCGGCTAATCCACAGATCGAATTGGAATTTTGTGTGTTGGCTGTTGTAGATGGAAGGAAGTCGGAGAAAAACCCTTAGAGCAAGGGCGAGATAATATGGCACCATGCGTCACCCTGACTCAAAGAAATGCTGTAACTATTCTCTTGTTCTCTCATCAAAGAATCATGTGACCCACAGAGGATGTGAAAAGACGCAAAAATGGATAAATTAATGATCAAGAACTATACAGAAATAACGCAAAAAAATACAACATTTCTGTTTCGCTTTGCCGTTCCAAGTGGAGTTCACAAGGGCCAATATATTATACAAGCAGATTTATAATGTAAAGCCAGTTAGCACTCCTCCCTAACTCCAAGCAAACTCAGTCATTCCTAACACAATCCAAGACCTATATAAACCGAACATAAAAAAAAAAACTTCGGGAAACCCAAGTGGTCACTAATTTAGGGTTTTTAGAGCTGGTCACTAAATTAGGCTTTTTAGGGCTAAATTACTGAACAACACAAAAATGCTTCTTCAATGGTCATGTGAGCTAATCCAAACCCTACCCTACATTTAAAAACACCCTAACCGTCAACAACGGGTGCTCACTGATTTAGGGTTTTTAGAGCTACATGTAGTCACTAAATTAGGCTTTTTAGGGCTAGATCACTGAACAACACAACAAATATGCTTCTTCAATGGTCATATGAGCTAATCCAAACCCTACCCCTACCTTTAAAAACACCCTAACCGTCAACAACAGGTGCTCACTGATTTAGGGTTTTTAGAGCTATAGTCGCTAAATTAGGGCTAAGTCACTTATAATGCTTCTTCAATGGTCCAGAGAACTAATCAAAACCCTTACCCTGCATTTAAAAACACCCTAACCGTCAACAATGGGTGGTCACTAATTTAGGGTGTTAGTTGTATAGTTTGCTGTTTATATTCATATTAAAATACATCACTGCGCAAAGTAACTGTGTTACCAGTACATTCCAGCTATAAAGGTATTTTTATTCCAAAGTAGTTCTGCAGAACTTACTATGCTATTTTCTTACATGGAAAGCCTATCATAAATCTTACCCCAAACTACAAGTTCACACTTGTAAATAAAATTTTAACTGGTTCAAAAAAATTGTACTGGTTCAAAATTTTTGAACCAAAGATCAAATTGAACCACAACATATACATAAAAACAGGTGTTTTACAATCACATTTACCCTGGATAGGAGAGGTCAGCATTTGAATTGGTCTGACTCTATAGTCTAGTTAGTATTCTTGTACCCAATACAGAATAATAATTATTGTAACTGGCATAATTAGTATTCTGTATCAGATTTAGAGAATACTAGTAATTAGCTTTGTTAAATTGCATAGCTGATACCGTATGGGGATACATACAGAGGTATCCATGTGAGTCGAATGATGCATTTGGATTGGTTAGGACCCTTAAGAATTATTAATGAATTTTACAACAGATCTATAGTGTAATTTAACTGATACTACAAATGTAGGTCAAAGATGATTGGGATGTTGAGTCTGGTGAGGAAGACAGTAAAGATACAGGTAAGAGATTAACTAATTCAATCAGTAATTATTATTACATGTACATGTTTAAAAAGATTCTCACGCACCACTGTGAGCTACTGTACAGTATTTCAAGCTGACCGCCACAAACTTTACCTTTATTAACACAGTGATGAATAAAATGTAACCACAATCTACTGTAAGACTCCTTGTTATAACTGAACGTAGGGTTGGGTGGGTGAGGTCAAGATGGCGGACAGCAATAAAAGCAACTCACTTCACTGCAAGTCACATGACTTGAAAACCCCTCGGGCCCAGACTCCGGTGGAGTGTGAAAACATTTTCAACTTATTTTGTTCCTCAGCCAGTGGAAAATACAACATCTGACTAGCCTCATTGCAATGGGTCTAGCGAGAATGGAGTCTCAAATGGTGGCCAGCAAAAAAACAAACTGATCTGACCTTCATGTCATGTGACACTTATTAAAATCCCCCTCGAAGAGGCCCAGACCCCAGTGGCGTGTGAGAAAACATTTTCCACTTAATATTTCGTTTCTCAGCCAGTGAAAAATCAAACTTATCTGTGAGTCAGATACAGTGCCATATTAATTCATAATGATGCTACATGTCCTGTTTACATGGATTCCAAATCAACAAACTCATTCCAATATCATTCTCCTCAGATGAAAAGCCAGTTGCACAGGAGTCTATTAAAGAGGTAAATAAGAGGACTACAAATGTATGTTCCCGGATTGAACCTCTATTTAAATATAATAGAACCTTTCAGTTTGCCTGTTTGTTGCCCCATTTCAGATCACCTAACGTTAACCCTTGAGTAATGTTCTTTTGTTTTTCTGTATCCCAAGAGGAAATGTCTAAATTTATAGAATTAGAAAATAAAGCACTGAATCCCTCTGGGGAGCTGTCACGTGGTCTGAAATGGGGCAACAAACAGGCAAGCTGAAAGAGTCTATTATGATATTATTATCATCAAAGATGTGTCGCACATCAATACCACCCTAAATGTTTCACAGATACAGGTAGTTGCAGGAACACTAATATATTAAGTATTAGCTTTTTCACTAAACAGTTGAGGAATGGAAGTCTCTACCTTAAGTTTATTACTCTAAATTTTTAATGGGACCTGAAACAACCATAGGGGCTGATGAAAGCCAGGAGCTCACAGGCTAAATCACAGATCGAATTGGAACTGAACCTACAACAAGTCACTTCAAGACCACCTTGTCAACTTATTACTGTAATTCCCACTTACCCATTTATTGTCTATTATTATTATGCACAACTGGCACCTCCACTACTAAGTTGTATTTTTTCTTATGCACTTTCATTAATATGAACACCTGACCTGCACTAGGTCATTCACAGGAATGGCCTGGCCTCCACCTTTGTGAATTACCATGTATAAAATGATAAAAATTATATAGATCAATTGTTCTGTTTATTATTTTTTACACATCTATACTTTTATGGCTTTGTATGTCTGCATCCTTGATTAAAATAATAATAATAATAATTTGTACATGTATGGTTTGTGTATATGTACCAATTAGCATACATGTAATATGGTAACTATATTTAATATAATTATTATCGATGAAATACCAGTGTATATTTATTTCTAAAAAGTGATATCTTCACACGTGAAGATATCACTTTTGCAAATATGACTGGCTTTCAAAGATTTCTAGCCTTTTTAGTAAGAGATTAAAACTGGTATTACATTGATAATTATATATTAAACAGAACATTACATGGCTGCTTGGAGATACAAATTTTATTGTATATCCGTGCGGCCGTGTAATATCCTCTATACATGTATACATGTATTAGACCATTCCAGCAGCTTGTTATCAATCAATTGGGTGACTTAAGAATGATATATTGGCTGATCACGGCTTTCAACTGGGGTCCATCATGGTTTAATTGCTCAACCATGGTCAACTATGGACAGTTGATCAGTATGACCTAATACCTATAATTATAATAAGTTACCTATTTTGCTTGCTTACTTATTATTTTATATATTAATAAGTTCCTTATTTATTTTTAGCGGAAAAAGTCTGAAGGCAGCAGTGCAGAGAATGAAGAAGAGAGTGAGAGTGAGGATAGTGAAAGTGATGACGAGGAAAATGAGGAGGATAGTGAATCGGAAGATGAATCAGAGGAGGAGAAAGTGGATGTGAAAACAGAAACTGTTCCTGAGAGAATACAAGTAAGTGATAAACATGGTTAAAATTAGTCCTATTTGTAGTTCTTGAATGGTAACCAAGCCTCAGCTCCACATGGAGTTGACCCTGCACTGATACAAATCTTCTTTCTATGAATATGGATAGATTTTGATTATCATGCTAACTAGATACAAGCCATGGAGGATGGAGTTAACTCTGCAGTGATAGAAACCCTCTTCTACGAATATGGATAGATTGTGATTATCATGCTAACTAGATACAAGCCATGGACGATGGAGTTGACCCTGCACTGATACAAACTCTCTTTCTATCAATATGGATAGATTTTGATTATCATGCTAACTAGATACAAGCCATGGACGATGGAGTTGACCCTGCACTGATACAAACCCTCTTTCTATGAATATGGATAGATTTTGATTATCATGCGAACTAGATACAAGCCATGGAGGATGGAGTTGAGCCTGCACTGATACAAACCCTCTTTCTATGAATATGGATAGATTTTGATTATCATGCTAACTAGATACAAGCAATGGAGGAGTTGAGCCTGCACTGATACAAACCCTCTTTCTATGAATATGGATAGATTGTGATTATCATGCTAACTAGATACAAGCCATGGACGATGGAGTTGACCCTGCACTGATACAAACTCTCTTTCTATCAATATGGATAGATTTTGATTATCATGCTAACTAGATACAAGCCATGGAGGCTGGAGTTGACCCTGCACTCTTTCTATGAATATGGGATAGATTTTGATTTCCATGTTAACTAGATACAAGCCTCAAAGTAATCTGTCTCAACTCCAGCCTTGGCTACCTTTCTAAATGGCAGTCAAGAACTGAATTGGAATAATTATTGCCATGGGAATGTTTTACAGCCTGCAAGCAAAATAATCTTATGATTTATTCAAAAAAATAACATGTGTCCTCTTTGTTAAATCTTTGTTATATTGAATGTAAATGTATTTTTAATTATATCAACAGAGAAGAAAAACAGAAGCTGAGTTAAACCGCAATACTGACAAATTGAGATCTCCTGTCATCTGTGTACTGGGACATGTGGACACAGGAAAGACAAAGATCCTTGATAAGGTGAACTCAATGGCAAAGGAATGTAAACAGTGTTAATTTTCTATTCTTTCTCATAACCTGATTGGTGATATTCAGAAATACAATAGAAAACCAATGAAGAAATATATTTTCATTGATAACATTTGACCTTTTACGGTAGTTTTGACCAAACTACATATAACTGATATGATTTAAAGAAAATAAATAATTGTATTTGGTAAAAGTTCTCAAATTGGTGATTCAAGTAAAAATGTATATTTGAAGGGCTGTATGCAAAAATTGATGAAGTGACGATTTGAGACGCTCGATTTCGTTTTTACTTTTACGGTCGCGTTTACATTTTTTCACGCAGAATGAAGTCAAATTTTACGAAGTTCGTTTATGTGAAAATGCCGATCATTGTAAAAAAAAAGATTTTTTTTCTTTTTTTCGGGCATGGTAAGGATTAGACCCGAGACCTGTTGGCTCCCCTTCAGACTTAACATGGGCCGAAAGGAATTATGGGTACACAGCAAAAATTTGGACAGGGAAACTCTATACGGTTTCGTCTTAACTGTCTTTTATAAGTACCCAGGCAAAGCACAGACCTGAGGCCCGACACGACTATCTTTGGAAAGCTCAGACCACGAAACTTACCGAAATAGCCTTTTTAGCTCCAAAATATTCACAGTTTGCTTCGACTGAAGACGCTACTCTATGTAAATCTCCAGACTGAGATAACAAACCACCTTTTAGTCAAACAGTTCTTCGTTCAACCATGAGTTAAGCCAGCTACTTAATGATGTTCAACAACACTTTACACAGAGTCACTCTTTCCAACAAGAACCTCCAATCCACCGGTTTCAACCATCTCTCCAGCTTGGCGGCTAGCAAAAGTCTGTTCGAACGGTTAGCAATTTCTCGCCCAATATACAACGAATGAGCGCGGGTGCGACAATTTTGTTTTTCTAAACCTATCTCTCCCCCTACCTATATTAGAATTTTATCAAAACAATAACAACTCTTTTCGCTGTAGAAATGACTCGATGGCTTGCTTAATTTCTTTCTTCTTTCATTTATTTGAGATTTCAAGTGATATCCTAACATTCTAGATTAGAAATTATGGGTTTTCTTAATCAAAAACCGAAGTAAAATTAATTGGCTATCTGGAGTTTTAAAAATAATCATCACTTCATCACTTTTTGCACACAGCCCTTCATTTTTTCTTTCCCTTTCCTATGGGCTGGATGGTGTTTTCACTGTAAAACTGGCTGCCATGCAATGGCACTCATTTTCCTTTATTTTATCTTTGGAAATTTGACTGTGGACATCTCACACAGCATTTGAGACATATCAGTATTCGAACAAAATCGCATCATTGTGGGATACGCTCCTTGCAGCAGCCTATCATACTTTGTTACAGACTTTACTACACATACCAATTCTTAAAGTATTTCTTAATACATGTAGTAGGATAATTTATAAAGTCTTAATAAAATTATATAGTTTTCAAAGAACATACATACATGTATATACATGTACATACTATTTACAGTATGAGCAACTGAATTGTATGGGATTTACTATGGTGGTTTAATTAAGGCAAGCCATTGTAAATCTCATACAATTCACACACAAATATTGTAATGTAGTGCTACGTAATTTTATAAAATGAATGTTACTAAATAAATATGAACATTACTAAATAAATATACATATAAGGTAATAATAATAATAATAAAAATATATAATAGGATTAATCAGTGGCATAACCCACGAGGTGGCTCTTCATCCACTGATGGGCCTATGATTATTAACGTCCTTATCCGAGCAGACGTGAAGGTCTAACCATTTGCAGCCCATGAACAAAATTGTTTCACAAAGGCAGCACCTTCTACTCGGTTATTTTAAGACCCTGAGTGTTGGTCCGGCCGGGGCTTGAACCCGCAACCTCCCGCACAACAGACCAGCACTTAACCACTGAGATAACCGGGAAGTGTTGATGAAAAGCATAAAATAAGAATTTGGCACTGTAGATTGCATCATGGACAGGTAAAGCATGCACAAATCCAGGTCCCATAATAATTTGAGACAGTGTCTATGCATCAAGATCAAGACTATGAGACAGGAGAGTTCAGTGACCTCCCTCATATGGACACTACATGTGTAGCATAGTTACAATGTAGTATGCTGTATCATTATTTCGATACTGACACTAGAATACTATTACAATTTTGTATGTGGTTTACATATACAGAGGTATCTATGTGACTTCAGTGCTGCGTTTTGATCGTATATAAGCACCCTTATGAATTATTAATTAACTTTATACAGTATTTTACATTACATTCTTAAAAATCGAACAGCAATTACTTTTGAAGGTAAATGGATTTGTATTTGAATATAGGGAAATTAAGGCATCAATAATTTAGCTGTGATGTGATAGAACTAAGTGTAAAATATTTTCATCATTTTTTTTATTTTTTATTATGTTGTTATGCGAATGATCCCTTTAGAAAATAATATTGTTTTCCTGGTGCATATGGCAAGCTACACTTAAATTCATTTTCTATATACATGTATTTGTACCATGCTTTTCAGATCCGTCACAGCCATGTACAGGATGGCGAGGCTGGTGGTATTACTCAACAGATTGGTGCTACAATGGTACCCATAGACGCCATCTACACACAAACCAAGATGATTAAAGAGGTACTTTTGTGAACTAAGCTCAATTCATATTAATATTTATGCCTCCTTCCTACACATGGATGTTATAAAAAATATTAGCATTTAGCATAAAGCTGTTATTGGACAAGGCTACAGCTTTGGCAAATAACTGATGGCTCGCTACAAACACACAAGTGAATAGCGCTTTTCGTGCACTCTGATTGGCTACTCCAGAGGTGAATAACCTTTGCTATTCACCTCCGAGCGAAGCAGCAATCACCTCGTGTGAGTTTTTGCCCATTTGACAGAAAATAAAAGAACTATTTGGTGCTGGCTTTTCAATTGTTTGTTATATACAGTACCGCCGGGAATTATAGGGACATCCGACCGCGGAAAAACCTCGTGCACCAGACGCGGAGCTGCAGTACGGCGCCGCGGTCACCGCACAAATGACCGCGATAGTTTTTGAGGACGCCGCGGTTGCAAACTGAGGTGATAAACCGAGGTGCTTGCCGCAGTGCCGCAATGGACATACATGTACGTTGTTAGCAGTCTTCGTACTTGAAAGCTTTGAATGTGATGGATGACAAACAGCTTATGCATTGAGCCTAATCACCCAAAGAACGATCACCGGCATTAAACTTCTCGTAAACAATCTTCTGTTAACTTTCGTAAGTTGTCTTTCTTACTTGAGACCGCCGTTCGCGTTCTTATTAACTATAACGAAACCAACTGCTTCAAAATAAGCATTTCTTGAGAGACGACCCGCTAACAATCTACTGTTAACTTTCGTAAGTTGTCTTTCTTACTCGAGACCGCCGTTGGCGTTCTTATTAACTAACGAAGCATAACACCAAATAAACTTTTGCTTCAGTGTAGTTTCACATTTACGGCAGATCCTTGTCTTGTTACTAGTATCAAAAGGTTTCGGCAGAAAAAATTGTAAATGTTTGCGTATTAAATTCTCAACTCTTTTTGGAGTCTGAATTTCCACGTGCAGTCAGTCAGGCGTGAACGTGTCAGTCTGATGTTTTTACAGAACATCGACAGAGTTTTGAAGCAACGTTTGTCATATTGAAAGACGTACAAAAACTTCTATACTCTTACCAGAAAACTTCTACTCGGAAAGTGCAATTCCTTTTGAATTAAGAGCTTTAATGCATCGAATCAGATCAGTCAATTCGCGTAAATGGAAATTACTTTCCCCGCGGTATTTGTGTCAGAAATGAGACACGCGTCTGGCTGACAGTTCACGATTGACACTGAGGAACTTTTATTATACTGCGCAGTAAGAATCTTGACTTTTTGACGCCTCTGGCATGCAGGGTATTTACCAAAACCATCTTACCGTACGTTTGTAAAACTGTTTGTTATGAATTCGAATTTGTCACGCGTTAATCCTAGTGAAAGAAAGGTTAAAATACGTAATTGTGCAATCAACAGACACGTTTCGGATTACGATACTTCGATAACTCGGTCCCAATTTTCGTTTGACAAATCGTCGAAATGTCGCTGAACAAAGAGCGAAATTCGTCGAAATATGTTTGCATGACTTTTGCACAATACTGTAACGAAGCCAACCGCTTCTTTTTAAGCTAACGGCACGGCACGCTAACAATCTTCTGTTAATTTTCGTAAGTTGTCTTTCTTACTCGAGACCGCCGTTCGCGTTCTGATTAACTAACGAAGCCAACTGCTTCAAAATAAGCATTTTTTAACACACGGCTCGTTAATAATCTTATGTTAATTTTCGTAAGTTGTTTTTCTTACTCGAGACCGCCGTTCGCGTTCTTATTAACTAACGAAGCCAACTGCTTCAAAATAAGCATTTCGTAAGACACGACGCGCTAACAATCTTTTGTTAACTTTCGTAAGTTGTCTTTCTTACTCGAGACCGCCGTTCACGCTCACGCTCTAACGAAGCCAACTGCTTCAAAGTAAAATGTATGAGATGTACATGTAGATGTTACATGTGGTCGCGGTTAGCGCCGCGGCATGACCACCGTGGCACGATTACCGCGGCGACCTCAAAAGTGACCGCGGCTATCTCAAAAGTGACCGCGGCGATCTCAAAAGTGACCGCGGCGACCTCAGGAGTGACCGCGGTCACCGCAAAAATGACCGCGGTTTTTCGCGGTAAAACTGCGGGCATTGCATGCGGCACAGCCGCGGTAAATGTCCCTATAATTCCCGGCGGTACTGTACATGTAAAACTTTGCGGCTCGGTAAATATCCACCACTATTCACCTCCACTTTGGTGAATACTATTGTTCAATAGCAGAGTTCAATATTAATTGTTTAATCTTTTGACAAAATTTTCATTTGACAAAATATAACTTTACTTCCAGATTTTTGAAACTTATTGCCAAATGAAACCAACAATTTATGTTCCATTTAGTTTTTCGACTTAAAAATTGAAATATCACCCAGCTCAATTAATCACTCCCCCTTTTTAACACTAACAAAAACAATTACCCCCTGCATTTGTCTTAGAGAAATAACCCTGTATTACTATTATATAACTACAATGTATTAAAGTGGTTATGTCAACCCCCAAATGATAAATGTTCTGTGAAGAAAGCCACAAATAACTACTCAGATTAGCAGAGTATGCTTTCCAGGTATACTAAAGTAAATGTGAGACAATTTTGCCAAAGGAAGGTAAAGATTAGAGTGGATGAAAAATACTGCTTTTAAGAGAGATTAATTTTAGAGCAACTTGAAATCGGTTGAATGAAATAAAGTTTCTAGAATAAGCTTTTGTAGTCCACTTTAAATCTTTGCCATCCACTATCAAAGTACGAATGCTTAGTACACCTGTTCCCCTTACTTCCCCGTGTATCGACTCAAAACTCGTTGTGCGAATGCTTAGTATGCCTGTTCCCCTTACTCCCCCGTGTATTGACTCAAAAACTCGTTTTGCGAATGCTTAGTATGCCTGTTCCCCTTACTCCCCCGTGTATCGACTCAAAACTCGTTGTGCGAATGCTTAGTACGCCTGTTCCCCTTACTCCCCGTGTATCGACTCAAAACTCGTTTTGCGAATGCTTAGTACGCCTGTTCCCCTTACTCCCCCGTGTATCGACTCGAAACTCGTTTTGCGAATGCTTAGTATGCCTGTTCCCCTTACTCCCCCGTGTATCGACTCAAAACTCGTTGTGCGAATGCTTAGTACGCCTGTTCCCCTTACTCCCCGTGTATCGACTCAAAACTCGTTTTGCAAATGCTTAGTACGCCTGTTCCCCTTACTCCCCCGTGTATCGACTCGAAAGTCGTTGTGCGAATGCTTAGTACGCCTGTTCCCCTTACTCCCCTGTGTATCGACTCAAAACTCGTGCGAATGCTTAGTACGCCTGTTCCCCTTACTCCCCCGTGTATCGACTCAAAACTCGTTTTGCGAATGCTAAGTAAAACATGGCTTCCCCTCAATCATAAAATTTACACATATCCGCATAGTTTTGTTTTACTATTCCCCTTGCTCCTAGGGAATAAGCAAAAAAAAAGGAAAATGCGTTCCTATTTTAGGCATCATATGAGCATATCACAACATTCACATGGTCTTTAATAAATACTGTTTATTAATACTACAATCAATACAGTCAATACATAACTTCATTATTATGAATAGTTTATTAATTTTTTAGTACCATGCAGATATACAACAGTGAATAAAAATTACATGTGTAATAACAGTTTTATTTATTATTATTTACTTGGTAATACTGTAGGTACAAGCTAACTGTAATAACCAGAGGTGGATTTTCCGTAATGCTATTCTATATGTGTACATGGCTAAAGTGAATACCTACCACTCACTGTACCATCCACTTACCAACCACTTAATTACCTGTACAGACTGCTTACCAACTGCTTACCAACCACTTACTGTACCATCCACTTAATTACCTGGACAGACCACTTACCAACTGCTTACCAACCACTCACTGTACCATCCACTTACCAACCACTTAATTACCTGTACAGACTGCTTACCAACTGCTTACCAACCACTTACTGTACCATCCACTTAATTACCTGGACAGACCACTTACCAACTGCTTACCAACCACTTACTGTACCATCCACTTACCAACCACTTAATTACCTGTACAGACTGCTTACCAACTGCTTACCAACCACTTACTGTACCATCCACTTAATTACCTGTACAGACCACTTACCAACTGCTTACCAACCACTTACTGTACCATCCACTTACCAACCACTTAATTACCTGTACAGACTGCTTACCAACTGCTTACCAACCACTTACTGTACCATCCACTTAATTACCTGTACAGACCACTTACCAACTGCTTACCAACCACTTACTGTACCATCCACTTACCAACCACTTAATTACCTGTACAGACTGCTTACCAACTGCTTACCAACCACTTACTGTACCATCCACTTAATTACCTGGACAGACCACTTACCAACTGCTTACCAACCACTTACTGTACCATCCACTTACCAACCACTTAATTACCTGTACAGACTGCTTACCAACTGCTTACCAACCACTTACTGTACCATCCACTTAATTACCTGTACAGACCACTTACCAACTGCTTACCAACCACTTACTGTACCATCCACTTACCAACCACTTAATTACCTGTACAGACTGCTTACCAACTGCTTACCAACCACTTACTGTACCATCCACTTAATTACCTGTACAGACCACTTACCAACTGCTTACCAACCACTTACTGTACCATCCACTTACCAACCACTTAATTACCTGTACAGACTGCTTACCAACTGCTTACCAACCACTTACTGTACCATCCACTTAATTACCTGTACAGACCACTTACCAACTGCTTACCAACCACTTACTGTACCATCCACTTACCAACCACTTAATTACCTGTACAGACTGCTTACCAACTGCTTACCAACCACTTACTGTACCATCCACTTAATTACCTGTACAGACCACTTACCAACTGCTTACCAACCACTTACTGTACCATCCACTTACCAACCACTTAATTACCTGTACAGACTGCTTACCAACTGCTTACCAACCACTTACTGTACCATCCACTTACCAACCACTTAATTACCTGTACAGACTGCTTACCAACTGCTTACCAACCACTTACTGTACCAACCACTTAATTACCTGTACAGACTGCTTACCAACTGCTTACCAACCACTTACTGTACCATCCACTTACCAACCACTTAATTACCTGTACAGATTGCTTACCAACTGCTTACCAACTACTTAATTACCTGTATAGACCGCTTACCAACTACTTACCATTACCACTTACTGTACCATCCACTTACCAACCACTTGCCAACTTGTTCACTTTAGCCCATGTACATTAATTTTATGTGACGACTTCAAGCAATATACATGTAGCTGATTTTTTATCTTGCTTCTTAGTTCCAGGACTTTGATATTAAGCTTCCAGGATTACTCATCATTGACACTCCTGGCCATGAGTCTTTTAGGTAGGTGGACTTTCACATATCCCAAGGAGATTTCCGGGAAATTTGTATAATTTAAACAATGGGGATGAAGAAATAAGTTGGGGCCAGTTGTCTAAAAATGTTTTCAACATATAGTGTGTCTCGGAACTATTAGAGTTCTGTCAACTGTTGGCTGATACATGTAGTTGCCCGCGGAAATTTGATGTTCTTAAAACAAATATAAGCCCGAGAACGAGGTTTTAAGAGCATCACATTTCCAAGGGAAACTATCAGCCGATAGTTACTCGACGGACAGACACTATTTGTATAATAGTTCCGAGACAGACACACTATTTGTCGTTATTGTTCATCACAAAATTGTCTTTCACTCTCAGCGGGCACTATTATACGAAAAGTGTGTGTCCGTCGAGGAACTATCGGCTGATAGTTGCCTGCGGAAATTTGATGTTCTTAAAACAAATATAACCTGTTCGAGGGCTTATATTCTAGTTTTAAGAACATCAAATTTCCAAGGGAAACTAATAGCCGATAGGTCCGAGACAGACACAGTCTATTTGCGTTATTGTTCAACACAAAATTGTCTTTCGTGCTCAGCGGACACTATCGCCTGATAGTTTGCCTCCGCAGATGACAACTATCACGTCACGTGATCGCTTTTGACGAGTGAGCGTGTGGCAAAATTTTGTGGTGAACTATAATGCCTGATAGTTTGCCTCCGCAGACGACAACTATCACGTCACGTGATCGCTCTAGCCCAATAAGCGCGTGCCAACATTTTGTGGTGAACTATAATGCCTGATAGTTCGCCTCCGCGGACGACACCTATCACGTCACATGATTGCTTTTAGCCAATGAGCGCGCGCCAACTTTTTGTGGTGAACTATAATGATCAATAGACAGTGCCTGCATAGGTGGCATGATTATGCTAATGAAACCTTGCCCCAGTACTACATGCTCACAAGTGACATTACTCACATTCCAAGTCTTTTGTCTAAAACTAACACAAGTCTTGTTTTAAATAATTCAATGTTGTATTTTTCGTATCACAGTAACTTGCGTACGCGTGGTTCATCTCTGTGTGACATGGCAATCCTTGTGGTAGATATCATGCATGGTTTAGAACCCCAAACTATTGAGTCTCTCGACTTACTCAAGAAAAAGAAAACTCCATTCATTGTGGCTCTGAACAAGGTGAGAGTAGCTTTGCGACCATGGCTTTGTCTTTTAGACCTCCTCTGGAGTTTATTTGGCTTGAGTTCATGATGTATGGACTGAGCGTGGCAACGTCCGTTTAGATAGACCTGTCCAAGGTTGACATTGCGATATCTACGTAAATTAGCAATAGCACCGATACTGCTGAAAAGAACACCTAAAAATTATTAGTCAAAACTCCAAATTTGAGAGTTACATCTTGCATAGAAGCCAATTTATAGTGGAGTAAAGCACGCTATTTTTACAGACGTTTGTACGAGGGTTGCAACAATTTGCCTCCTAATTAGTTATGCATGTCTGGTCTGTCCAAAATTTATACAGTACAATTTTCCTTGGGCATTGTAGGCCTAAGAAAATGTTGTATGTTTCCTCCAAAATTAACCAGGTTCTTAACTTCTAAATCATAAACGTAACTTCTATGATATCAAGCGATTTGAATTAGTGTTCTTGTAGCAAGTGTTTTATAATAATTGGGCGGCTAGCAAGATTTCAATGAGGTAAACAATCACCGCATCCGTTCACGGGAGATGAGAATATATTTCGAAAGAATATGAAAACAGCACTTTCCTATCGAAATGAATTGACAAATGTAATCAATTACTATTGTAGTTCTTACATATGCAATAGGAAGTCTGTAGTTATAATAGAACTGCTTGGAATAATTGTATTTATGCACTGGATATGATCGTCTAGATAATTCAATAATGTCCAGCACGTGTGTCAGTCAAAAAGCAGTCGGGTTATTTAGATGAAAGCCATAAAAATAACAGCGATTTGGACTGGTGTTCTTGTTATAAATCTACAATCTGAAAAAAATGTTGAAACAGTCGAGAAAAATATACGAGAAGAAATAATGCTGGACACAAAGTTAAAGCAGTTGAGGCTTCCCAGCCCCCTCCCCCCATTTCAATGTTGGCTGTGAATGAATTATAGATTGAAAGTTACCTAACACAACATTGAAGAGGGGGAGAGGAGGTTAATTTAAAGTAAGGCCCCTAAAAGCGAGCGGTGTCAAATTATTATGCCAATGATTGTAGCCTTCAATCCCAATGAAGTTGCCTCTGTCACTTGGATCTTGCATTATACTTTTTAGAGGAGAAATGACACTAAGTCATCAGTTTCCTTGACATTAATAAGGAGTTGGAAAATCAGACTTTTTTCCAAAACGTATTCGCCATCCTTCCAGCCCAAAGACAAGTTGTTGCAAACCTTCCTTCCGTTCCTTATTTTTGCTTGAGCGAAGGAAAATTAAACCACCATAAATATTCTACGTCTTATTCACTGAAGTCTAACTCGATAAACGATATGGATGGACGAATGGTTGGTGCCAATTAATATTGTCAGTACCGCACCAATCAGAAACCGCTGTTCACTTCCGAAAGTGTTTTTTAAAATAACAGGGCTTGCTGGCAAGTGTTCCCTTCACTTCCCTCCCCCTCCCCCTACCTTCCTTTTTTGGCCTACTGTAAAGGATACGCTTATCAGACACCCATAGTAAGTCGCACGTAATAATGTTTTATATATGTACATGTACAATAGAGTTATGCATTTAAATTCCCTAGTCACCACATGCACAGGCCAAACACACAGGTGTATGAGATCGTCTGTGTTACACCTTTCCAAAAGAAACGCCGGAGTTCAGGCTGCGTGCAGCCTCTTGTTATTATTGATGTTATATGTTTCCTGATATTTACCCAACAATCTTTCGTTGGGTTTGCCATACGTTGTACAGGTGGACAGGTTATTTGAGTGGAAGAGGGGCCCAGACTCCAGTATTGTCAACACGATCAAGAAACAGAAGAGGAATACCAAGCAAGAATTTGAAGAAAGAGTGAGAGTAACAGTCAAGGAATTTTCTGAACAGGTGTGTGTTGCTAGAACATAACATTTTATTTATTTATCTATCTGCCTATCAATCACTTTCCTCCAATTATTCAATTCTATTTCGAATGAATATTAATGTTACAAGCAATATATTTACATGTTATTAACCCATCAAATATTTTCCCTCACTTGTGATTGGTGGAATATGCATCATGTGACACATGTACAATGTAGTGAATGTAGTGTGTGTATTAACGGCTCCCGTAGCCTGCGAATACAGCCGTCTCTCATTGCGAGCCACAATGAAAATGCATCCCCCGAGAGAGACGTCTGTGATTCGAGGCCAAAAATTCCATACTGATGACGTTATGTAGCCAGGACCAGGTCGTGTCATTTGATTGGCTAGTATGCCTAATTAACATATACAAGCCAATCAAATAATGCAACCAGATCCTGGCCTCATCAGTGTGACATTGTTGCCCTCGAATCGCAGACGTCTCTCTCGGGATATGTTTTTATTGTGGCTCCCGATGTGAGATGGCTGTATTCGCAGGCTATGACTCCCGCTAAAGAAAATATTGGCAGGATTATAATGACAATAACCTACTTTGTGGCGTTGAAATGTACACTGATATTTGTCCTTGGACATTATCTGTTCCTCGAAACTAAACTCTCGGAAACTGTTTGCTTCTCAAAGCATATAATATCCATAGATATCTGTACATAATTATTTAAATGCTACGAGAACAATGTAGGTTATTGTTTATATAACAGCCTTCTAAAAACCTCCTCCAAGATTTTGACCACCTGTCATGATAAGAAATCAAATCTTCCTACCAAAAAGTATAGGAATAACAACTACATTGACTTACTCTTAAGATATGTTGACCATTTTGTAATGTATAGAGATACTTACTGCCACGTCATCCATGTCATTAATGTCCAACCAGAGATCTATTGGTACCTGACACAAAGTGGCCTTTTGAAATCATGGTTGGCACATCACCATAACAATTGTAATGTTTATCAACACAAAGTATCGCTATTGACCATTAAAGTGCTTAAATTATTTTTGCCAAAGATCCTAGCAAATTGAATTTGACCAGAACGAAGATTGTATGGGCAAGCATGCAGAATATGCAAACTATACACTAATATGCTATACACACAACCGAATTCGTGAATGATGTTGTCTTTCAATTGTTTCCTTTTAGGGTTTGAATGCAGCTCTGTTCTACGATAATAAGGACACACGTTCTTATGTATCCCTCATACCTACATCAGCACACTCAGGTGATGGTATGGGAGATCTTATCTCACAGGTTGTTAAGCTGACACAGACAAGGCTAACTCAAAGGCTCTCGTACTCTGAAGAGCTTGAGGGAATAATTCTTGAGGTACGTTAGGATTTTGCCTGCGGAGGGGGGGGGGGGGGGGGGGGGGTATAGCTATATGGGTATGTGCCATTTCTAGGATCAGTCACGCCCCACCCCTCCCCTACACTTCACCCTAACCTTTAATGGTCAATCATTAATAGAACGATGCATATCCAAGGGAGGGGTGGGTGGGTAGTTTCCCAGAAACCGGGATTGAGCCCATTTCTATAACTCAAAGCGTAATCAACTCTTTGATCTAGAAAAAACTATAAAAAGAAAATGCAATACTTGACGGAAGACGAGATATTCTACTTAATGATTGACCTGCCTTATGGTGTGCAAAATTTAGTATCGAGACATATATATGAATACATCAATTAAAGAAACAAATATCACTTCTACCATGCCGTACGGCAACCGTGCTGTAGTCAGTGCTGTAGTTTGTCTCACTCATACGAAATCTGCTCTATGATTTTATGGTGCGTTCGATTGACCGTATTCCGGAATACGAATACACAGAATGATCACTACAAATCGCTTATATTGGTACATTTTATCCACTGAAACACTTAATGTATAGTGACTATCTTAAGTCAGCAAGCGTTCGTAGCTTACAGTACAACATGTGCCTGAACCAGTGATTTTCAGAGACTGTTCCGTCTATTCTTATTCTGGAATACGGTCAGTCGAACGCACCCTTAGTGACATAGAAGTATACGAGACCGCGTGCACACGTTAATTGATTGCTCTTAGTTTCTCAATATTGACATTGATCTTCAAAATAAATTGAGAAAGAGAACAAACCACAACGAAAAATGTCACTGGATTATATAAGGCTGCTTTAAGTAGTGCATGACACAGGGTACAGATTTGTCACGAAAATAGGGCATGTATAGTCAATAGGACATAACATAAAAGAACGTGAGATCGAAATGGATTGTGGATTGTAGTTGAAAGTTTGGTGAATGCATTAAAGTGTTAAAAATGTTTTTTCGAAATTCATTAAAGGACGAATCGAATAACATGACTGGAAAGAGCACCTCGAAATTAGCCAGATTGACAAGTTTTAAAGGAATCAGTTGTTTTCCCACAGAGTTACGAGCACGTAAAGTTTGTAAAAATACCGGCAGTCGAATGTAAGTTGGAGGGCAAAGAGTTGCCGTCCGTTGGAAAATTCAATACATTTGTCTACAATTGATTCGAACTTTGTGTGAAGGCTCATAACTGTGGGAAAATAACAACGTTCACTGAAGTAAACCCATCATGATTACAGTAGTTAATACTTACATTAGCTTAGGTATGCAGGCCTTGGCACGTTATACTAGTTTGTCTTTGCTAAAATGTTAATGCTCACATTTTTCACCAAAATGCTCGTACAGTGTGGTGTAAAAATGCTCGTACAGTGTTGCAAAAATGCTCGGAAATGCTTGCTTTTATAAAGAAACTCGAGTCTCCAAAATTGATTTAAACACAACACAAACGGTGTTGTGGCGACTCATCGCCATCATTATCCTTTTCCGATTTTTTGTTCGGGTTAGTGAAGGCGAAAGCTGTACTGAATAAATAAATTATGATTATAGCGATGATCCATTGGTTCCTAACACAAAGCGGGCTTTAGAAATCATGGTTGTCACATTAGCATAACAATTGCAATGTTTATCAACACGAAACATCGCTTTAATGGAGATGTTGTTTTACATCAGGTTAAAGCCCTTCCAGGCCTTGGCACCACAATTGATGTAATCCTTATCAATGGTAAACTAAAGGAGGGTGACACATTAGTTATACCAGGCATCGAGGGACCCATAGTGACCCAGATCAGGGCACTGCTGACTCCCCAGCCACTGAAGGAGCTTCGTGTCAAGAATCAGTACATCAATCACAAGGAGCTTTGTGGCGCACAGGGAGTGAAGATCGCGGCCAAGGATCTTGAGAAAGCCTTAGCTGGTGTACCTGTGGTGGTGGCAAACAAGGAGGATGAGATTGAGTACTGTAAGGTAAGGACTACCTTCAAGTGAGGCTTTGCCGTGTGATGCAAAAGCTATGGGAGGAGCTGGGCACAAGTGGTAAGCACTTCACTCTCACCTCTGTGGCGCAGGATCGATTCCTGAAATATGCAGTGCCATATGTCAGTTGAATTTGTTGGTATCTTGCCCCTGCTTTGGGTTCTCCAGTTTTACTTCCTCCTCAGAACCAACCTAAGTTTCAATTCGACCGAGGATATTGCCAAATACTTAAACATAAGCCACTAGTTTGGGAGTCACGTTGACGCAAAACAAACGTTATTTGATGGACATGTCATTATTGGTGTATTCTCGTGAATTCACATCCTCTGTTTTATTGCAACAGGAAGAGGTAATTGCTGTCTTATCAGATGCTCTCAATGCCATTCGCCTCTCAGACCGAGGGGTGTATGTACAATCATCTACTCTCGGATCACTGGAGGCTTTGGTGGAGTTCCTGAAAGTTTCTAAAATTTCGGTACGTGGAACTACGCAATGCACTAACATGGTAACAAAGTAACACAGAGCTTTGAAGCAGCACTGTAAGTGTTGAAGGAGAATCATGTTTATGCTGTGCTATAAAGATGGGTGAAAAATTGTCTGGCATTGATGGAGAATTATATCTGGCATTGGTGGAGAATCCCCCCCGTGTCTTGGATTGGTGGATAGTTTTCCCGACGATTTTTGTTGTTATATCTTAATAGCAAGGCATTTAAATCTAGTAGGATCGATATGCATGTAGCGAACTGTACGAATTACGACAAATCTTGCCTGATATGTTTATGGATACGTGTTGGATTGAGGCTTTGTACTAACTTTAAGTTTTATAATTGTTGTTGATTAGTACGCGGGTGTGAACATTGGTCCAGTGCACAAGAAAGATGTTATGAAGTGTTCTATTATGTTGGAACACGACGTCCAGTAAGTGCAGTTTGTTTATCTCAAAATGTCTAAGCAGCAGGGCCCTCGGAGCATGTTTTTTTTTGGGGGGGGGGGGGGGGGGGGGGGGTGGGGTGGCGTGGGGTGGGGCTAAATTGAGCGAGCGCGTAAGCGGCAGGCATTCAAGTCCTGGTATACGAGAAGTACGCGGATGACGACATTGTTTATACTTACAATCAGTCTTAATAAATTGGTATATAGTATAAATCATTTGAAAATATATTTTTGCTTGAATTACTTGGGTAATATGTCTGGATTGTCGCATTTTCTTCTCTGCAGAACGGTATTCATAGGGTTATCGGCCTGAAGCGAGGGGGTGTAGGATTTATTCATCGAAGGTCCACCCGAGGTGAATAAATACCATCACCGCGAGCGGAAGGCCGATAACATGCTTATGTTTCACAATGGCGAGGTTTTCTCGTTGTACGCAATAACAATATCTCTTTTCATAAATCACCAGAAAATAATCTATCACTTCATTCAGTACAAAAATAACGGCACGGTTCAAACTCTAATAATTAAATCATTTCAGGTCCGTCTTTCGATTCTCCTCACTGATTAGCCTGATTTTCAAACGGTCATAAAAGCCGGTTCTCTTTCTTCCCAAGATTATTCAGAGGAATGTGTAGTATTTTACATTTAAAATAGGTTTTGAACTTTCGAAAATGGCCATCTAGTGATAACTTGTATCCGTACCGTTAAAGGTAAACGTTGAATTTAATTAAAAAGGACGCTTATTCCGTTCAATAACTGGCAGCCGGCGAAATTTGGCATCTACTCTGGTTATTTGTACCGGTTACTTTAACCAAACAAAGTAAGAATCTCTGTTGAAGGGGAGATTTTGAAGTTGTTTCTCCGTCTAGTTTAAAGAACGTGCCAGCTATATGAAAACCTATTGAAAACCCTGAATCCGTGAACGCAATAGCGTTCGACAGGTATTAAAATACTATTACATTTACCTGAAGTAAAGGGTGCCTTCAAATAAATATTTTTTTGAATTGTGGAACTTTATGCAAATGTTTGTGAAAATGACCCAGTTTATTTTATTCCACGGCAATTCAATTTATCTTTTGAGGTCAGATGTCTCTGACATCGATTATATTATGCCAATTTGTTACCTTTTGTCTCCGCTGTTCGAGTTTGTTTAACTCAATTTCTCGGTGAACAGTTTATCTTGTGAACTATTGAGAAAATACTTAGGCAAGTGAGTATTTTACATTTGAAATAAATTGTTGAGCTTTCGAATGAATTATTTCTACTTCAGCCAAGCTTCAAATATTGTCGTACTATCTTTGCCTGTTAAATTTAAGTTTATATTTATTTCTCCTTGAGGTCATAAAATGGTAATTCGGCAAACGTATTCACAACAAGCTAATAAAGACGCTCAAGTACTAAATTCATCGTTAAAGTCATTTAGATATTAAAGTGCTACTATGACGAAAATCAAAAAAATCTTTTTTTTACAGATTATGGAAGATATACTACTAAATAACAATCATGGAAAATCTTAAGTCGAAATTCGAACGAAAAGTCCGATTATTTTAGCCATAAGTTCGAGTTCAGACTGGTCGCCATTAATAATAATAATAATAATAATTTAATTTGATATAGCGCTAGCTCCATTAATTGCCCAGAGCGCTTTACAATAGTAATAAAAATCTGCAGCTAAAACCTACTATAATACAAACTCTAAAAAAAAAAAAAAAAAACTACTATAATGAAACTAATAAACTACTAACCGATACAGTTAAAATATAGTTAATAACTTCTAAACAATGAGTCAAGATTTATAAGCTTCTATGAATAAATACGTTTTTAACTGTTTTTTAAAAATCTCCACTGAAACTGCACTCCTTATATCATAAGGCAGTTTGTTCCATAGCCTGGGAGCGGCTATTGAAAAGGCTCTGTCTCCATAAGTCTTTAAGTTAGATTTTGGCACGTGCAGAAGCTCTTGGGAATTCGACCGAAGCAAGCGTGTACACGTGCGATAATTGAGCAGTTCGACAATATAACTAGGTGCCAGGCCATTAAGGCCTTTATAGACTAAGAGTAGCATTTTAAAAGTGATACGGTATTGTACAGGCAGCCAATGGAGCTTACACATAGCAGGAGTAATATGATTAAATCTTCTCGTAAGCGTGACAATACGTGCAGCAGTATTCTGAATCAGTTGTAGTCTATGTACTAAATACTTAGGAAGGCCATAGAGTAGCGCGTTACAGTTGTCTAACTTAGAGCCAATAAATGCATGGACTAAAATTTCTGCACTGTCTTGAGTAAGATATTTTCTGATTTTACCAATATTCCTTAAATGATAATGAGAACTTTTACCCAGACTAGAAACGAGCGAATCTTTGTTTAGCGGTCTTTTCGTGACGTCATCTACTCAACAGCTTCGCAATACAGCGACTAGAAGGCATTTTATCAGGTTCAAACTTTGTGTACAAGCGCTCTAGATGTTTCTATGTAAAAAATACCCTTTCCTTCTGCATTATGACGTCATCTACTCCATTCTAGTTCGAGTAATGGCGGACGTAAATTTTACGTCTATATTTATGGTCTATATTTATGTTGCATTAATATATTGTGATCAAAATTTTGGGCCAGAAGTATAATTGAACACCTATATTTTCGAGTTATGACAAGAAACAGCGAAAAGAAAATCCAAAATGTTCGTCATAGTAGCACTTTAAATGTTTCTTACTTGAATCATAGTTAATAGAGTGGAATGGTTAGGAAACCCGGCAAACTTCAAAAGGGCTAACAAAGGCGCTGCAATTTAGGTTGGAAGGGGTAAGACAAAAGATTGTGCACTATCATAGTTCATTAGCGTTCCCTGAACGACTGAACTCACGCGTTTCTATTGGCTGAATGATTAACACATTGGAATTTCTATTGTCTTTTGTGCACGTTCAAGGTTGAAAAAAGCTAACAAAGACCTATAACAAAGAAGGTCGCTGGGTTACCTAACCATTCCACTCTATTAACTATGCTTGAATGTAATGAAATGTAATAGTATAGATTAGAAAGCATTGTTTGCCTGTACAAGTTGCATAAAAATACTGTTCACAAGGCTTCTCATTGTTTTTTGTCTCGGTTCTTTCAACAAATATAACTTGTAGTGTAGTGATAGGACAGAAGACTAGAAACGAGGGTTCGAGTTCCGGCTCGTAACACATGCCGTTTTTCCATTTTCTACTTTCAAGTTGCACATCCGTAGGTAAAGAGTAAGGCAAAAGTACCAGGAAGAGCATGAGGGAATGAGTAGAGGGGAATATAAATTAAAATGCAAGGGGAATATATAGATGGTTTGCACTCAATCTCCAGAAATTCAAATGACAAAGGGCATGGCGGCCATGTTGGTGTACAGAACAAAAGAAGCAAATGTAGAATCTATTGTTCAACCTCGTGAACAGGGTCTTCTCGGTCAGATCCAAGATGGCGGCTACTCCGAGAGAAGACCCTGGTAAAGGCCGAACTATGACGTATTCTGATTGGCTCTTCGGTTATGACGCAAAGGTTATTTTAACAATGCATTTTATTGGCCAAACGGGCAGAATCCACGGAGATGATTCATATATAGTTTAATTTTCTCAAATTTTATCAATAAAACGATTTTAAATAACCTTAAAATACGTTGTGTAGGTAGAGCAATAGATGAAGTGTATTACTGGGTAGTTTTCTGGTAAGTTTCATCAGTGGAAAAGCCAGGAGAAGTCGTTTAACCTGAACATGTGCTATCGATCGCTTCACTTCAACGCTAACGGGAACTGAACGGCTTTTTAGGATTCTCTTCTAGCTTAGATAGATCCTGGTAGCTTTGTGATACCTTTCCATTGTTTCTTTATCCAAGTAAACTCCATTTCGAGCCATTTAGTAGACCTGTTTTCACTGCATCGTTCGTCGCGTGGAAATACCGTTAATCGCTTCTCGCTCACTCCGGATTGGGATACCTATGGTTTGTACACGTCATGAACATTTTTAGCTTGGCCGCCATATTGGATGCCACATCACGTGATTAAAATCTCCAGAATTTCTGGAGATTTTTGGTCACGTGATTCAGTGTTTACCAGGGTCTTCTCTCAAGTAACCGCCATCTTCGATCTGACCGAGAAGACCCTGGTCACGAGGTTGTCTATTGTTAACTGTACACCAACATGGCGGCTATGACGTAACGTGCAAAGGGTCTATATATTAAAGCATTGTTAAATTACAAGGGGAATATATATTTATATATTAAAGCATTGTGAAAATGCAAAGGGAATATATATCCCCCGCAAGCAACAAAGAAACTGGGGTGTGATGTGAAAATATATGAGCTATATTCCCCTGAAAGAATAAAGAAAACAGCGCGAAAAATACGTTAAACGTTTTTTTAAACAATGGCAAAATGTTTGCGTCAATTTTCTTTATTATTCGTTCACCCTAGGTTTGCTGTAATCTTGGCGTTTGATGTGAAAGTGGAAAGAGAAGCTCAGGAGCTTGCGGACAGTTTAGGTGTCAGGATATTCTCTGCCGATATCATTTACCACCTGTTCGACAAGTTCATAGCCTACAGAGAGGTATACTTTCATCTTCATTTCGTTATGATGCACGTACTCTCAACCCCAAAATGAAAACATTATCATGACGAAAGACAAAAATATCTACTCAGATTAGCAGAGTATGCTTTCCAGGGATACTGCAAACAATTTGAGACAATTTTGATGGAGGATGGCAAAGATTCGAGTGGATGAAAAATACTGATTTTAAGATGCTGCGGATCCCAGGTTGAGCATTTAACGGTGTCTGGTTTTGTGTTCGCTGCAACGGTTGATCACTCGCGTTTTTAGACAAAATTTGACATGCTGCTAACAAAAAATGTAGACCTTTTCCCGCGCTCTGTATTTCTTTTATTTAACATCTTTAATCGCAATTCAAGTAGGTAGAATACTTGTACTATTGTGGCCAAATAATTTAATCGTTTTTAATGGTGAGAAAGTAGTAAAATATCAAGTGTTGGCTTCAAGCCATGTTGTGCTTACTCGTGCGACCGCCAGAACATACAAAGCAAACAGATGGCAAAGTGGTTAGCAACCTGTTGATTTCTACTTAGCAACGTGACCGATCAACTGTTACAACGAACACAAAATCAGACACCGTTAACTGAACGGTCAACCTGAATCCACAGTATATTTTAATAGATTAACTTCAATTGGTTCACTGTAATCGAAATCAAATTTCTAGAACAAGCTTTTGTAATCCATTTTAATCTTTGCCATCCTCTTTCGAAAAAGTTCGAAAAGCATATCAGGACATTCACATGGTATCTCCCTTCTATCTCAGGGTGTTATTCTTGTGCCCCTTTACGAGATTTTCCTTTTTTGAGGACAAACAAACAAAGGAACATCATCGACTGAATTGATTTTCCTGTGATTCAGGAACAAAAACGCAAAAGGCGAGAAGAATTCAGGCATATCGCTGTGTTTCCCTGCAAGCTGCGCATCCTACCTCAGCATGTGTATAACACTAGAGACCCCATTGTGGTTGGCGTGTCTATAGAAGGTGGTATACTTAAAGAGGGAACGCCTGTTTGTGTACCCGGAAAAGGTGTAAGTATTTGTTCTACCATCTTAATCAGGTATTTTCATAATTATTTGACTTACATAATAGTTAATGGCATAGCCTACCTAACGAATTTCGTATTATTTCTTCCCCGGTTATTTTCAAATCTAAAATAGATAAATTTGCGCATGCGTGTCACCTAGATATATTTTACCTTAGCAAGCGCGATATTTAGAAATACTTTACATTTATTATTATTGATTGTTGTTGTTGTTGTTGATAACATTATAGTATTATCATTAATATTACTAGTATTATCTAATTGTAAATATGCAAACATTATATATACAATATATATATATATATATTTTGACATGATACTTGCACTTTAAGAACGCAAACTATAATACGTCATATACCACATAATTATTGAACCCTCCGTTTGTTGTTCTTTAAAAGTTCCAAAACATTATTTTACTATATACGAATTGGCTTTTCCACCCATCCCTGAATGTTATTCCCAGGCCTTTTATCTGTTAAAACGTGTATTCCAGATTACTCCTCTCCTAAATGTGATATTACGTCAAATCTAAGAATGGTGGAGAAGCACACTTGATGATCCTTCAACTATGTATCCTAATTTTGTTACTTTGAGCTTTGTTATCTTTCCTACTTCTAATCCTCCAAATCGTCGTCAAGTCAACGCACTCCCAAATGTGATATTAAGTCAAATCTAAGAATGGTGGAGAAACCTCACTTGATGTCCATCAACTATGTACCCTAATTTTGTTACTTTGAGCTTTGTTACCTTTCCTACTTCTAATCCTCCAAATCGTCGTCAAGTCAACGCACTCCCAAATGTGATATTAAGTTAAATCTAAGAATGGTGGAGAAACCTCACTTGATGTCCATCAACTATCTATCCTAATTTTGTTACTTTGAGCTTTGTTACCTTTTCTACTTCTAATCCTCCAAATCGTCGTCAAGTCAACGCACTCCCAAATGTGATATTAAGTAAAATCTAAGAATGGTGGAGAACCTCACTTGATGTCCATCAACTATGTACCCTAATTTTGTTACTTTGAGCTTTGTTACCTTTCCTACTTCTAATCCTCCAAATCGTCGTCAAGTCAACGCACTCCCAAATGTGCTCTTCAGCCAAGTATTAAAGGAGAACTGAAGCCTAAAATCAACTTAAGCTCAATGAGTAGATCTAAACATGAAAGACTCATACCAAAATTTATTTTACTGTGTTTTGCGTCAAAGGAAAGAAAATCTGTAAATCGTCCTCCCAATCGCCGCAAAGTACAAACGGCTCAATTCCTGTAATCTGTGACGTACTATACGGGGAATAAATTAGTTTTGTCATGTTGTTTTCGGCTTTGAATAGATGGACTAACGACTCATAATTGCGCGCACTATTGTGCTTTCTTTTGCTGAAGGTGTGGTTGTTTTTCCTTGGTATGCATGACGTACCATACGGGGAAAAAAGCACAGAATTGAGCCGCCGCACAATCTAGCTTTATCAGCGGAGAATCGGCTATTTTTCGACCTTCAAAACGCATTTCCTCTTTCTAGACGTGCACCACAAAGAAATAAAATAGCAGAACTCATTTCTTTCGAATACATCTTTGTATAGACGTTGGGTTGATTTTAGGGTTCAGTTCCCCTTTAAAGGAAACTCCGGCTGTTGGAACAAATTGCCGTTAAAGTCTTGGCAATATGGTCTAAGTTGAACATTTGTTGGAAAAAATGGAAATATATTTTAGTTTCGAAAAGAATTTGATACAAGTATAATCTATTTTGGGCTTTGAATTTTGCGGCCGCCGCCATCTTGGAAATGATTTTTTTTGGGGGGGGGGGGGGGCGGGCCTTAGTGTTACATGACAAAAGCTATTGTTTTCTAACAATAGGAACCACCGAATAACGCCATCAGATTCAAGATGGCGGCACCTGTGAAATTCAAAGTCCAAAATGGCTCATACTCATTTCCAAATATTTCAAAAACTCAAATATAGTTTCCACATTTTTCAACAAATGTTCAATTTACACCATATTGCCAACACTTTGACGACAATTTGTTCCAACTGCCGGGGTTTCCTTTAAGAATGGTGGAGTAGCCTCACAATTTAGCGTACTCGGGAACCTGAGTATCTCCACCAACCATGCACTATTGTTTTCTCGTTGTGAGCTTTGCTCTTCTAATTCTTCAAATACTTTCTCAAGTTTTAATTATAGAAAGTCTGCAAAGCATACACCACTTTCATAAATGCGTATTCCAGTTTCGATAGTTTATCCATATGTACAGAAAACATGAACATTACCATGCGAAAGAGCATGTCGATATTAGTGATCTTGGGAAATTTGAGTAGCTTAAAAGCAATGAAGTTACAGCCATTTGAAATTAGAGAGATTTGTATGAGAAAAACAACGGAGGCCTTTCTAGTCTCGCTTTCATGTCTTTCCAGCATTAGAAATGCCCATAACTCAACATCAATTCTCTACACTGCACTAAAACTGAACACAATTACTAGTTTTAATATGATCTTTCAGATGGTAGCATTAGTTCCCCTCAACAGATTAATCTTCCAAATTATGCAAATTAGGAGCCGGCCATTATGAAAGTGGCGTATAGTTCCCCTCAGCTACTATTGTTTACGTACTTTTATCTGTTGAACATAGTTCCTTGACATCGGCATAGTAACTGGTATTGAGGCCAATCACAAGCCTTTAGTAGAAGCACGCAAGGGAATGGAGGCTTGCATAAAGATCGAACCTACACCTGGTGATGCACCCAAGCTGTATGGCAGACACTTTGACTACGAAGACCTCGTGGTCAGTAAAGTAAGTATGAGGGATCTCCTAAAACTTCCAACTCCTAGAAGCCAGTTGAACCTCTCGTAAACGATCGCTCTTACACAGGACAAAAAAGCGTTAATGGCAATTCGCCAAAACTCATCTGACATAAATGAAAGAGTTCAACTTTCTTTTGCCATTAATGTCAAATGAATTTTGGCGAATTCCCAGTTTTTTTTTTTGAAAATACCTGTGTTAGTGTCAAACGAAGGTGGGCGCTTACGAGACGGATTTGACTTAGGAACAACCAAAAAGTTTTTTTTTTAGAAACATGCGGTTTCCACTCGGAGAAAGGTTTCACTATATTTCTTGACAAGGCACAACTAATTGTAATAATAAAACGTTTTTGCAGACAAAAGAGCAAGAAAAGAGCGACCGAAAACTTTTCAGCTAATGGCATAGAACATTCTTATAATTTTTGTTATTGGGTGGTGCAGTGTATAATCTTGATTTGCGCTTGCGTGTCAGTCTATCATTGTACAGATGATAAAAAGGTAGCAGATGCATTTGTTTGGGTATTTTAATAAAAAACGTTTTAGTAACAAAAATGCTCGCTATTTTCTTGCAGATAAGCCGTCAATCGATAGACGCGGTTAAAGATTACTTCAGAGAGGATCTACAGAAGAGTGATTGGCAAGTTATGATCGAGTTGAAGAAACTCTTCCAAATTGTGTAAACTTTACGACACGATCGATGCGCGGACTTATACCACGGAGTCTACACTGAAATGCTCACAAGCCAGTGCAACATCCAGGGCTAACAGTTTAGGTGGGCTTCGTGTTGCTCGGGGGAAACCATGAAAAAAAGCCAACATATCCTTGTGGAATCACAAACACCCAACGCAAACATACTCACTGTTGTTAATCCCATAGAAAATGAAATATTTCCCTTTTGTGATCTTCAAAACGACTGTAATTCCCTCACGCATCCTATCAGCACCGTAATTCGAATCGAGTGTATTGGGAAATCTTCGTTTTCTTCAGTATTATGCTTGTTGTGAACCCTATTTCTTCTTTTAATTCTAACTTCATAGGACTATTAAATGAGATGAAAACCTTATTTTTGTGTCAAACTACTATTTATTTTATTGCACTGTTGTAATTCAATCGTGTCATTATATAGCTGACATTAATAATTTAAGTAGTCGTTCATTCAAAGGGGCTATGTCATGGTGTTGTACATGTATGGAGGCAATGTTCTACTGGTGGCTGTTACTTGGCTACAAACAAGTAAAGGGGCTATGTCATGGTGTTGTACATGTATGGAGTCAATGTTCTACTGGTGGCTGTTAATTGGCTACAAACAACTAAAGGGGCTATGTCATGGTGTTGTACATGTATGGAGTCAATGTTCTACTGGTGGCTGTTAATTGGCTACAAACAAGTAAAGGGGCTATGTCATGGTGTTGTGCATGTATGGAGTCAATGTTCTACTGGTGGCTGTTAATTGGCTACAAACAAGTAAAGGGGCTATGTCATGGTGTTGTACATGTATGGAGGCAATGTTCTACTGGTGGCTGTTACTTGGCTACAAACAAGTAAAGGGGCTATGTCATGGTGTTGTACATGTATGGAGTCAATGTTCTACTGGTGGCTGTTAATTGGCTACAAACAAGTAAAGGGGCTATGTCATGGTGTTGTACATGTATGGAGTCAATGTTCTACTGGTGGCTGTTAATTGGCTACAAACAAGTAAAGGGGCTATGTCATGGTGTTGTGCATGTATGGAGTCAATGTTCTACTGGTGGCTGTTAATTGGCTACAAACAAGTAAAGGGGCTATGTCATGGTGTTGTGCATGTATGGAGTCAATGTTCTACTGGTGGCTGTTAATTGGCTACAAACAAGTAAAGGGGCTATGTCATGGTGTTGTACATGTATGGAGTCAATGTTCTACTGGTGGCTGTTAATTGGCTACAAACAAGTAAAGGGGCTATGTCATGGTGTTGTACATGTATGGAGTCAATGTTCTACTGGTGGCTGTTAATTGGCTACAAACAAGTAAAGGGGCTATGTCATGGTGTTGTGCATGTATGGAGTCAATGTTCTACTGGTGGCTGTTAATTGGCTACAAACAAGTAAAGGGGCTATGTCATGGTGTTGTACATGTATGGAGGCAATGTTCTACTGGTGGCTGTTACTTGGCTACAAACAAGTAAAGGGGCTATGTCATGGTGTTGTACATGTATGGAGTCAATGTTCTATTGGTGGCTGTTAATTGGTTACAAACAACTAAAGGGGCTATGTCATGGTGTTGTACATGTATGGAGGCAATGTTCTACTGGTGGCTGTTACTTGGCTACAAACAAGTAAAGGGGCTATGTCATGGTGTTGTACATGTATGGAGTCAATGTTCTATTGGTGGCTGTTAATTGGTTACAAACAACTAAAGGGGCTATGTCATGGTGTTGTACATGTATGGAGGCAATGTTCTACTGGTGGCTGTTAATTGGTTACAAACAACTAAAGGGGCTATGTCATGGTGTTGTACATGTATGGAGTCAATGTTCTATTGGTGGCTGTTAATTGGTTACAAACAACTAAAGGGGCTATGTCATGGTGTTGTACATGTATGGAGGCAATGTTCTACTGGTGGCTGTTAATTGGTTACAAACAGGTAAAGGGGCTATGTCATGGTGTTGTACATGTATGGAGTCGATGTTCTATTGGTGGCTGTTAATTGGTTACAAACAACTAAAGGGGCTATGTCATGGTGTTGTACATGTATGGAGTCGATGTTCTATTGGTGGCTGTTAATTGGCTACAAACAATTAAAGGGGCTATGTCATGGTGTTGTACATGTTTGAAGTCAATATTCTATTGGTGGCTGTTAATTGGCTACAAACTGTAAAGGGGCTATGTCATGGTGTTGTACATGTTTGAAGTCAATATTCTATTGGTGGCTGTTAATTGGCTACAAACAATTAAAGGGGCTATGTCATGGTGTTGTACATGTTTGAAGTCAATATTCTATTGGTGGCTGTTAATTGGCTACAAACCGTAAAGGGGCTATGTCATGGTGTTGTACATGTTTGAAGTCAATATTCTATTGGTGGCTGTTAATTGGCTACAAACCGTAAAGGGGCTATGTCATGGTGTTGTACATGTTTGAAGTTAATATTCTATTGGTGGCTGTTAATTGGCTACAAACAGTAAAGGGGCTATGTCATGGTGTTGTACATGTTTGAAGTCAATATTCTATTGGTGGCTGTTAATTGGCTACAAACTGTAAAGGGGCTATGTCATGGTGTTGTACATGTTTGAAGTCAATATTCTATTGGTGGCTGTTAATTGGCTACAAACTGTAAAGGGGCTATGTCATGGTGTTGTACATGTTTGAAGTCAATATTCTATTGGTGGCTGTTAATTGGCTACAAACAATTAAAGGGGCTATGTCATGGTGTTGTACATGTTTGAAGTCAATATTCTATTGGTGGCTGTTAATTGGCTACAAACAGTAAAGGGGCTATGTCATGGTGTTGTACATGTTTGAAGTCAATATTCTATTGGTGGCTGTTAATTGGCTACAAACCGTAAAGGGGCTATGTCATGGTGTTGTACATGTTTGAAGTCAATATTCTATTGGTGGCTGTTAATTGGCTACAAACAGTAAAGGGGCTATGTCATGGTGTTGTACATGTTTGAAGTCAATATTCTATTGGTGGCTGTTAATTGGCTACAAACCGTAAAGGGGCTATGTCATGGTGTTGTACATGTTTGAAGTCAATATTCTATTGGTGGCTGTTAATTGGCTACAAACAGTTAAAGGTGGTGTTGCGCATATGTGAATCGATGTACGATTGGTGGCTGTTAATTGGCTACAAACAGTTAAAGGGGCTATGTCATGGTGTTGTACATGTTTGAAGTCAATATTCTATTGGTGGCTGTTAATTGGCTACAAACAGTTAAAGGTGCTGTGCCATGGTGTTGCGCATATGTGAATCGATATACGATTGGTGGCTGTTAATTGGCTACAAACAGCTAAACTACCCTCCCTAGATTCTTGATTGAAATTAAATGCAATAGTTCCATGAACCAGGGAGGTGGACTACTGTCTATACACGGTTTTGTTAGGCATTTTAAAAGTATTTGCTTTGATTGTAGCCATCCCACATGCGCGAGCTTTGTCAGTTCATATGAAAATCGCTGAAAGTAACTGTCCGGCCCGGAACAAATATGAAAGCCAATTACCGTGAGTTTAATTATTCAATAAAGCTGGCAATGAAGTACGTAGAAAATACGTGCGCGAGCACAACCTGAAAGTGAAAACTTCAGTTTCGTTAATTGAAACAGCAATTAATGAAATTTACACTTATCGATGTTCAATTAGTAATTTAATCTAGTATTGATTACTATTATCAATGTGCATTCCAGGTATTTCTTTCTGCTAACCTCTTAGCGAGCGAGTCGTTCGGCGCTTGCGCGCATCCACGAGTTTAAAATGGCGGACTAAATGTTCTTGACATCTCTTCGACTACACCGGTGAAGTGCCTCTGGTGATTTTATTTAATTGGCCAGCTTAATTAACCTGAAACAGATTTGAGGCTCCATGCATTCAGTTGGATGTAAGCCACACATCGAGTGCATTAGTTTCGCGAAATATATTAAGAAATCTATTATAGAATATCGATCTTTTTTGTACTTTCCTTAGTACTGCAACTTAACATTCTGAAACAATCGGCTTAGGCTGCAAAGGTTACGTATTCCCCTAAGAACCTATTTCAAAGCGGGGATAAATACTTACTGAAATTTAATTTATTTCGAATATCGGGTTTATATTTGTTTTAAGAACATCAATTTCCGCGGGCAATTATCAGTCGCTAGTTCCTCAACGGACACACTTTTTGTATAATAGTGCCCGCTGAGAGCGAAAGACAATTTTGTGATGATCAGAACAATAACGACAAATAGTGTCTGTCTCGGAATTATCGACTGCATGATAGTTTCCCTTATTGGAAATTTGATGTTCTTAAAACTAGCAAGCTGGTGATCTCAAAACTCATCACGTGTTAATAAGAGGTATTCTGGACAGCAAACAGGCATTTTTCTGTACTTCGCGTAGAACAGTTTATAATCGCATTGAACGATAGCCTGATTATCAGACTGTCGATGTCGTCCGCTCACTTCCTCCCACCTCCCAGTCTGATGGACTTCGACATAAACCGTGTTCCTGACGTCATTTAATTTCGACCAATCAGAGCGAAGGTTTTATTTTTAGAGAACTGAGGTATGCGTGGAATGTCCAGTCAAGCCTGCACGAATTCGAAGGACAAGCCAAATCGCGGACGATACAAACGGACTTGATATGGCTTTGGAGAAAGCGTGCGAAACTTTCGACATTTCTGAATTATTTCCCGAACAGAGAAAGGCATTATTATACTTCGTTTCCCGGAAGGACCTTTGCTACCACAGCTGCATCTATAAGGCGACGACCAGGTCGAGAATCGAGAGAGGAGAAATTATGTAGCCTTCTACAACTTCTACAGATCGCCAGAATCACGGCTCTTTCATGCACTGCAGAATATGTTCTACAGCTTCAAACTTATAGAAACAGAACGTGGAGAAACATGTTGTCCTCAGACGTGTACCGGGAAAATCTGATAGGAAGCGCTATCGATATCGCGATCGATGTTTATGAATCTACTAGCTACGGGCTTTGGAAAATCATTAATCTTCCTCGACCGCTTTGTATGCCGTATTAAAATGTAATGTCTCCTAGAATGTTGGCATTTAGAAGACCAAATATTTCATGAAATGTACTGATTTTTTTACAGCAGTGAACACACATACTGAGTATGTCATGGTAATAGTTGCACGACATTTGGGCAATTATTTATGTTTGCAGAATTTTTAACACACTTTATTTTGACAATTTTGCTGACCTAAAAGCTGAAATATCTTAGCTTTTTCGCCTTAAGAAGACTAAATCTTTCATGGAATGGCATGAAATTTTTACAGGAGTGAACACATATAGTGAATATGTCATGGTAAAAGTTGGATTACACTTGCCTAAATATTTATGTTATCAGAATTTTGAACAGTCTTGATTTTGACAAATTGTAAAGTACAACAAATCAGTGTTGTGACCATGCGCTTGAAATACTGTACGAAAAATCCTATTTAAAAAGTTCCTGCTGCCCAAAAAACCATAGCATCTCAAACAGGATATGATTAGGGTTAGTTCTGAGAAATCGACATAAGTTTGAAGCTGTAAAACATAAGAATTCTGCAGTGCAGGAAAGTGTGTGATTCTAGCGAGCTGTACTAGAAGGCTATACATAATTTCTCCTTTCTCGATTCTCTACTTGGTCGTCGCCTATAGATGTAGCTGTGATGGCCAAGGTCCTTCCGGGAAACGAGGGGTAAATTGCTTTTCGCTGTTCGGGAAATAATTCAGAAATGTCGAAAGTTTCGCACGCTTTCTCCAAAGCCATAGCCTGCTTGCAGGCGGTGGAGGGTGTTTTTTCGCGGCCGCCATATTGGCCGAGCGTGATTGAGACCTGGGATCGAATGACAAATGGAGGGGGGAGGGGGGTGGGGGAGAACAAGCAGATCTGAAAGACCGCCTGCACGAAAGCCTATGGTTTCTGAGTACACGCCCACCACGCACATGATTTCCGTTAACTTGTAACTCATTCTTAATTGACCAATAGGATTCGACGTGTGACAGCCTGCCAATTTTGATTTGGTTTGATTGAAATGCGTGCAATATTCAAAACAAAACTTCGCTCGCTGTCAAATGCAATGCAAAATGTTGGTGAAATTGGTTCTCAGATACGGAAATTTCAATAAAACCAGCTATTTTTTGTTCAAAGTTCTCCATGGAAAGGACTGCGACAGTACCACTTTAGAAATATATGTAGACAGTTCGGTTTTAGCTTGTTGCGTTCGCCCCATCAGTCTCTCAAAGAGTTTCATGTTGCAAATCCTCCGAAATACACCGCAGTCTGGCGAACCAGAAGATACTCCCAGAAGAGGTGCCATACAAGCGGCTGCTTCCTTTCTTAAAAGAATTAAGCTCGCATAAAGATAAATACAGGATCGAAAAAATCTCTAAACTTCAAAGAAAACTCCGATGCAGACAATGTTTTGTCTGGAACTCGATATTGAAGAACTCGTGGTAAATGTTGTGATCGTCTTTCTCTGACAACTCGAAGTCCATCTTAGTGAATGTTTGCCGAAAGAAATGGATGACCGTTGCATAAATGTTTGAGGTGGATTTCTGATTATTTCCTAGTTCAACGGCCGTGAAGTCAATAGCCGGATTGCATCTCTGCAATTTGGTCGACAACAATAGTTTTCAGTGGCGAATTAAATCACGGTTCGTTGTCGAGTTATCTCTAGTTTACCGTAAATATCATACTCTTTCCAAAGCCTGTCGAAAGCACAGCCAGAACGGCAAGTTTAAAGTACAGGTCACAATTCACAGGTCAGGTTGTTAAATTCTAAGACAAAATAAAGGCTCTGTATAGCTTCCTCCTGCTCTGTTTTCAAAGTACCTTTACCCAGCCGCGGAGAAAGGAGCGAGCAGCTGTGTTCTCTCTAGAAAACCTCTGGAACTAGGGTTAAGGCGAAGGAGATAACTTTGTAAACGGAGCAGGAGGAAGCTATATACAGAGCCTGATATAAATTTTACGGTTTTACGAACTTGCGAAAAGAGAACTCGACAACAAACCTCTCGCAGTTCGCCGATCGCCGCCTTCGCGGCTCTTTCTCCGTGGCTGTTGTCTCAAGAAAACCTCTGCAACCAGGGTACTTAACCTTAGTCTTCAAAAAAGACAAAGCCTTTTGTATTACTCGCCATATTTTATCAACTGCAAGCTCAGTACACAACACTTATTTTAGTTACGCCGCTTCCTGCTTCTCCCCCACCCCCCTCCCCCCTCCCCCCTCCATTTGTCATTCGATCCCAGGTCTCAATCACGCTCGGCCAATATGGCGGCGATGATCCGTTTGCTGCGCGAAAAACACCCTCCACCGCCTGCAAGCAGGCTACCAAAGCCATATCAAGTCCGTTTGTTTGGCTTGTCCTTCATGCAGGCTTGACTGGACATTCCACGCATACCTCAGTTCTCTAAAAATAAAACCTTCGCTCTGATTGGTCGAAATTAAATGACGTCAGGAACACGGTTTATGTCGAAGTCCATCAGACTGGGAGGTGGGAGGAAGTGAGCGGACGACATCGACAGTCTGATAATCAGGCTAATTGAACGAGTGTCGAAAAGTAATTGCTTTCGAATTTGATTGGTTCGTTATCCCATGATTGCGCTTACTTTGCCTCGTGATTGGTTAAAGTAAAACCAACCGTGAATTACTTCAGTTCGTGATTGGTTCATTGATGTTTTTACTTGCTCCTGTGATTGGCTCACTGGTTTTGGTTTTACTCAATTGAGAACCGCTTCGGATTTAATACGACTGAAACGGACAGGGTGAAACTGTTCTTTCGTTCTCAGATCAAGAAGAATGAGGCAAGCTCTGGATGTTGTTGTTTGTTTTATTAGAATTCTCATGCAGCATAGTATATATTTGTATTGGTAATCATTAGTGGACGAGTGTTATTTGTGGAATTTTCAAACATCAAGAGCAATTTTAATCGTTAATTGAACGTTGCATACTAATGACTACCGGTTAATAATGTCAATGCAAAAATGAAAAGGAGAACTAAATTATGAACTAGTTTTTGCATTGAATTAACTGTGTTTGCACTCATGTTAGTGATTAATATGTCTATGCTCGGCAAATCAGAATTGAGTATTTTTGTACCTATATTATTAGAGAGAAAAGCACAAGTGATCATGAAGAACAAACCATGTCAACCCAATAATGATAATGCTTTCCAGGTATACTGGAGAAATATCTAGAAAAATTTGATGAAGGATGGCAAAGATCTGAGTGGATGAGCGCAACTTGAAATCGGTTCACTTTAAAGGGGCTATGTCACGGTAAGACTTTACATTCGTTTTTCCGGGCCGGAAAGAGCTATTTCCACCGATTTCTATATGAACTAACGAACCTCTCGGCCATGAGGGATGCTTAAAATCAAAGCAAATATGCAAAAATGACTAACAAACAGTGTATATAAACAGTCTCCAGGGAAAATCCTTTCAATCAAGCATTGAGGGAGGGAAGTTTAACTGTTTGTATCCAATTAACAGCCACTAAACGAGCAATTACTCGATACATGCGCAGTGCCATGACCATAGCCCCTTTAACCGAAATAGTTTCTCAATAGAATAAGCTTTTGTAATCCACTTTAATCTTTGCCATCCTCTATCGAAAAAGTTTGAAAAGCATATCACGACATTCACATGGAAGTTTTGTTTTAAAGAAACTTGTACGTTCAATTCGATCGACAGTGCCCCTTTAAGATCGTCGTCGTTCGTACTTTGATAGAACTCCCAATAAAGCTGTTTTTAAAAAAATCTTGAAAATAGATTCCTAACTGAAGGCTCATTGAATGTCGTTCAGTCGTCTTTTTTTTACAATATATATATATATATATACAACTTAGACATAACGCGTTATTATAGTGAATGTTCCGACGGTCCTCGACTAGCCAAAGGAAGAATTGTCACTTCGTCCAGAACACCCTAAAACACGTATCCATAAAGACGACAGTAACCGGAGTGTGCCTGAGTTATTACGTCACTAGTGCATTGGAGTAAGTGTCATGTATCAATCAACATGACCACGCCTTTTCCGTTACTAGCTGTTGTAGCTGCATTAGGGCTCATGGGACACAAGCTGTCGTCTACATTTCTTCCTTGCTTTTCTTCTTGTAGAACTCCACCACGCCATCGTAGTAGTCACGTGACAACCAGAAGCACTGCAGGGGGTCCACGTGACTTGAGCTGCAAAAGAACGGGAAAACGATCTCAGAAAACTAAGATTCGAGTTGGAACGGCTGGATAAATACGGCGAATCAGATTACCAGTCTTAGTACAAAACTAAAGGGAGATACTTACCTCTTGCCGTTACAGTATTTTACAACTAATCTGCGCCCATTGGATCCAGTTATCCAGCCCGGCATGTAAACGTAAGATGCTGGATCGGCTAATGCGACCACGCGGTCCCCAATAACCAGCGGATGCCGTTTGGTATGCGCACCAAAGATGAACCCAGAGCTCTGCGCAGAAAGTAGAAAGAAAAGCAGTCAGTTGGTATTTTGGAAAACACATTTCTGGCGTTCTATTTACCATTTACTTTTTTGTAAACTCTAGTCTCCTTCGCAGCTGTTCTTTGAGCGTTAAGTGAAGACCCTAAGAACAGCCGCGAAGATGATTATGTTAAAGGAGAACTAAACCCTAAAATCAACCCAACGTCTTTACAAAGATGTATTCTAAAGAAATAAGTTCTGATATTTTATTTTTCTGTGTTGCGCGTCTATGAGGAGAAAATTAGTCTCCAAGTTCGATTTTCCGCTGAAAAATCTATATTGTGTGGCGGCTCAATTCAGTGCAAATTTCCCCATAACGTACGTCACACATACCAAGGAAGAACGATCACACCTCTAGCACAAAGAAAGCACAATGGTCCGCAATTAGAAGCCATTAGGCCTGCTATTCAATGTAGGGGACGGCATGGCAAAACTAATTTATTCCCCGTATACTACGTCACAAATTACAAGACTTGAGCCGTCTGTACATACCGGAGGCTGTGAGGAAGGTTTTCGGATTTTCTCTTGCTAGACGCGCAACACAGAAAAATTAAATAGCAGAACCTATTTATTTCGAATACATGTTTGTATAGACATTGGGTTGATTTTAGGGTTGAGTTCCCCTTTAAGGGAATAATCTGGTTTAAATACTACATTTTATCTACGTTTCAGCAGTTTACATACTTTATTTCTTCAGGGTTTTATGGAATCCAAAATGGTTTCATTAGTTTTGTAGTTCAACGTTCCATAGTTATCAGAGATTTTTGGAGTTGGGAAAGTCAAATAAGGGTGGAGAATTAATGAAATTTAAAGAAATAAGGAAAATAAAGATTTTATGAAGAATTAAAGTTAATAATTAATTATGGCACCAAACTTGCCTGCCAACAACCCAATGTGCTCTCGAGTGGATATCCAAGATTAGTATGTACCACACAAGCGAATAGTGCTTTTCGCGCACTCTGATTGGCTACTCCGGAGGTGAAAACATTACTATTCACCTCCGAGTGAAGCAGCGATCAACTCGCGCGAGTTTTTGTCCATTTGACAGAAAATAAAATAACTATTTGGTGCTGGCTATTGACTTGTGTGGTATATACTAAAACTATGATTCACTTCAGTATCATTCGTGGCTCGGTAAATTTCCACTACCATTCCCCTACACCGAGGTGAATAATTGTTCACTAATCACCTCCCGGCGCGAAGTATTCACTTGTAAATATATGGTTTTTTGAACTAATTTGGGTGGATATTTACCTTGGTAAACATCCACCACTAGTCATCTCCACTTCAGGGAATAATTGTTAACTCTTTGGTGGGTATTAAGTAACAGTCCGCGCAAGAGGTAGGCACAATTCTATTGTTCAGATGCAATTTGCTTTCCCCACTTTAGTATTTTCTGTTTTTCATACTGACAACTCATCAACCCTTAAATCAGAAATTTCTGAAATTATATCCACTAAAAATGCATTTTAAAGGAGAGTTCTTTTGTGTGAAAACGTTTTGGCCAATCAGAAGAGTGCAAAACAATAACCAAGAAAACGTTCAATTTAAAAATGTTCCCCATATTGAAAGTTCGTCATATTGCTGGTTTTCACTTGACGTCATAGCAGCCATGTTGGTGCCCTTAAACAATAGATTCCTCGTTAGCTTCTTTTGTTGGGGCACCAACATGGCCGCCATGCCCTTTGTCATTCGAATCTCTGGGGATTGAGTGAAAACCAGCAATTGAAAGTTATGAGAGTTTTCACTAGATGCAATTCAAATCTGTTTACAAAATGAGAAACAATGTTGTTCTTCTTCAATTTTAGATAGATTTTAATGTCTAAGCCAATGAGGTGGAAGATTGAAACAATACCACAATTAGCACCTTTTTACATTCCATGCATAACATAAGCCTACCTCTTGCGCGGACCATTACTTAATTTCCTATTTCATAGAAATTCGACCAGACTTCCCCTCAAGTCTTCTTTGGGCTAAAAGCAAACCTATCGTACGCACCTGTAACTGGACCGTCTGGTCTGCCCACTCGATAATATACTGACGACCATTACCAACTCTCTCGCGTACAGTTCCTTAAAAGAAAATCAGGCACCATCACAAATCAGTACTCGCACATTCGATAAAGAAGCACTGTCATCCCCCACATGATCAACTTTCTCATGACGAAAGACAAAAATAGCTACTCAGATTAGCAGAGTATGCTTTACAGGTATACTGGGGAAAAATTGAGACGAGGATGGCAAAGATTCAAGTGGATGAAAAATACAACTTTTAAGATGACGTTTCACGGCGGCCCCTTTATCATAAAACAATAGCTCTTTTGTCGTATAACAATAGGGACCGCCGTGAAACGTCATGAGGTCCAAGATGGCGCCGCCCGCGAAATTCAAATGGCTTCCACTTGTATCCAATTTTTTTCAAAACCTAAAATATATTTTACCATTTGTTGAACTCATTTTCAATTTAGACCATATTGCCAAGACTTTCACGGCAATTTGTTCCAATAGCCGGGTTTCCTTTAAGATATTTGTAAACGTACCGAGGTGGAATGTACCATCCTGGTCGTTCCTGGCTACTACTGCCTGGCCAACCATGCTCTCCTCGCATGCCAGGATGTAACTGCAGTCACTCTCGAACTTCTCGGGTGTAAGGAGGTATAGTTCTTCCCTGGGTACCATCGCCTCGATGCCGTCATAGTAACGAACCTGATGCATGTTCTCACCCTCCAGGCTAATTACAACACCTTGAACAATGGACGAAGAGAAAGAACTTTATGTGAGAAATAACAACGACGACAAGTTTATTCGTACTTAAGTTACATTTCTAGAATCCAGCAAATAGGTCCATCTATCTTAACCAACTAAGTCTGACCCATAACTTATCACAAGTATTTTAATGTAGTGTCACTTTGCGTAGTAGACTAATCTGTATACTTCTATTTTTTTCCTTCATTATGTAACCCATTATATATCGGTGTGAGCTCCCACGATGAGCTACTATGCTCTTGGAGCAAACACTACGAATTACACGTTTAATAAAAAAAAGTTACATATTTAGGAAAAGGCCAACCATTTCACTTTTGAGGGAGGTTGGGTCAGTGATTTTGGGAAAGAATATCCTGCAAGCGAGCTGTCTTGGAGTCAAATTTCTTGCAACTACGAAAGCTCCACTTGATGCTTTATATTTTGAGCAAAAGAAATTCCTGCGGCGACACAGCTAAAGAAAATAAATTGAGCACAGACAAGATCATCCAACTACTGTACTGCCAGGAACATTCAGATGATTATATTTTAGGAATCTATGAGATCATTTTGAAGCCAGGTGTTTCGTAAGCTTATCGGTGATATTCCATATTTTAGGACCAATATACCATTGTTGTTTGTTCTGATAGAAATACAAATACAAAGGTACAGTATATCTCTTACCTGGAGCATAGCTGTATGAGAAGCTGGGATGCAAGCCAACGATAGGATCACCAACCTGCACACAATGACAGCCAAGTCAGTCGGCGAACAGTAATTGCATTCAGTATAGTATTCACGAAACCATTGTTTTTGTTTGTTTTAAGTTTCCAGGATTGGTCTTTGAGAGATAAAAGGATGAGAAGGCTTCGATAAATGAAAAGGATATTTTTCTTCGGCTCTACAATTAAAACGAATGACTGAACTATATACGAGTTGTAGACGGCACAAAAGTTCCGTGAGGATCCTTTCGCCGAAGAGAGACTGGGCGAGAGTAAAAAAATACTTCAAGCCTAACCCGTGTCGAGTAACAATAACCCAACTAACATCAATTAACAAGACTGTATATTGCCAGTAAGGAAAGGTTAAATACCGAGAACCGAGGCATTTAGCCCTATACATTCCGCGGGCCGTAACTGACTAAATCTTTTAGGATTTCGCCGGCGCAGTGTTTCTTACGTTGATGACGTTATCGGCATCGTCTGCATCAGTGATCATGTCACTCCTGTGGATCTGCTCCAAGTCACCAACACTGTCCTCTACAAAGTACGTACCGTCTCCACAGTCCTGCCGTACGGTGCCTAAACACAACATAACACAGAATTGTTCGTAAGTCCACGGCTTATACGACATCGTGATGGGTTTTAGGACGGCTTATATCCAGGGGGGTTCCTATGTCATGGGCTGGGGCCCCCAGCAGTAGATGTGGCTATATTTAGAATTCGAATTCCCGCGTTGAAAGTGAGAATAATAATAATGAGAAGCGACGTATAGCTATCTGATTGGCTAAGACAACATGGCCTTTGTTTTATATTTCGCGCGAAATGCAATTCTAAATATAGCCACATCTACTCCTGTGCTGGGAACAGAACCAATGTTGAAGATGGACGCTCCTCGTAATGGGCTCCTGGTTATACTTAGTTATCCTACAGTCTGCAAAGTGTCATGGTTCTTATTATGTGATATATTTTGTGTTACCTCTGTAGTACCACCCTTCATCAGCCCATCGTGCTAGAACTTCATCTCCTTCGTTCACTTGTTTGGGAACGTGTCGGGTCTCCACTGCCGGGTCCTCGTCCGGGGGGAGACGTGCTAACAAAAAAATACATGATAACGATGTCAGATTTCGGAACATCGGAGGGTAGGGGAATCCCACGAGTTAGTATCCCCTAACCCTAACCCCTGCCCCACCCCCAATTAAGACCAAGGAAGAAATTACTATTTTGAATCAGGGAGGTGGGAGGGATACGGCCCTCCACTATGAATTGAATTCTGGGTGTCATGGAACATCAGTTACAAGCCGATAATAGTATACTGAGGTGCAGAGGAGGAAGACGCTCACGAACGGTTAGGTACATACACACGCTGCGACATCGTGCGCAATAAAGCCGGCAATATTGCAGAAGTTCTACTTCAACATCGTGTGCAACAAATTGCAACATTGCAGGCAATGGCGTGACGCTTTCAGCCAATGAAATGCCACTCAGTCTTTTTTGCTCGCCGTTGACCAAAATACTGTAGCGTGTAGTCGCGCCGGCGGCCGTCACTGTTCACACACCCGTTATCAAACCTTGAGAACTTTTTTCGTAAATTACGAAAAAATTTGGTAAACTCACAGTTTGAAGTTTGTTCAATTTCCCGTCGACTGTGAAAATAAAAAGCTTAACTTTCACGTATTTTTCTTAACTTTTGGGGGTAGAAGTTCACTGTAATATGTTTTAAGGGAAATTTTGCGCGGGAAATTCGCGCGGCCGCCCACCAGCAGACGTTTGACCGCTGAGTGACAGCTGGCGCTAATCGTCAAAGGTGTCAAAGCGAGGCCAGTTGTCCCAGGAAGAGAAAAAAAATTGGGCTCATATGCACTTTAACCACTGAGCTAACCGGGAGGCGGTTGCCACATCACTGTTATCAGACTTCCGTTCTTACCGCACGAGAATAAGAAATGACTACGGTGAATGAATACGTCAACAGTCTATTGGTTCCAACAATATTAGACTGTTTAGCTTTGTTAGATAAAAGTTTGTTTTCGATCAAACATTTCGCCCAGCAAAAGTTGTTTGTCCAATATCGTCCAACATGGGATGCTAAATAGTCTAACATTGTTGGTGACCAAGAATATTGGCCAATGTTGTCACATTCTTAGAGATTTAAATCCCGTGAAATACACTTACAGATGAGAAGTCCATGTGAACCTTTTGTCACCAAACATGCTTCGTTTTCACCAGACACGTGGAACTGAACATTGGGTGGTCCTTCCTCTTCCTGCGGAACCTGTGGCTCTTCCACACCATCGACCTCATCAAGGTTCTTCTTGGACTTTGCAGACCGAGAGGAGTTTGCTGAAGACGACGAGGATGACGACGAACTGTCCGTATCACTTCCGCTTTCTTCCACGGGTGAATGCTTACCGGAAGTCGGCCGCGAGGATTTCCGGCTTGATTTACGGCTTGAACCTGGTCGCGACGATTTCGGCGAGGACTTCTTTGAGCTATGATTAGAACTTTTTGGCGAAGGTGTTGGCGAGTTATGTGCTGAATGACCCCTGGAGCTCCTTGGCGGCGACCCCGCAGCAGAACCTCGTGGTGACGTCACGGGAGTAGGATCACGTGATCGCTTTCCTCCCTCTGCCTCAGCTTTGTCGTGTTTTGGTTGTTGACCGTTGGCCAGCATCTGCAGTAGTTGTTGTTGTTGTAACTGTAGAGACTGGTTCTGGTTGTACTGTTGCATCAGGAGTTGTTCCTGCTGCTCTTTCTGTTTACGAAGCAAGTCCTCTTGTTGTTCCTGCAGTCGCTTCTGTTCGTCTTGTATCCTGAAAACAAAGCAAAGAACTCGTTCACACAAATCTAAATATGTTCAAACAAGCGAGCATAAGTAAGAGGGAATCTTGTAGCGCGGTGCTTTTAGTAACCGGAAGCAGCTATAGCAAAGTGCGCAAGCGCACGACAACAATCAAATATTACGGCCATGAGATTGTTGTCGCGTGCTCGCGCACTTTGCTTCAGCTCAACTGAACTTTTAACTCGGACCTGAAGGTTTTTAGCAAATGGTTCAATGACAATTTATTAACTCTTAACGTAGATAAATGTAAATTTGTAGTTTTTGGTAGTTCGCGTAAGTTAAGTTCCTTTATTGGTTTATCGCTAGAGATAAACGGGTACCTCCTAGAACGGAAGGAATCTTTTAAATACCTCGGTATACAAATACAACAGAATATGAGCTGGCCTGAACATATTGATGCCCTAAGCAAGAAAGTTTGTCAGAGGCTTGGAGTACTTCGCCGTGTGAAAATCTTGCTTCCATTAGATGCCCGTATCACACTGTATAATAGCCTTATTTTACCTTTACTTGACTATGCCGATTTAGTATGGGGCGACAAAAACAATGTAGTTCTCATGGGCCATTTACAAATTTTACAAAATAATGTTGCCATAACGATCTTAGACCTACCTAGATACTCTTCAGGAACACAAGCTATAGAACAACTACATTAAGTCGTCGCCGTCACAACCATCGCTGTATAGCTATTTTTAAGTGTTTGAATAACTTTATTAATTTTAACTTTAATCTTAAAAAGAATAATGCATACCATAATTACAATACGCGCCGCAGTGGAGATTTACATCTCCCACGCGTCCGCAGCGCTTTGCGTTCCAAGCAATCGGAGACTGGAACGCATTAGACCTCAATTCGAAGTTCGCTGAGAATTTGATCGTTTTTAAAAGTTTTTTTAAAGTAATAGCACTATTGTCTAACATTAGTATTCTTAGCATTTTAGCTCTAGTTCTTAACCTTTTATAGCCTTTTAGTCTTCGTTATTACTTTTCGGTATGCAGGACCTCCCTGAAAATCACAGTACGTACGTGAGGGAGTTTTTCCTGTAGAAATATTGTTATTAAAATTATTACTAACTGCTTCCGGTTACTCAAAATTTTATTAGACTTACTCACACCTGTAAACGTTTCGTAAAATAGAGCGAGTAATAACCTTATTTTCGACGTCAAAGAAAAGCCAAGATTTATCACGTGACGTTACATTAAATGGGTTTTATTTGGATTGTCACGTGCCCTGGTACTACCTTGCGGAAAGTCTGCCCACTACTCCCTTCTCCCCCCCCCCCCCCCCAAAAAAAAGATAGAGAAAGAGAGAAGGACCAAATGTTTCGTTTGCTCTGACAAAGAATCCCGCAGTGGGTAGCATACTTCCCCACACTAGTTTGTTACAGAAACCAGCGATCAATAATAGAGCGGTTTCGATTGAGTGTCGTAAAACCAAAACAAAAGTAATTACAGAGCCAATCACGAGCAAGTAATAACGCAATGAGCCAATCACGAGCAAGTAATAACGCAATGAGCCAATCACGAGCAAGTAATAACGCAATGAGCCAATCACGAACTGAAGTAATATTCCAGTTTCGTATTCGAAAATTACCGCTGAATGCAATGAATACAGACACGTGTACGCAGGGTTAGCCTCATTCTGAAGTTAAACATTCATAAATACCAGCGAGAAGGTGGGCTATTCACAACACTGTGTATTGTTGTAGTTTCATGCTTTGCACCTTCTCGCTGGCATTTAAGAATGTTTAACTTCAGAATGAGGCTAACCCTGCGTACACGTGTCTGTATTCATTGCATTCAGCGGTAATTTTCGAATACGAAAGTGGAGTATTCACGATTGGTTTTACTTGAAGCGATCACGAGGAGAAGTAAATGCAATTGTGGATAACTCTCGATCGGTAAAACGAAAATCGATGGCGTGACGGACCAAAACATGTTTGGTTTAGCTTAGAACTTGATTGGCCGATAATTACAAAACATTTTTCACAGCCAATAGAAATGCTAAGCAAAACCAAAACCAAAGCAATCACCGAATCAGCCGAATTGCCCACTTTATAAACGAGTAGGGGGATCGGGGCGAGTTCGGTTTCGCAAAGGTGCTTGGGATCGTTAATGGGGACAGTTTATTGCAGCAATCGATCCCAAGCACCTTTGCGAAACCGAACTCGCCCCGATCCCCCTACTCGTTTATAAAGTGGGCAATGTAATATTTTCGCCACTCAATCAAAAGCCGCTCTAACCGAATGCCCTACTTACCTATTTTGTTTGTCTCTCTGCTCGTCTATCTGCGCCTGGACCAGCTGTTGTTGTTCTTCCTGTAGCTGTTTTTGTTTCTCCTCGAGTTTCTCTTGCTGTTGTCGCTGTTTTTCCTGCTCGGCTGCTAACTGCTGGTGCAGCTCCTCCAGGCGCTGTCTTTGTTCTTTAAGTTCATTCAGCTGTGTCTCGTGCTTCTCGTCAAACTCACGTTTGAGGGACTCAAGATGAGCAGACGATCCTCTGGGGCTATCTATAACAACAACAACAACAATACTAGGTCCTTCAGTGCTGAGGAAGAAACAACTAGAAGTGTGTGTTTGGCGCAGAGACGAGAGGATGTCTATGTTGGACGGACGGAGATGTTCGACGTTCCTTTAATTTTAGTAACCTGAGTTGCTAGCATTAACTGAGTTTTTTCATTAATATAGACGATTCGTTTGGGGTCAAAATCATAGTGATCTTGTACCTTGCTAATACGTAGCTTCCTGTCGAACATCACCCAATTTTATATCGGAGTGCCCTCTGCGAGTTACATAAAGTGAATTCACTTTTCAAAAAAAGATCGCTGTAGAAGAAATTTTCAAATCGACCTCTACTGAATCCATGAAGTTTCTGATAAAAAGCCTGCTTTCTGTTTAAGAGGCTGTAGTTGGTTATCAAACCTCAGCAGCGAGGAACACTGAAGGAACAGAGTAACATCAAGAAATGATAGTTGTATGTACCTTTGTGTTCATCACTCGAGTTTCCGTCCCTCGGAGATCGAGGTTCGCTGCCTTTATCACTGCCAGCAGGGCTTGCACTTCGACTAGAGCCTCCTCTACTTCCACTACTACTTCGACTTCGGATTCTTCTCGGACTGCTATTGGCGCTACTTCGGGAATGACTACTTGACCGGCTGCTGGATCGACTTCGAATTTTCACTTCTTTTGCCTTTCCTGTTTCCGATCAAGAGAACGGATACAAAACCCATAAGTGAGATGTCTAATTTAGGCGGGCAACAGGATGGAACGGCTACACGCGGGACATCTTTGGGTTAACAGCAAGTAAGAGATTGTGGAGGAAAAGCCAAACATATCTTAGCAATCATACCGGTATTGGTGACTATGAGATCACGGCTCTCGTCGATGCCTTTGGGGTAAAGTCCGAATGGTGATGACCTGTGAAATTACAAGATAAGCAGCTGATTAAAGGGGCACTGTTAATCGAATTGAACCTTGAAGTTAGTTTCTTTAAAACAAAACTACGAAAATAACACCCTGAGATAGGAGAGAAAGTGAATGTCCTGATATGTTTTTCAAACTTTTTCAATAGGGGATGGAAAAGATTAAAGTGGATTACAAAAACTTATTCTAGAAACGTGATTTCGGTAATACAGTGAACCGATTTCAAGTTGCTCTAAATTTCTCTTAAAAGTTGTATTTTTCATCCACTTGAATCTTTGCCATCCTTCATCAAAATTATCTCAAATTTTCTCCAGTATACCTGGAAAGCATACTCTGCTAATCTGAGTAGTTAGTTTGTCTTTTGTTGTGTGAAAGTTAATCATTTGGGGGTTGACAGTGCCCCTTTAACGCAAAAATACAATAACAAAGTGTCGCGGTAATCATACGTAGCTAGCTATCAACGTCTTCTAGTCTTATCCGTACTCTACGTCCTCCAGAAAATCGTATTAACAATCAGCCATTAAAGAAAATAAGCAATTCATGTCGATCAATCAGTGGTGTTCTATTTTTTATGCATGGGTAAATATTGAAAGTAAGTTTTAAAATGAACTATCGAACTTTGCAACAAAAAAAAGAAGAAAAAACGCGCACGTTGATAGATTGAAGCATACAAAACGGTCCAAATAAAACCAGATTTTTAAGAGATCTTAGCACGGGTTTAGTGACTTATGCCCGGAATAGACGAAAAGCGTTTCGGGCACGGCACTCCAAACAGGCGGCACGAGACTACCTCAGTACAACTAGATCTTCGGGCACGCATACTCGGAACAATTCCATTTACACAACAAAAATAAGGGGTGCCGTGCCGAAAACATAGTTGGTACCCGTACCAACATTAGGAGTACCGTGCCTAACTAGGAGTGCCGTGCCTAATTTAGGAGTGCCGTGCTTAATTTAGGAGTGCCGTGCCTAATTTAGGAGTGCCGTGCCTAATTTAGGAGTGCCGTGCCTAATTTAGGAGTGCCGTGCCTAATTTAGGAGTGCCGTGCCTAATTTAGGAGTACCGTGCCTAATTTAGGAGTGCCGTGCCTAATTTAGGATTGCCGTGCCTAATCTAGGAGTGCCGTGCCTAATTTAGGAGTGCCGTGCCTAATCTAGGAGTGCCGTGCCTAATTTAGGAGTGCCTTGCCTAATTTAGGAGTGCCGTGCCTAATTCAGGAGTACCGTGCCTAATTTAGGAGTGCCGTACCCAATATGCTTGTTGTGTAAACCGTAGACCACATCATAAGTTACTTACGCCTTATATGCTGATATCAGTGCATCTCTGATGTAACGACAGGCAAACGTGTAACGAGCCTTGGATATCTTCACCAGATCGTTCCTCAGCGAGGTGATCTATAATGTCACAAAGCTGCACTCAATAGAGGGCTAATATAACTACTGCGTGCGATGTTTCGCAAGATAATAAGCCTTAGCGGAAGCATGTAAAATGCACGGCTACCTTCAGATCGCGTACGCCAAGGAGACTCCTAATGACGTCAGGTTTCTTGATGAAATAATAGGAACTGCGCGAACAAGTGTATTACGGAAGCAGAAGCGTAAGACAGTTATGTTCTAGTGAAAATGACCACCACAAGCCTCGTCCAGAAGCGGAAGCCTCGCTTGCATGCTATAGTTACTGTGCTAAGGCCCTGGGAATGAGAATTCTGATTGGCTAAATTCTTCTGCTTACATTTACCTGGTTTCACTGGAACATAAGCGACGGAAGCAGAAGCAAAAATGTAATAAAAAGGAAACATTCCGTTCCTTCTGCTTCTGTCCAACTTACGCTTATGTTTACGTTTTTCATTACAACATAACGTTCCTTATGCTTCTGTCGCAAGTGAAAACAAGACTTTATAACTCATAGACGCAACACTCAAACAAACAAAAGTATTATAACATTCAACTATTCCCTTGATGTGAATCGATATTAATGATACAAAGTTCATAGACACATAGACAGTTTTCTTTTCTTTTTAGCTACACGCCTAGATACTGGTGATTACAGGAACCTTGCAGAAGATTAATACGAAGTCCAAGGACTTCGGCAAAGCTGACAACGTAGGATTTTATATTGAATATTACGATATTTCGGTTGGCCAAACCAGCCTGCTTCAGGTACTAGATGTTAGAAGTTACAGAAGATTAACACTGCTCGTGGTAGTCCTGACCTGGCCTCTCTTTCGACCGCTCCGTAGACTGGAAGGTCGCAGGAAAGTGAGTCCAGTAGATATTGCATGCGCATGTTATGCCTAAAATGCGAACCAACTATGGAATAAGTACATTTACGTCCTCTGCACCAAAACTTTGGGAATCTATTCCGTTTAAACTTAGAGCCTTCCATATCTTGTATTCAAAAAGGAATACAACTATGAAAACTCCTGGATACTCAAAAATAAATTAATTTCAATAATTTAATTCCTAAATATATACATACCAGTCAAAATAAACAGATATATGTATCTATATTATATATACATGTATATATTCTTTTCTGCGCATTGATACATCAACATGCTAACAACAATTACATAGTTATCTAAATTAGTAATTAATTATTACTTATACTACATTATACCAACATGAGATCCCTGTAAATATATAAATAGTCCTGTCATACGTAAATTATCGGTCTATCTATGTGGTGTGGCCAGGCTGCATAGCTCATAATCATGGCGGCGAACCCAGAGTGCGAGTGGAGTGTGGTATTTACTGAATTGTATCAACGTCTATTATGCCTTGAAAGTGTGCAATTATAAATTTGTACCATAGTTTGAACAACTAGAAGCATTATTTAATCTATGCAAAGGGAAGATGTCTTCGTCAACTTCAGTGCTGAGTTTGGCAAATATTCCGCGAATTTGACCTTATTCCTGATTGGACAGTTTTGAGCATGCGTATACGATATCTACTGGACTCTCTTTCCCGCGACCTTCCAGTCTACGGAGCGGTCGAAAGACAGGCCAGGTCAGGACTATGCTTGTGGTCGATCAAAAATCTACACAAGTAATCTCGTGGTCCTTGCTTCTTTACCTTTTTGCCGTTGAACCTTAGTATGGTATAACATTTAGTTGCAGGTGACTTTCTCAGTGGTACAACTTGCACGATGCCTGGCACGTAGCAGAACGCACCATCGGATATGGCGTCATCCACCTCCTCACGGGGCACGGACGTCCTGACTAGTACATAGTCACCGACCTTCACAGAGGGTGGGTGGGGAGGAAATGCAGAAATTAGACAATTTAATTTTACCTATAAAAGGGCTCTTGTTTGCAAAACCAAATAGAAATACTGCCTTGTAGAGTAAAAATGCGGAGAGCAAGGGAGAAAGGAAAAACTGTTAGCGAAGAGAAGAGAGGCCGATGACCTCCGCCATTGACAATCTCACTTTCATGCACGTACTTCGTTCAGATTTTTTAACCTGGTCTCTGTTTGGCCTCTTACACTCATTCCCAGGCACGATCGTGGACATTTGATTTAGCGACGACTTTAATATGTAAGCACAGAAGTGAGGTTCTCACTGGCCGGCCAGAGCCCCCTTCCCCCCCCCCCCCCCCCCCCCCCCCCCTCCCTCTCTCTCTGCGCGGTTTCGCACTTTCTCTTCGTTTCTTTTTCTCCGTAAGGCCTCTGGAACCAGGGTACATTTAACCCACCAGAGCGTATCTTCTGATAGCTCACGCGTGTGTCACTCTAATACACACAACCTCGCATAAACACTTTACAGTGCACGGCGTTGCATTCACGGCCTTCAACGCACATTATATTTACCCAAGTGAACATACGTAAGAGAGGGAACCTCTAATACGAGCGCCTGCGCGATGATAATGTTGAATAAAATCTATTTTTAGTAACCGGAAGCAGTTAAAGCAAAGTGGGCGCGTGGGCACATGCGCGCGAAAACAAACAATGGCGCGAAAATATTTTCCCGCCTTTTGACGGCCAATAATTTCGCGCTATTTTTTAAGTTATCGCGCGCGCGTGCATCCACTTTGCTTCAACTGCTCCCGGTTACTAAAAATAGATTTTATTCGACATTATCATCGCACGCTACACACTACGAGATTCCCTCTCTTACTCTCTTGATTTACCTTAAGTGTAGGACACGGTCTTGCCCCCTCGGTAGGAATAACATATCGCACAGATACGACCTGTCGCTCGCAGTCGTTGAAATCTACCTCCACGTAGCGTGAGTTCACACACTTACTGACGACTCCTCGGTAATAGAATCCGTCTACTTCATTACGAGCCAACACCTTGTGGTGACGTAGACGAAATCTGTTCCCCTGCGGGGTGGGCAGAGTAGGTGCAGCTGCCATGAAGGCACTCTTTAACAACAAGATTAAAGATCAGCTCAGTGAAATCTTACTCACTTCAACGTCAAACATTTTCGTTTGTAAAATCAACTAAAAGTCGATTAAGGTACGTTAACCGTCGCGGGAAGCGAGTAGCAGCTGACGTTTCGAGCGTTAACCTTCGTCAGAGCAAAAGAGGCGAATGAGTAAATAGTTTATAAAGTGTTGAGTGAATGATTACCGTAGAGAAAACGTAACATTTTCAGGGTAAAGTAAATAGACGTAGAGGCACACACCATGTGGGAGGCATATTTTATGTTATATATAAAAAAACGTACAGATATATGCGGGGTACGTTTAGCAGCTTGCCATGGCTAAAGACCAAGTAGTTGTATACAAACATTTTTATCGGGGGAAAAAGCAAGAGTTAGTGACAGTGGTCAGACTTTCGAGGAAGAGGGAAAGGGGGGGGGGATTAGAAGGAGGGTTCTCAGCTTTTCCTCACCTTTTATTTTCTCCCCCGTCCCGTCCCCTCCCTCTGTGAGGGCCTATTTAATATCAGGCTTTGTCGATCACGCACCTGATTCCTGATCTGCTCGATGCGTTTGTTTTCCATTTCTTCCCGCGCTTTCTTCTGCTGCTCAGCAATCTCGCGCGCAGCCTGAAACAAAGAATAATTTTGACTGACCTTTAGTTTAATAGTGTTAGTTTAATTTAGTTTAATTATGCAAACATTACTTACGTTAATTTGCACGGTTGCAATAAGTTCAACCTGAACCTCAAATTTACACCTGCAACATACACTGTAAATACACATGTATAGGCTGCACCCCAAACTTAAGACGCTCGTACTTGAAACAAAACTTCAGGTTTGGTTTATACCTGTTCACACGTGGTTTACATCTGTACAGCAGTAGTTTATACCTGTTCAGAGTGGTTTATACTTGTTCAGACATGGTTTATACCTGTTCAGACGTGGTTTATACCTGTTCACACGTGGTTTATACCTGTTCAGACGTGGGTTATACCTGTTCACACGTGGCTAATACCTGGTTTATACCTGTTCAGACGTGGTTTATACCTGTTCAGACGTGGCTAATACCTGATTTATACCTATTCAGACGTGGTTTATACCTGTTCAGACGTGGTCCTGAGGTCTTGCGATTGTTTCAGGAAGGTGTTGGCCTGCTCGATCTCCTTCTCTAACATCAAGATGTCTTCTCGTCTGACCTGCCAGCCTTGGTCTTCCAAGTCCTGCAGCATTGACTCTTTGTTGCTTGCGAATGACGGTACTTTGTCTTCAGGATATCTGGACAAAACACGAGAAACGTTCAACCAGTACAGTGTTGTTTACTAAGGAGAACGTAGCGCTGTGGTTCTTTCTTAACTCTATGGTTATAATAAGATTAAACTGTAGTACGTACTTCACTCTTTCCTGATCGCTTAATCCGAAATACACCAGCTCGTCCAGCCTCCTATTAATAAAAAAAAAATGGTTCGAAATGAGTATATGTCCTTATTAAAAAGACGTGAAGTCTAATCATTTTCAATTGGACGTCGATATTCACCAAGGCAGAACCTTCTGTGTCATATTAAGGGTGCGTTCGTTTGACCGTATTCCGGAATAAGAATTCACAGAATGATCACAATACAAATCGTTCAGTATCGGAGTTTTTTAGCCATTGAATGTATCCTGAATATCATTATTTCAGTACGCGTTTGAAGCTTACAATGCAAAATTTCAGAGACTATTCCATGACTGTATTCTTATTCTGGAAGTCAATCGAACGTGTCCTAAGTCTTGGTCTGGCCTGGAGTGAGCGGTACTTTACCGCTGAGCTAACCTAGATATCACAACCCGGCTTCTTCGTGACTATGATACACAGGACATACTTACGTTGTATACAGTTCAATCGCTGACTCTACTTTAATCTCGTACGCCTTGAGATTAACGCCTTGCGGATTCACGAGCTGTACCTCGTCACGATTGCTACCCGACGTGTGGGCCAAGGGAAGAATCTGAGGAACACCACATTTCGTTAAACGACATAATGTCAACACTATATATAACTGCAGGATATTCTGCTCAGACATTTGATCAGTTTTCCACTCAAAAGTATGCACACATTGACGCTGTTTTTACATAAATATACTGAAGTCTTGTCACCCTTACTTGGTCGAACACCTTGGACAGAATGTGCTTGTCGAGAATGGGTATGTATTTAGTGGTATGAGGAATGAGTGTGGGAGACAGCGCGTCCAGAATAGTCAGCTTTTGCGCCACCAGACCATACTTTCTCAACCACCTATTTAGGAAATAAAAATAGTAATAGGAATAAATATGTGTTAGCATAGGAAAGCAAAGAAACAACACTGCACGTTGGGACAGAATGTGCTAAAAAGATGTACCGAATTACAATGCAGGCTAATTTGCATGTGTGTGTGAACATTATACCGCGTTAGAAATCAAACCAGGGCTGTATTACCCTGCGTTCTGGGGGCTCGAAGAAATAAGAGGCGAGATAGAGAAGAGAAGAAAACTAAGAGTCTCTGGTGTTATTCGTTGAGAATCTCACTTCCATGCGCTGAGGTTCAAATCAAGAAACCACGTCAAACCGGTTTTGCTGGGCCATTGGTAAGCCAATCAAAACGACCGTTACATCCAGTACTCATCAGCACCAATCAGGGAAGAGGTTCTAAACCTAATGTTCGCATGGAAGTGAGATTCTTAACGAGACTCTTCTTTTTCTTCTCTCTCACGTCTCTTCGCCTTTTATTTCTTCGACACTCTGGAACCTGGGTAGGGCAGGGACGGCGGAGCGAAATTTCAAGTGGGGAGGCTAAAAAATGTCATTGTAACTAGGCAAAACATTTTTTTGTGAAACAAGCGTGTGTATGAGCTCGAAGTTTCTGTCGACTGATAGTTGACGAGGAGCGTAGCTCCGCGCCATAGAAACTGAGAGCGAGTATATGTAGTTATGATATGAAATCATGTTTGCCGCGTAGCACTAGTAGGTGTAAAGAATGTGAGGTAAAGTGGTATGCTGTAGTGCACGCCCTACGAGGGAAAGAGAAAAAATATCTGACCCAAGTGGGACTCGAACCCAACGACCCCCAGGTTGCATGTCTGGCGCTCTACCAACTGAGCTATCAAGTCAGATGAGAGCAATCGTGGGTATTGGTGCGTTTTATGGGGTCACGGCGATTATATATATGTATATGTAGTTATGATATGAAATCATGTTTGCCGCGTAGCACTAGTAGGTGTAAAGAATGTGAGGTAAAGTGGTATGCTGTAGTGCAAGTAGTCTAATTGTTTTAGTAGAAACCAACTAGTAGTTCAATCTTAAACTGAAACTAAAATATTTTTTGACATTTTGACGACTTGGTGGCATTATTTGCTTTTACAAACCGGCTTCGCTACTTACTATCTATCATAGAATAGAGTAGCTGAGCCAATCACAGAGTAGATAGTGAGTAGCTTAGCCAATCACAGAGTAGATAGTGAGTAGCTTAGCCAATCACAGCATAGATAGTGAGTAGCTTAGCCAATCACAGAGTAGATAGAGTAGCTGTAGCTTAGCATATCAGATTGCAGGATTCGTGATAGAACACTAGTTGGTTTCTACTAATATATAGGATAGAATGGCGAGCTTGTTATGGTAGTAACTTACTGTTTAACCGGCATGCTACGATCCCTAAGTAGGAAAGAACAGAAAGAGCATCAGCATAAACGGTCAGGAATTGTTACTGTCGACCTTTATTGTAAATGCAATATGTTACATCAGTTGAAATAAACTTTGACTTACTCTTCATCTGCCTCGCGTTTCGTTAATCTTCGTTTCCTCGTTCGCCCTGTTTACGAAGTGGACAAATCAACGTAAATTTTCACAAAAGCGAAGAAAACAACGTGTTCATAAGCCCCAGCCAGAAATCATTGATTTTGGTGGAGTAAAGTGTTTTAAATCTTGTTCAACCATTTTTGGGCGATTTGGGGCCGTAATATTGCGTTAAATGCATGTAATCCGTGAAATGAATCGAGTCATAACAAAGAATGTGTTTATTTTTTAAGTTGTTTTTCAGGCGTCTGACATTTGATCTTCGCAATCTTATTTGGATATTTTGTTTTAAACGAATTTTATGACATTTTTTTCCCACTTTTTAATACCTTCCACGACAGTGAGGCCGCACTAAACAATGCTAAAAGTAAAACATTGTTCGACCGAGGTATTAGCACTACCGGAAGTCGGTCTCAACAGGGTCAATCAAGAACCAGTACGCTACACATCATCGTTGTTATGTAATAGATACAGTATGAGTGGCCGCGTTTTATCGATTTGTAAACTTGAGCCGGAGTCGAGCGTTTGTAAATCCAACAAAACACGGACACGAATTGTGTATCTGACCGTTGGGAACAGGAAACAAACTAAAAATATATCGGGGAACAAGGGAACATGAATAGAGGTTTTAGGGAACTAGGGAACAATTTCCATTTTTCTAAAATTGGGGGTACAAGGGAACAAAAGGTAATTTTCGTTGGGAACAAGGGAACAAGGAGCCCCCCTGAGGAGGGGGGGGGGGGGGGGGGGGCTCTATGCAATGATTTACGTTTATTTTTAGATTGTTACGTTTAGCGGGCGTTGAGCAAATGCACGATACTGCAAAGCAAGAGTTTAATAGGGGAAAGAAAAAAACCGTTTAGACAGTTTGCACTCAATCCCCAGAGATTCAAATGACAAAGGGCATGGCGGCCATGTTGGTGTACAGAACAAAAGATGCTAACGAAGAATCTATTGTTAACTGTACACCAACATGGCGGCTATGACGTCACGTGCAAAGGGTCCATACGTACCCTATTTTTAAGGATAACAAAATATGAGAAACATTTTAAGGGTGCGGCACCTCAAAAACCATACCTTATCCCGCGGCACATACCTATATGGCTTATATATGGAAGTAGTTTCCTAAAGTAATGCATGTTTATATATATATACTTTGATAAAGACAGTTGAAATCACGATGCATGGTTCACATGCAGTAGCGCCCTCTTCTTCAGTTCTTGTATTTACAGCCTTGTGTTGCCACATTTCATTTAACAGAATGGCGGCATAGAGGCTCTGCTTAGCCGAATAACCGCTGCATGGCCGGTCATTTTACAGTAGTGCTCGTGATCGCATTTATTTGAGAATAGACGACACTGTTGTGTTCGTGCCTCGTGTACATCAGTTAATTAGTAAAACGACAATGGAGTGAATCCATTTACTAATGTAATGTAATGCGGGTTTCAGTACGTATTTCTCGAACAATACGAAGTGGTATAGCTGTATACGTTATACTGACAGTTATATATTTCAAAATTGGTTACACAATGCAACATGCACCAGGCACGAGACATTCAAAAACTACGGCGAGTTCAGAAAATGCAAAAACGTGTAAAGAAAATAATAGTTAATACCTCATATTTGTTATTGAACCAGTATCTATCTAAAATCATAACATTTGGTGCGGCACAACAACAGCAACATTTTTATTGGACCTGGATACTTCTACAAGTATGTTGGTGAAGCTCCAGCATCAATATTACTAGGTTAATTTGAGTATAGCTGTTAAATATTGTAACCGACATTTTATGAAGCATAAATAAATATAATTGCTCATTTTGTTGGCAAATCGTTTGCCCTGATTCAGAAAATTCTTTATAGTTATGAGACACTGACACCGAATAAGTTTTACCGTACACCGCTTCCCTTATGCAGACGTATTTTTCACTCTCATAAATTCGAAGAAAAAAGTAATGTCTGCTTACCCGAGCGCTTAATTAGTTTCCAATATGCACACCTCTTTGTGTTATGGACCAATCAGATTTTACCTTCCATATCCTGGAAAGTGACGTAATGTTACATTTAAAAGGAATTCAGACAATACATTTGCCATTGACCAATCATAGGGGAGTGTTCACTGGCACGCCAATTCACTAGAATTCTAACAATGGCTTTGATTGGGCAGAAAAATAAAACAAACGTGCTGACGTCTGCTTGCATATTGGAACCTAATTAAGCGCTCGGGTAAGCAGACGTTACTTTTTTCTTCGAATTTATGAGAGTGAAAAAATACGTCTGCATAGCATGCTACGCTTCCCCCACCCAGGCACTGAAAACGATTTACACAAATTAAATGCCAAACACCTGTAACACTTGCATGGGATCTTATGCATCCAATACTAATGAGAGTCCATCATTAACTGCCAGCTCATGTTGTGCATGACTCGTGAGTCAAAAAAACAAAAAACTGGGGTTTAAAGCATCTTCTACCTTGCCCTTGGAGTAACCAGTCTACAGGTGACGCGTACGATTGGTGTTACTTGTGGTCTTGGTTGCCATGTGAGTTGGACATCTCGTGTCGTGTGTACGGTAGTGTCGTATAGTTAGTTTTATTTTCTAGTTTTCACAACACATACGCGGACCGGACTACACAGACAATGATAAGCGACCTCCTATTTTGTGTAAAAAGCCCATTTTACACTACACTGATCTTTTTTGGCATGGCTCGGACAAAAGTGGTACGGGTACCAAAATATCGGTTCGCTACCTCGTTTACACTATTGTTTTCTTGCCAAATGTTTGGTACTGTCTATTTACTTAAGAACGCATGCGCTGTTCGTCCATGCATCCAAGGTGGCGGGTAAAGAAAGTTTGGAAGTCTGTAGATTTCGTAAAGATATGCAAAAGGCGTTAGTGAAACGGCAGGGAAAAAAACGGGACTCAGACTCTTCACGAGGTTAGCAACTACGCTGGCTCTCCTCTTTCGGTGTTTCTGCGTTTTCAAGGCTTCATGTCATGGTTTTTTCTTTCATTATTTTGAGAAGTTCCGCCGAAGTGTAAGCTTCGGCGTGTGACCGCTTGCCAATTGGGAATTTCGGCGACGTGCTTTAAGTAACAATATCAACAGCAAAACAAACAAGCATGCAACAACTAACAGCAACCACCAAAAGAAATCCCCGATAATTATACATCGCTAATCAATTATCGATATATATTTAATTAAGACATACACAAAATCTATTTTTGGGTCCGAGATCGGCGAGTGGACCGCTCTTACAGAGACAGCCTCTTAATACCCTCTATATATAAAGCGACTTTTTACGTCTAGGTGTATATTCCAATTTTTTTCAGTTATTTTGGCGACCTATTTCGGCAGAGAAAATCGAAGCAAAAGTTTATGTAAATCAGGACGAATCTGTATCAGATTTACAGATCACTTATTACTCATTCATTTCAATTGTTTTCCTTCATGAATTATTGATTATAAGTAATAGATCCAGGAAGGGTTTCTCTTCCTACACTCACCACTTTTCTTAGTCTTCTTGTAGTCTTCAGGTCTCTTTGCAAGATATTCTCTGCTCTCTGGTAGAATCCAGCCACTTGATTTTTTAATCAAGTTTAATCTCAGTAGACTGGTGCGCGTCTCAGTCACTGTAAAGCTCTTCTCACTGGAGGCACGACGAGGGATTTCTCGAGAGGCGGTACTTACTAAATAATCCTTGTAGCTACTGTGGGCGAGTTTAGCGCTCCCGGAGCGACTTCGGGCACTCGCGGGTCGTACTCGGACACTGGACGGTCGCAAGGTGCTGGGAGGGGAGGGGGTCAGGCCATTATGCGCCGAAAATGGACGCTGGGGACCACTGACGGATCTCGGATGGCTTCTGAATAGCGTCAAAGCAATAATGGTTTAGTTCGTTGTTATTTATTAACCAAACGGCTGGAAAAATTCAACCCTCACTCAAAAAAGTAGCAAAATCATTTCCGTCGACTACCACGTCACATGAGGCAAAACCATTGGCGCGCAAGTCCCCGCGACAATATTTTTCCTAGTTCAGACGAGGGGACAAGTCCCAGGGACTTGGTCCCAGGGACTTGTCCCTTCGTGTGCACCGACCTTAAATCTGTCATAAAATCGCGGTAGAGTTTTTAAATCTTAGAAACAAACCATTACAAGTGCCGTTGCCAATACACTGCCATTTAAAAGAACAGAGGACTTCCACGTGTTATTTTGACTGTGTTCGCAAGGATATAAGAACGACTCTACATACACCTGCACTATAATGGAGAATTTTGTACTTTTGAAGTGGCCTAGTTTAACTCTGGAAATCGGTGTGCCACAACATGAACGAGTTCGGCACGAGTGAACATTAAGCAGCGTCTGAAGCCCAATGATGGATCAATGTAGGGTCGTAATTCATATTATTTTGTAAATATTGCGTCTGTGCAGGCTCTCCGCTTTCTATTACCAGCAGGAAATAGAAAGCAACGGGACCAGTGACCTGCCGTGTTGAAAATCTATCGGACATTTTTGCGAAATGCTCGGTCATAATCCACCTTCTGACAACAACCTGAATCACTGAATCGTGCTTACTTTGAGCATCGTCCCGTGTTCGATCCATACCAGTCGAGTTTCGCACACTCATTCCTCAGCATGGCAATCTTCTTCAGATCCGCCAGACCCTTATCAATCTCCTCACGCAACAAGCGAAGGTCTTCACTCTGGGGGAATGGAGAACAAGAAAAACTGAAATGCAACGAACTCTGTACTTGGCATGGTATTGAGCTGTTTTTTCGTATGTAATGTATGGGTATCTATTGTATATTTCCATTGTATGAAAATACCATGGAAATACGAACTTCCTTGGTTTGTCCATGCAATGAACATTGGTTGGGGTTTCCAGTGTTCCACTTCCCTCGATGTCAGTAATTTTAACAATTTTCTCGTTTCAAAATCAGTTCTGATATCTTAATACTATTTTCAATCTTTAAACGCACAGATTTATAAGTATTGAGTAAAAAGGGGGGAAACGGAATTGAGAGGATGATTCAGAGGCTTATTATGACAGTGTCATAATCAGAGTATCTGTTCCGTATATGCAAAAATGGATGTTCTAATCATGACAACGAGGCTAGTCAGTCCACATTTAGCTTACTGGGTAAAACGAACATCACCATTTATAACACTAGAGATCAAATATTTTCTCTCACGCTGATTGGTTGAGCTACGCTCTCCGGGACTGTTCTCTTCTCGGATCAGGTAATGTCCGTGGACGAAATATCAGGGCATATTTCTATGCCACAAATAGGTTATTGTAATTTATATTATATAATTATGCCAAAAACGCACGAAATATACACAAGACGGCACCAGTATGAGACCGTATTTCGGATAGTAACAGTCAAATGGCTTCCCGTCACCATGGTAACTCCCATTTTTCGAGCGAGCACGCACGGTTTTTGGTTATGTTTATGGAAAGAAAATGTCGTTGCCAAAATACGAATGGCGAGTACGAATACGGCGTGAGACAATATGACTCGGGTACTGTTTCCTTAAACCAAGAGACCATCTCTTGGTACAAACGTAGTCTGAGTAAAACACATTGAATGCATTTCAAAATACTCAATGTATTTGAAAAAGCCAGATATTTGTAATGACTATGACGCAGTAGATATATTTTATATACTGGGCCCGACATTTCTGTAGTATTCTTATATAGTAATTAACATTAAACCGCTATAACCACATGAGCGTGACCTATCTCGCGTTCTGTCAAAAGGCGGTTTAATGGAGTGTTAGTGAGTCTGATTAATACCTTGGCAAGTAGTAAATCAAGAAATCATTGACATTACCTCGAATGGTTGCGGTCCACTCACATCGTAACCGTCTTCCGAAAAGTAATGGAACCTGCGGACGATAAATGATGAATTATTTAACTCCTTTTATTGACAGACACCCACAAGCGTGCGAGACTGAATTAATAGAAAAAAGCCCTATTAAAAAGTAAGTGAAATATAATGACGAAGCGAATCTACCCAAACGTGAATGATTCTAGCGCATTGTGTTACAGATGTCAGAATGAGACATGGCGGCGGCTTTGTGTGAGAGATAATGATGCAGCAATATTCAACGCAACGCGTTATTTAAAGCAGGTGCATTTCTTTCTGTTTGGGCGGAGACTTAATTTCGTATATTGGTTTTAAAGGAATTCAAACAAATTCTGAGAAAGAAAGAAAATTGAACAGAAGATTTAATCTTCCATTTCAAACACATTATAACTATAGCTTGCACCACACATGATGTTTTCTCGCCTAAGAAATAGTGTAGTTTTTGATGTAACAAGAGCGATGTTTCGTGTTGATAAACATTGCAATTATTATGCTAATGTCACCATGATTTGTAAAGCCCGCTTTGTGTTAAGAACCAATGGATCTCTCTGGTTGGCACCGATTAATGACAACACGAAACATCGCTATTGAAATAACCTGATTTTCTAAAATTTAAACGCTAATGACAAAAACAACTTCTGTTTCTCACTAATATTATTACCTCAAAACACGTTAACCCCTGCAGTGAACAAAGTACTTTGTTGTGAGCTACAAAAACTAGCATTTTTTCAGCACATTTATTTCTTAATGAGGGTGTTTATAGGGTTAATATGTATCACGTTTCACAGAATTTAAAAATGCCGTTTCACAGACAGTCGATTCCGCTGGCTCACAACAAAAGAGTTTGATAAAATAGTTCATTATTTCACGTAGAAAAGAAGCCACTTCTCTCGTTTCACAAAAAAAAACAGTCACGACTCACGGGAATAGAATAAATCACGTGTCGTGATTTCAAAAAGGGCCGGATTTTCTCGTTTCCCGAGAAAAAAACAAATCGGTCACTGCTCACGAAAATACACTATACCGCCCCCTTAATTAGCAAGACCAGTTTAGGTTCTATACACGAAAGTGGGAAATACAACTACATGCTGTTTAACTTCTAAATAAAATAACAACATTGCCACGAGCAATTTGGTTCCTTTACTTATCCAACACAATTTTAAAATGTAAAGCTGGAGCGTCCATCTCCCATACCAAGGGCGCGTGTCAGTTCTGAGAACTGGTGAACTGACGCGTTCCATTTAAGAACTGGCCGATCAGACCAGTCGGTTCGTGTAAATGGAAAGCGCCCTAAGTCTATGAGTCGGCGTATGACGGGATTGAACTACATTTAGAACGGATCTCGCGTCAGGACAATGTAGTGTTGGTAAATCACCCCAAAGAACCACAAATCATTCTCCATCTCGATAAAGGTGGAAAGCGTCGACAGACCGCAGCAGAGTCAAAAGATAGGTCCCGGGAAACACATTCTAAAAATAGCTCAATCCGGTCATACGTTGACTGACGGATAGAATATATTATATGGCCGCTCCTGGCAATTGGCTCAGTGTTAAAGATAAGTGACACGAATGCGAAAAATAATCCGATCTCAGATGCTGCCGAAAAATTATTTACTTGTTGTCTTCTCAGCTCATATTCAAAGAAAACTTCGTTATCTAGAATCAAAGTTGTTACTAGTTGATTAAAAACCCATACTACCTAGCACGGGTCTCCGCTGCCAGTTGACAAAGGAACTCGTTTGCCTCGCTATCGGCACAGTTGAACGAGATGGCGTGGATTGGGACTGGATCGAGCAGGTGAACTTGGGCGAGAATGGATGAGGGAGGCTGGAAAAGAGACACAGGCATCAGAACCTCATTCACACAGCGGACATGTTTAATCCCATGAGAATAAAAACCTTTATAAATGTTCCCTCTCTGAACGCGTTCTGAAACTGCTCAGTAAAAGCATCAGTTTTACCTGATCTGGTCTGCCATCTGTAAGTAGGTAGATAGCACGGCATTGCGGGTCGGTCAGGGCGAGTTTAAGAGCAGCTAGTGTGTTGGTAGATCCTCCTGTGCTTAACCCCTTCACCCACTGCCACGCATTGTCCAGATTCTGTAAACACGAGAAATAGAAAGAAGTCGCCACTTTTAGTACATATTTGGAAATGATTTGCTTGGTTGATAAAATAAGCAACATCGTTTTATGGATGTAGTTCTTTTTCGGAACCCTTACAGATTGATGTCCTGTAGCGTTGTAACCGAGTGGTTTTAAGGTTAAGTTTGCCGTCTGATCTGAAAAGCTATCGACCTTATTCAGTCGTAGCTGCGTATTCCTGTTTCGATAGTTTATCCACGTGCATGTACAGCCGCAAACGTAAACATTACCAGATGAAAGAGCATGTCGACATTTAGTGATCTTGTAAAATTTGAGTGCTGTAGCTTACAAAGCCGAGTGAAGTTACAGCCATTCGAAATTAGAGACATTTGTACGAGGCCTTGTAGCCTCGCTTTCATGTTTCTTCTTCCGGCTAGATTTGAAATCCAATAACTTAACAGCAATTTTCCACATTACTTTAAAACTGAACACAATTACTAGTTTTAATACGATGCTTCATGTGGTAGCATTAGTTTCCCTCTACAAATTATGCAAATTAGGAGGCACACTTCATCAACATTTTTTTGGAGACAATAACACTTGCGTGACAGAGTACGTGACAGGTTGATACTTACATGTGTGTTACAGTCCACGAGTCGGTCACGCCACGCTTGTACGCGTGTGTCGTACTTCATCAGATTAAACTTGATCTTGTGACGAAGTTGTTCCTGGAAGAACATAGAAGTAGAACGATGCACGAGCGCAATTAAGAAGAAATTAAAAGGGGATGCGTCGGTCCTCTTATAAATGAACAAATGACGTAAAACCGAACAATAACAAAGAAGTACGCCACGAAGTACAGTCGAGTGGCGTGACTGTTGTTCTAGTCACGTTGTCACGTCATCTGTGCATCCGTATAAGGACATACCAACGGGAAAATGGCATCTATTTGTTTAATACAATAATTAGCGGAAATAAGGATACAAAATGAGTTTGTGCCAAACGTGACGTCATGTGTGCATCTGTACTCTAATAACACATGGCTATCAACCAATCAGAGCGCATTTCACACCGTTCTAACTGTAATTACCTGCATGAGGCGGTAAAGTTTGTCTTTGACGAGAAAGAGACGAGATGCCATGGAGGCTGACGTGTCGATCAGAATAGTAACCTGTGTTGGTTTAGGAGAGAGAGAAAATAATTAGATATGAAGGCAAGGCTTGACAACTTCAAACAGTGCGCAGAATATTAGAGCAGATTTCGTGTGACGGGGGCAAACTACGGCATGACGTAGGCTTACCGTACCGTAACCGTGCTGTAACTTACAGTAGCGTAACTCTGTAATTTGATTGGGTTAGCAGGACAAAACAATAGGGAAACCGTTTCAAAGTCAAAGCATGTCGTAAAGTAAACATCTTTTGGGCATTCTAGAAGCTGTATGTTGCGACTTTCTTGATGTTATTATTTTCGTTGATTTACAATTTTGACTCTCACCCTAGTTATGTCAGTGAGTTGCCTTTTGGCCAGTCAACTAACAATGTCAGTACCTACCTTAAGCTCGGGCATTTACAAACATGCATTTCTAAAACGGGGACATATTTTCCAATGGTAAGTAGCTTTTATTGGTTCCCCCGCATGGGCCTCCATTGAAGGCTCGTTTCTAGCTCGTTCGTGAGTCAGAATAAGAAACTGACTTGACTGAACTGATTTTTTTTGCAAATTTGTTTTCGGATTGGGCTACCTGTGGCGCGCGGTCAAAATGGGCGAGGAGAAAATCAATCCCCCCTCCTTCCTTTTCTCCTCGCCCCATTTTGACCGCGCGCCACAGGTAGCCCAATCCGAAAACAAATTTGCAAAACAGTCACCCATAAAAGCTGCTAGCAGGCTGACATGCCTATTACTGTAGTCGCTTAGAGCATACGGCATACGGTTACTACACTGTGCCAATAAACTGCAACATTTTAATCGTGTTCTTCGTGAAGACAGTGTTTATCTGAATCAAGCACAGAGCTAACAACGACAATAGGCAGCACGGAAATGGCTCCACTATCAGCGCACAGTGAACATGCAGTTGAACTAACCTGATCCTCTATGATGGTACCAAATAGCTCTCGACTGCCTTGTTGAAGCCATTCCATTCTGTATTAAAGAAATGAGTAAAATTCTTCTAAAATCTAATACTGGTACACTCTTAAGAGGCGGGGAGGGAAGGGGGCAGAAGAAGCAAAAGAGAGACGTAGGGGAAGGGTTGGGGTAAAACCTACGACATACGGTTCTACATCGTTCAACATTAATTTATTGATCAACAAAAGTTGCATCATGTTGAGACTTGTTGAATACATCGTTCAAATTATGTTGAGCAACAAGTGTTCTAAGTTATAATGTTGGTTCATATAGTTCACTTCATGGTGGCCGCCATATTGAATGATCACATGCACGATAAAGTGACATGTTCACAAGCGATAATATGATTGGTTGATGTTATTCAACAAAATGTAACTTGTTGAATGGAATAGAGCATGTCTATTTCGTTCATCATCGTTCAACATGTTGACTCGCTTCTTTCAACATTGTTGGTTCAGCATTTGTTGATCAACGTATGTTGTACCGTGTATCATAGGCTTTAGAATCTCACGGCGGCAAAACGTCACGCGCATGCGCTTTTGATGTGCCCAACGCGCGCGCGTCCAGACAGTTTCCCGCCAAAACTGAAAGAAAACAAAGGCAATCACCCCTGTTTCTAATTTAGGTACGTATATGGGAACTCTTTCGCCAAAAACAACAAAACTACTTTAAAGTTAATCCTAACACTTTAACAGTTTAACTTTTCTTAATTCGTAATTCACTGCGCATGTGGATTATAAAATTATTAACTAAAAAGGTTTAAGCCGTCGGAAACTTCTATTTGAACCCCATAGCCTTAATTCTTTCGGTCAGCGGAGTATTACGTTTTGCCGCGGTGTACTTTAGGAGGCTCTTTCCGTACCTTTTCTTGTAGGAGTCCAGGGAAGACAACATTCTCTGTTCGAAGTTCCTGTGTACGGGGCCACTAACGTGCACGTGCATTATCGTGCCATCCTTCCAGCGCACGTGGGCGAACTTGTCACAGTAGCGAGCGTTAATCAGTTTAGGTCGTACGATCTGCAACAAAAGGGATTTGCTGTTACAGCAGCTTTCTGTTTTTGAGTATTACAGTGCTCCTACTGTAACCAGGACAACGAGAACTAAACACACTGCAAAACGAAAATAAAGCATTTCACAGTGCAACTCCTAGCATATACATACGATGTTCACTTCGACTTCAGAACTAGCCCACACAATTTGCCTTTTACCGCATCGAAGCTCGAGCAAGTTGAAATGCTATTGTCTTCATTTCTACTCGACACTGATTGGCTTAAATAACCGTAAGTTGAATGCTTTGTTTTCATTCTGTAATGTGATTGGTTCTCGTTGTCTATGTGGCCCCAGTTATAGTAGTTACGCACGTGCAGTACACATACTGCTGTTCATTAGAACCTTTTTACTAATCCGTTTTTGGACTTCCTAAAAAAAAGATTGTTATCTTTCTCAGACGTGAATTTCTTGGATTTCTTGGCAAACTAAAACAATTCCTTTATCGGATTTCGGAAATTCGAATTAGGATTTTCCCACACAAATACACCCTAAATGAACAACATTAGTGACAACTCTATACAGCTATTTTACAGTGCACTACTGAGACACTTGGACAAGAAGAACCAATCACATTTCACAATGTAACCAAAGCATTCCAACTTACGTTGTCCGGGTCGAGTACAAGACAATAGTATTTCGACTTACTCGAGCTTCGACTAGTTCTCAACTCCTCAAGTCAAAGTCTTTCGAAGGAAGAACATCGCACGGATATGCTAGGGTTGTACTTTGGAATGCTTTATTTTCGTTTTGCATTGTGTTTAGTTCTCGTTGTCTAAGTGGCCCTGGTTACAGTAGTCACACTGTGTTTAGTTCTCGTTGTCTAAGTGGCCCTGGTTACAGTAGTCACACTGTGTTTAGTTCCCGTTGTCTAAGTGGCCCTGGTTACAGTAGTCACACTGTGTTTAGTTCTCGTTGTCTAAGTGGCCCTGGTTACAGTAGTCACACTGTGTTTAGTTCTCGTTGTCTAAGTGGTCCTGGTTACAGTAGTCACACTGTGTTTAGTTCTCGTTGTCTAAGTGGCCCTGGTTACAGTAGTCACACTGTGTTTAGTTCTCGTTGTCTAAGTGGCCCTGGTTACAGTAGTCACACTGTGTTTAGTTCTCGTTGTCTAAGTGGCCCTGGTTACAGTAGTCACACTGTGTTTAGTTCTCGTTGTCTAAGTGGTCCTGGTTACAGTAGTCACACTGTGTTTAGTTCTCGTTGTCTAAGTGGCCCTGGTTACAGTAGTCACACTGTGTTTAGTTCTCGTTGTCTAAGTGACCCTGGTTACAGTAGTCACACTGTGTTTAGTTCTCGTTGTCTAAGTGACCCTGGTTACAGTAGTCACACTGTGTTTAGTTCTCGTTGTCTAAGTGGCCCTGGTTACAGTAGTCACACTGTGTTTAGTTCTCGTTGTCTAAGTGGCCCTGGTTACAGTAGTCACACTGTGTTTAGTTCTCGTTGTCTAAGTGGCCCTGGTTACAGTAGTCACACTGTGTTTAGTTCTCGTTGTCTAAGTGGTCCTGGTTACAGTAGTCACACTGTGTTTAGTTCTCGTTGTCTAAGTGGCCCTGGTTACAGTAGTCACACTGTGTTTAGTTCTCGTTGTCTAAGTGGTCCTGGTTACAGTAGTCACACTGTGTTTAGTTCTCGTTGTCTAAGTGGCCCTGGTTACAGTAGTCACACTGTGTTTAGTTCTCGTTGTCTAAGTGACCCTGGTTACAGTAGTCACACTGTGTTTAGTTCTCGTTGTCTAAGTGACCCTGGTTACAGTAGTCACACTGTGTTTAGTTCTCGTTGTCTAAGTGGCCCTGGTTACAGTAATCACACTGTGCTTAGTTCTCGTTGTCTAAGTGACCCTGGTTACAGTAGTCACACTGTGTTTAGTTCTCGTTGTCTAAGTGGCCCTGGTTACAGTAGTCACACTGTGTTTAGTTCCCGTTGTCTAAGTGGCCCTGGTTACAGTAGTCACACTGTGTTTAGTTCTCGTTGTCTAAGTGGCCCTGGTTACAGTAGTCACACTGTGTTTAGTTCCCGTTGTCTAAGTGGCCCTGGTTACAGTAGTCACACTGTGTTTAGTTCTCGTTGTCTAAGTGGCCCTGGTTACAGTAGTCACACTGTGTTTAGTTCCCGTTGTCTAAGTGGCCCTGGTTACAGTAGTCACACTGTGTTTAGTTCTCGTTGTCTAAGTGGCCCTGGTTACAGTAGTCACACTGTGTTTAGTTCCCGTTGTCTAAGTGGCCCTGGTTACAGTAATCACACTGTGTTTAGTTCTCGTTGTCTAAGTGGCCCTGGTTACAGTAGTCACACTGTGTTTAGTTCCCGTTGTCTAAGTGGCCCTGGTTACAGTAGTCACACTGTGTTTAGTTCTCGTTGTCTAAGTGGCCCTGGTTACAGTAGTCACACTGTGTTTAGTTCTCGTTGTCTAAGTGGCCCTGGTTACAGTAGTCACACTGTGGTTAGTTCTCGTTGTCTAAGTGGTCCTGGTTACAGTAGTCACACTGTGTTTAGTTCTCGTTGTCTAAGTGGCCCTGGTTACAGTAGTCACACTGTGTTTAGTTCTCGTTGTCTAAGTGGCCCTGGTTACAGTAGTCACACTGTGTTTAGTTCTCGTTGTCTAAGTAGCCCTGGTTACAGTAGTCACACTGTGTTTAGTTCTCGTTGTCTAAGTGGCCCTGGTTACAGTAGTCACACTGTGTTTAGTTCTCGTTGTCTAAGTGGCCCTGGTTACAGTAGTCACACTGTGTTTAGTTCTCGTTGTCTAAGTGGCCCTGGTTTACAGTCACACTGTAAACCTCTCTAAGAACTACCAACTGTGCTGCATTAATTTTATCGTTTGATAGAGCAACAATTATTTTTAAGTTCAATACTCACTGCATCCGTGCCTTCAAACTCGGGTGCACGTTGAATGTCCACAACACCATCACAATGCTTGAAGGCGAGTGTCTGTAACACATCATAGAAACCCAGCCTACGACCCCTCAGACCATGGTGCTACCAGAGAACATACAAGTTAGTAAGGTTTCCGTTAAGAATAAGTGATTGCGTGACTATCGTAAACTATAATAAAGTTTCTAGCGTGAGTCGTAAAGTGCCTGGCGTGACCCTCATGAATCCTATCACTTATCGGAAAGTATCCAGCGTGGCTCTCATAAACTCTCGGTTCCGGCATGACTACCATGGCTCTCGGAAAGTGCCAACATGACTCTCGTCAACTATCGTGACTCTCGGTAAGTGACAACATTGACTCTCGTTAACGATCGTGACTCTCGGTAAGTGACAACATTGACTCTCGTTAACTATCGTGACTCTCGGTAAGTGACAACATTGACTCTCGTTAACTATCGTGACTCTCGGTAAGTGACAACATTGACTCTCGTTAACTATCGTGACTCTCGGTAAGTGCCAACATGACTCTCGTCAACTATCGTGACTCTCGGTAAGTGACAACATTGACTCTCGTTAACTATCGTGACTCTCGGTAAGTGACAACATTGACTCTCGTTAACTACCATGACTCTCGGTAAGTGCCAACATGACTCTCGTTAACTATTGTGACTCTCGGTAAGTGACAACATTGACTCTCGTTAACTATCGTGACTCTCGGTAAGTGACAACATTGACTCTCGTTAACTACCATGACTCTCGGAAAGTGCCAACATGACTCTCGTTAACTATCGTGACTCTCGGTAAGTGACAACATTGACTCTCGTTAACTATCGTGACTCTCGGTAAGTGACAACATTGACTCTCGTTAACTATCATGACGTGCCTCGCGTGACTCTCGGTAAGTGGCAACATTGACGTGAAGTGCCTAGCGTGTCTCTCGGTAAGTGCCAACATGACTCTCGTTAACTATCATGACGTGCCTCGCGTGACTCTCAGTAAGTGGCAACATTGACGTGAAGTGCCCCGCGTGTCTCTCGGTAAGTGCCAACATGACTCTCGTTAACTATCATGACGTGCCTCGCGTGACTCTCGGTAAGTGGCAACATTGACGTGAAGTGCCTAGCGTGTCTCTCGGTAAGTGCCAACATGACTCTCGTTAACTATTATGACGTGCCTCGCGTGACTCTCGGTTAGTGGCAACATTGACGTGAAGTGCCTAGCGTGTCTCTCGGTAAGTGCCAACATGACTCTCGTTAACTATCATGACGTGCCTCGCGTGACTCTCGGTAAGTGGCAACATTGACGTGAAGTGCCTAGCGTGTCTCTCGGTAAGTGCCAACATGACTCTCGTTAACTATCATGACGTGCCTCGCGTGACTCTCGGTAAGTGGCAACATTGACGTGAAGTGCCCCGCGTGTCTCTCGGTAAGTGCCAACATGACTCTCGTTAACTATCATGACGTCCCTCGCGTGACTCTCGGTAAGTGGCAACATTGACACGAAGTGCCTCGCGTATCTCTCGGTAAGTGCCAACATGACTCTCGTTAACTATCATGACGTGCCTCGCGTCACTCTCGGTAAGTGACAACATTGACGTGAAGTGCCTCGCGTGACTTCCGGTAACTACGTCACGATAGTTAACGAGAATCATGTTGGTGCCTCGCGTGACTCTCGGTAAGTGGCAACATTGACGTGAAATGTCTCGTGTGACTCTCGTTAACTATCGCGACATGCCTCACTCTTGGTAAGCACCAACATGACTCTCGTAACCTATCGCAAATGTCGAGGGACAATTTTTCAATCTGTTTAACTTTTACCTTTAGCCAGTCTCTGGAACTCATATACAGCTCACTTTTAGTTCTTGTTTTTGTCACACTAGGGTCAGTACTCATGTTCTTTGGAGGGGGAGGACCTGTGGAAACTGAAAAGAAAAATGAAGAAAGAAGAGTGAAATACTTATTAACGTTAAAAAACAACCAATTTTAAAATGCGACAGCAAAGGCTAAACTTTAGTTTGCATGTCAACATTTTAGGCAAAATAAGTACTTATACAGACTCCATTTGGGTACAACTACAGAATAGCGATGTTCACTGCCACGTCATCCATTGTCGTTAATGTGCCAACCAGAGATCCATTGGTTCCTGACACAAAGCAGCCTTTTGAAATCATGGTTGGCACATTACCATAACAATTGTAATGTTTATCAACACGAAACATCGCTATACCCCGCATTTTCAAAGCATATGACCCTCAAAGGCGGATACGTGCAGACGCAGTTCACTTCAGATATATACCTTCAAAGTCAGGATCAACTTACGTATCTACAGCTAGGACATCTCCAGATATAATTATTCATCGTTCTTTAAAAACCTTGGCCCAGCGTAGATGTTTTCAGTCGTTATCCATACTTTATAAATGTATGCATGATCAAGGTCCTTCATACATCAATGATTTGTTTAAACCTAAAATTGTGAAGTATACAACCTACGAGGTAGTGGCACTAGTCTGGAACAACCACGCTTTAAATATGGATGGGAGCATAGATCCTTCTCATACATTGTTAGTAGACTTTGGAACAATTTATCACCTAAGATCCGAGAATGCAATGACATTGAGATCTTCAAAAATGCCATAGGCTCTATTGATCTTAACTTAGCTTAATATGGCATAGTGCTACTTTATGGTTCGTTTTAGTTTGATAGATTTTGTTAATTTAGACTAAGAACTGATACAGAGATAGGTTTTTCTTTGCTTTTACTTATTACTAACAGACACGTCACGGCTCAAGTGCTAGCTAGGAGAAATTACTTTTTACAGGGGTACGGTAGGGATACTATTATTACTTTAGGGGTTAGGGTAAGTTATTGGGGTAATTGTCTATGGAGGAGGGTGTTGGTTTTATTTTCCCTGGAAAAAAGGGGGGCTGCCATCGGGGTGTTTCTTTTCTTGTGGGAAGGGGTTGGTTGTAATGTAGGAGGGGATACTTTTCACATTATTATTAATAAAGGGGTCAAATATATTTTATTAGATTTTATTATAAATTTTACTAGATTATTTATTTTATACACATCATCATACAATTACTATTGTAAGTTTTTCTTTTTACAGATTTTTAAGTTCACGTTCAAGTTTTAACGAGTTATACAGCTCCTAGTTGACACGTGGCTAAATAAAGTATTGTATTGTTTGTATTGTATTTAAAAGTAGAAAAAAAGTCACTGCGTATCCGCATATCCACTCCAGATATATATACCTTCAAAGTCTGGTTCAATTTACGTATATAGGATATGTACAGATATAATTATTCCTCGTTCTTTAAAAGTAGAAAAAGTCACTACGTATCCACGTAGTCACTTAAAATTCAGGAATGTTTGAATTTTTTGCGGGTTTTTAATGTAGTTAATTTTCCCGTTTTGCCCCAATTAACTCAGTCAATGCGTCAATCATGTGACGACTACTTTCAAATGGCAAAACAACAAGGGAAAAGCACGAAATCGAGCGGGGCCGAACGTCAAACACGTACGGCCCATATCACGTGACTTTTGTAAATGGTTTTGAAAGGAAAGCGTGCACGGGGTCATATGCTAATACTTGTTATCACAAGGTGTCGTATAACAGGTTAAAGATTAATACCTCCACAGTGACAACGTCTGCCAATGTTAATTGGACTGGATGGCAAAACATATCTGACTTCATTTATTTAAATTAAGGCACTTGTACGAGATCGGTAGTGTTATTACTAAAACCTGTTTGTAAATGCTATCGATCTTTGTAAAACCGCGTTTTGAAGTTTGTTTGTCGTCCAGTAAAGCCTTTCCCATGGGATCACGAGTACAGTTCATTGGTTATTGAAGTGATCTATTAGCACGTGGCTGTTTCCTGCAAAGACATTTTCACTGACGAGACAGAATGGACTGATATGCTGGCCCTTATATGAATTAAAAGTACTTTACTTACTTGGAGTAGTCTTGGATTCTCCTATCTCACACAACAATGCCTGGATCTCTGCCAAGGTGTTCCTCGCCTCATCAAGCTCCTCCCACAGGGTGATAACATCCTCACGCACCCCTACACCAAGTTTCAAAGAAGGCATACCATCACCCCTGCCACGCCCACTGGGTGATGGCCCACCTTGTTCATCTTCTATCGTCTTTTTAAAGCTGGCAAATGTCTCATCATATTCATCGGAAACAGAGAACGCATGGAACCTACATGTACGGAAAAATGAGAGTTGTTCTCGTAAAATTTAACCTGTGGCTATTTAATAGAGTCAACCCTATAAGCGAAGCTCCAAGTTGATGTTTCGCTTTCAATATCCCACTTTCGATATACGCTTCACTTGTCACTCACAAAGGTTTCAATATGAGGCTTAGGGGTATAATGCTCAGTGATTCGTGAACAGATAAAATAATACATTTTCGGCAGCCTCATATTGAAAGCTTTGTGCGTGACAAGTGAAGCATATATCAACAGTGGGCTATAAGCCTTCTTTAATTTCAGAAGGCCGCGAATGATGAAAAATATTATTAATTCGTCATTTGATTAATTAGGTACTTATTGACTGAGGCAGGGTCGGAGGGGAAATATTTCGCTCGAGGTCGTGACGTACATGTACGGACCGAGCGCAGCCGTACAAATTAACTGACAACCAAAATTTCCCGTCCGGTCCGACCAAACTCAGTCAAACGTTTTCTATCATATGACCACTTTGAAATGGCAAAACAAGCAAAAAATCTAGCAGGGCCGGACGGCTTTTCCGGCCCGTCAAACATGTACGGCACCCAGCACGTGAATTTTGTAAGTGGTTTTGAAAGGAAAGTGCGCGGGAGGCCGTAACGGGTCGTATGATCATTCTTTCTATTTTCCACTTTCATTAGGTCAACATTTCCAATTCAGAAAGCTACTGTAGAACTAAAGATTATAGAGATTTTTGTCTGCATGACATTCAATATACGTTATTGAAATTCTTATCTGGAAATGATTGTGCAACTGACTTATGAGGAATGAGGAATGTATTTTATCTATTTTTACTTGCATGCATGGGTTATCATATGCTCCCCCCTTCTTTTTGTTATTGATTTTCTATATGACTTTATATATAAGATCACTCTTCACTTTCAGCCCACAAAAAGCTCCCATCTCCTCTATTACGGTACATACATTTGTAAAAAAAATATAATCCTACCTAAACGCACAGACCCACTTTGAATATGGCATCAAATTTCAGGTTGACAAAGAGTTATTAAAATAGAACAGAAGTTTGGAAATATGGGCTCCAAGTGATAACCTCATCTTCTTTCTCTGTAAAACAGTTTAATAACAGAATGTTGCGGTTTTTACCTGCCACCAGTCTCCTTGCAGATTTCTTTAAAGAATTTAACAGTTGATGGACTATTGCAGTTCAAAGCCACAACATGAAGAGGAACATTGGTTCCCTGAATCTACAGATAAACAGCACATACAATGTAAGCAGGATAGGTTACTTAACATACTAGGACAAAGATACATGCATAATGTATATGGTCATTTCTGGTATATGTAATTTTAGAAATCAATGTATAAGGATTTGGGGTTTAAGGTCAGGCAAAATCAGAAATGGGAAAAACAAATTAAAAATGGGGAAAATGTTAGGGTAAGGTGAGGCAAAGTCAGAAAACAAATGGGATAAAGAAAGGTTTCTCAAGTAACCCAGTGAGTAACATTCAGATACTTAATTTATAGTGTGACTACTGTAACCTGGGTCACTTAGACAACGAGAACCAGTCACATTGCAGAATGAAAACAAAGCATTCCAAGTTATGTTTATTTGGGCCATTAATCAGTGTTGAGTAGAAGACAATGGCATTTCAACTTGCTCGAGCTTTGATCTGGTAAAAGGCAAAAAGGAGTGGGGAAGGGTGACAGTTCCTTTGGGAAGGGGGGAGGCGGCCGGGGGGCATTGCTCCCCCTGCCTCCCCCTATTTGACCCTCTGGCTACAACCCTGTCCATATTAACAAGTCAGAGAGGATTATCTTCCCTTCCCATTCCCAAAAATGCATCAATTTCTTTACAGCAAATATTACACTATTTGTATTTAAAAGCTGATATTTCACAGTCTTATTGCATCTAAATAATTATATACTGTATGTACTGTATGTATTGTATGTATTGTATTTGTCTGTCATTATATACAGTACATGTACCTTTCTGTGGAGCATTTCTCGTGAGCCATCAGATGATGAGCCCTCTGTGAACAAGTAGACAGCCTCAACCTAAACAATTAATGTACAAGAAAGTTAATTAGGTATAGGGAAGAAAGGATTGCATGCATTAGGAAAAATAGGTTTGTATAATTTGCATACATATAGGCAACCATTATATGTTATTTACTGCATATGGTACTTGAGAAAAAATGGTAAAAAGTCATCTGAGCAATAGTCTGTGATTAGATCCGATGATCCATGGTTCCATCAGGCCGATCCTGATTTTCCAAGGGCAACTTCATGCAGTCACCGACTCAGCAAATTTGAAAACTCAAGATTAAATCCCCCAAACTTCAAGATCACTTAATAATTACTCTAACTTACAAAATAATGTATGATTGCCACTTACAAAATTGTATTCAGTTTTTGGAATGATAAATCAAAAACTGTATTTAATATATAAGAGCAAACAAGGAACACTGAGCATGACGTCATGTTGAATTTCTCACTGGTCGATAAATTGCAAAAAAATGTTGCTTGGGGTTCGACTTGGGCTTCAATTTGTACATAGTACAAATAAACGATAGTCAATAATTTATTGAGAAAAAGAAAACAGCAAAGAAGTTTATGTTAATTAATCCTTCTTTCAAATTAAATTAACAAAACCCGTTAACATATTCTAATTTGTTAAATTTATAGCATATTCCCCAGTAACTTACATGCTGATCAGCTAATGCCTTAGTAACAGCCTCGACAGTGCAAGTGGCTGATCGTGGTACCACCTTCTCTAGGGTCCAGATCCAGTCCAGAGCACCCTCCATACTGTCCAGAGTTATGCTGATAGCATGCTCTTGCCACATATGCATGTCTGCCGCACATCTGATTTGACGAAATTGGACAATTATTTATTACATAATCAATTAATCAATCAATCAATTAAACATTATACATGTACTAATTAAGTAGCAAAAAAGTTACTAGTGATTCAAGCTATGATTCATTCAGGCATTAGTCACCGAGTCTCAAACCTTGAATTCTGGAGAGATGGCTTCCAACAGAGATTCCACTTGCAGCCTCTTCTATCAGCCTAGCTACTAGTTAATACAAAATGTTTTTTTTTTGAATAGAGCCACATGAAAAAAACAGCAGCAGCCTCCGTTTTTTCCTGGTACAGTTTGATTTTTTTGTCAGTAAAAAAAACAGCATTATGCCTGTCTGTATGCATGCAGTCTTGAGCAGAATCTTTGACTATCATTCATTTGCCAAACAAAATGAATGTTGTGTTTCCAGTAATGAGCTGGAAAATATCCAGGTAGCTTAGGTAAATGTAGGTCAAAAAATATTTTTTTGGGGATTCATTTTGCTTTTTTTATAATTATTATGCATGCATGCATGTTTGCAAGTTAATCCGACCTATATTTACATTGTTGGATGAGATCATGTTCATGCGATCGTGCTGAAAATGTACTGTAGCGAGAAGTAGATGATTGTTTTAATGTTTATTTTATTTTATTTTAGATGTTTCAAGCCTTGGAAAACAGCTTTTAAAAAAGCAATAAAACGTTTGGTTACCAGATACACAACATTAATTTTATTTTGTTTGGTCTAATATATTCAGACCAGCTGAAGGTACCCATGTCCCTTTGATTCTTTAAGCAGTTTTTTTTATGCTCTACGTAAGACACAAGTTTACATGTACCTTATAAGATTGATCTTAGCAATGAACATGACTTGCTCCTTTAATGTCTGTATCAGTGCATGCCGATAGGTATCAAACTGTGCATCAGAACCAACATCAACATCTAGAACAACAGTGATGCAACGCTCTTCAATCACACCAAATATTCTACGACTGCAGAGGAAAAAAACAAAGGCTTACTTACTGGTATAATCATATCCAAGTGGTATATAAATATTAGGCCAATTGGAGACATGAAAGTAAATCATTGAAGTTTCAAGTCTCCTGTGAAAAATTCATTTAGCCAACTGTCAATCAAATGCAGCATCTGCCTGTCTAGTTGGGGGGGGGGGAAAGTCGGAGTGGCGCAGTGGTTAAGCGCTTCGCCTCCCACCTCTGTGGGCACCCATGCAGGTTCGATTACCGGATGCGGCGCCATTAATGTGAGTTGAGTTTGTTGGTATTTCGCTATTGCTCTGAGGGTTTTTCTCTGGTTTTCCTCCCTCCGCAAAAACCAACACATTAAATTCCAATTCGATATGTGTAGCCGGGACCTGGCTTTGACCATGGTTGTTTCAGGTCTCGTTAGAAATTCAGAGGTTTTTTTAGTCTCATACAAAGCTTTCACTGCCCAGACTTAATTAAATATTGATTGATGGTCGACTAAATGCAATTTTCCAAACATGACTAAAAAATGAAACTTCCAGGGTTGCACTTCAGCGAAAATGGTAATAAATTAATAGTCCCAAGTCACATGTAACCTAAATTGTACCTTTCAGTAGTGAGCCATTCTAATCTTCTCTTGTACAAATCGATGACCTGCTGCAGTTGGGTTTCTATCATTTGTAACTTGTCTTTGCTTGCTATCAGCTACAATGAATGGAAAAAGCAACAAGTAATTATTAAACCAGTCTCATTTGGAAAATTGCATTTAGCTGGCAGTCAATCAAAATTTAATGAAGTCTATAGGCAGTAAAAGCTTTGATGGTCAACAAAATCCAATTTTCCAAACAAGACTTGAAACTTTCAGGGTCGCACCTCGGGGAAAACAGTAATAATTAAGCCACAGGTTATGCAATAATGTAGAGCAATATTTCACTCTACTGCAGGGGAAAATCTACGATTGATGTGCAGGGTGTTTAAGCAGGAGGGTGGGTGAATGCACCAGCTTTGTGGGGCCCAGCGCACCTACCAGCCCCCCCTTTCCCAGGGACCCCTTAGGAGCACCCACCAGCCACCCAGCGAGCCTCCAAGCACCCCCTTTCCCCAGGGGCCTTTAGGATAGCCACCAGCCCCCGGCAAACCTCCCAGCCCTCTTTCCTGGGGGAACCTTAGGATAGTGCACTAGCCCCAGGCGAGCACTCGTACCGTTAACAGAATCCATTTAGAGAACACCATAAGTGACTTTGCGTAGAAACATAATTAGCAATTACATTTCTACCTTGCGGCCAGATTAGAGACAGGTGCTGACTAGGTTATACCCATAATATGAAGGGCCACGACCAGTGTAGGTGGTTGGTCATTGGCTGTACACACTCCTGTGGTAAAAGTTGCGTATATGAACATTGTAAACAGCACCGCGCTCAACTCAGAAAGAGTGCTATCGAGCCTAAGCCTTGCCGCGGGTGTGGGGTTGGGACTCAGTCCGAAACCCAGTTGTGTCAGCCTTGTGGTGCAGACCGGGTTCAGCATAAGCTCATTCGTAAGGAGCGTCGGGCAAGAATAAGGTTCACCGACGTACTTGCTCAACTGATCTCCATTTAGAGACAGGCGTCGACTAGGTTATGCCAAAGCTAATGGCACATGCACAACGGGCACGTCTCCTTCGAGAGGAGTTCGAAGCGTCACAGGGATATGGCTTCGATACCCTAGGAGCCGCATAGCATTACGGGAGCGACTCAACCGCTATATCGCAGCCGATAAGTTTCTGCGGGAGCGACATGACCGTGACAAAGCGGAAGAAGTTACCAATGAAGAGTTTCAGCAGCTCGCGGTGATAGAGTCAGACCCGCCGGACCCGCCCTTCAACCTTGATAAGTCGGCGCCCCCACCGGCCACAGCCCCTAAGGCTATGGACCACATGTGGTATCAGCACCGCAGGGAAGCCAAGGAAGGGTTCGAGGTGGACGGTGCCGCCTATGTGTTCAGCACCTTCAAGATCGAGGAAGATGATCTCGTCCAGCTCGGGGACCTACATGTAGACCTGTTTCGCGGCCACGCAATCCGTGGAGGCAACTTCATCCTCGACAGTCGGATGGACGATGAACGAGTGGCCCAGCTTCTCCAAGTCCTTCCCGAAGGCTCCCAGTACCTCATACGCATCAAGTTCCTTCGGTTAGTGCCACAAGACTTAGAGGATGAATGGGTGCTCGAGGATAAGTTTGACCCCATACGGCTGGGGCAGCGGCGAGGCGGGCATGCAGTGGAGATCTTGAGGGGTATGGCACCTGGCACCTTGACAGGTATTGACCGGGTGTACTACGACAACGCATACCCAGTAACATGTGTCGTCTATGGTCTCTACCTCATCCGAGATCCAGACCCCACGAATTTAGCCCCCCTTAGGGATGGCGAGCTCAACTGTGTTGTGCAGCGGGTTATCGAGTACTTCAAGAACGCTCCCCGTGGGGAGGCCTCACACCCACCAGGCTGCAGATGATCCTACGATGGGAGGAAAGGGTCCATGAGACTGGTGCCACCATCGCAGACATCAGCCGGCTCGAGACGATCCTCAAGAAGGCGATCATTTTGAAAGACATCACCGGCTCAGACATCTACAACTCAGGTAAGTACCAGCGTGGGGGGAATGGCATCCATGGAAAGATCGAGCTCGTGATGCACAACGTTCATGCTTGGTCCAAGGATCTGTGGTTTCCGGTTGCCCGGCGGATCAAGCACTACGAGGGTGATGTCTGGGAGGCCATACAGGAAGCCACAGCAGGCGATCCAAAAGGAGTCTGGGTTCTCGGCAGCGGAGACGACAAGAAACTCGATCCACGCCTCGTCCAGCAGTTCGTGCTGACCGACGGCCATGTCTTCCGGCCATCGGGAGAAGAATGGCTGGAAGCCCACACCAGCCAAGCTTCTTCAAGATGTTCAGCGGGCTTGCGTCAAGTTTAGTCACGGTGGTCTCTGGTGTGGTCCAGATGGTTACGATGCAAAAGACGTTATAAGTCTTGACATGTCTGCCTGTTACCCAGGATCGTTTCAAGGGCTGAGGGACTGTGCTCCTTACTGCACTCCACACCAAGCCCAGCCCAGCGATCACAAGTGTGGTATTTACCGATATGGCCTGGGGCAGCTCAGTCTCAGCAACCTTAGCCTCAGTGGTCTGCTGTGCAAGAGCTTTTTTCCCCGGTCTGTTGGCTTCGGCTAACTTTTTCCCCGTGGCAACCCGGTTTGGATTCTTAGCCAACCAAGTCTTTGGAGGATCCGCCGTGATGCGGTTGTCCAGTTGTTCCACGGAATCTTGCTCTTCCATGGTTATAGGGTCTTAAGTTCATTCTACTAAATTGCGGTAATTAGGGTAAGCCTTGCGGTAATTAGGGTAAGCATTGCGGTAATTAGGGTAAGCCTTGTGGTAATTAGGGTAAGCCTTGAGGTAATTAGGGTAAGCCTTGAGGTAATTAGGGTAAGCCTTGAGGTAATTAGGGTACGGTTGGATCAGCTGTGGTATTTCCTGTACTGAATATACAGATTGATCAGTGCCATTCCCACACCAATAAACTCAAACAATAGCGAAGGGGGTTCGTTCTCACCTTTCGGCTCCACTTTCGGCTCCACTTTCGGTTCCACTTTCAGTTCCGGCATCTTGTATGTTACTGTCGGGTTGTGGGACTTCAATGGAGGGGAAGACTGTATGGTTTGCAATGTGCATTGCACCTGACACTAAGGCAGTGAGCCGGCCGGTGCGTAATATTATTAGCCCCACTGCAGAGCCCATCCCCCTCACGTATGGCCACATCGCCGCGCAGGTCCTCAGTCAGTGCCTGCGTGTCGTCGATGGGAAGTATAGCCGCAATGACTCGAGTTGCAAAATGGAGGACTCCACTAACCAAGCTGTTAGCCACTTGTTGGGCCACAATGGCTTGATACCTGATGTGGAGTTTCTTTACATCCTTCTCCGGCAGCCGGGCTACATCCCCTGGGGAGAGGCCCTTTCCGAGGTATTCCTCGCAAGTCCCCATGGCGGCTAATACCAATAGGGATTCCTGTTGCTCATCGACCGGGTCCGGCTTGGTAGCCGCGATGTCGAGCTCACCCAGGAGCTCATCGAAGAATTCTTTATCGTTCATGACGGGTTACATATGCAATGGGTGCAGGTACATGTATCTCCAATACGGTAGCGAAGGGGTGACGCAGACAGAAGCATATATATGCGTGCAAACTTGCCCTCTCACAGATCTCTTGCCATCATTTGTTTTTCCTCCTGCCCCAGTCCCCCACCATAGGCATCAAAGAGGGTCTTGGTATCCCCCTCCGAATTGGTGTGAAAAGCAACGACAGATGCCACGTTATCACGGAATGGCTTACAGATGCTCGTGAGCTGCTGGGTGTGTACCCAAATGCTGAGCCCGATGTGGCGCCCGGAGAATGCCAGGTTGACCAACTCGTCTGAGCACTGTTTCACATCCTTACTGGCGGCGCAGTCATCAAGGATCAGCAAAGTGTTCGTTCTTTCGAAGAAGCAAGCGCACAAACGAAGCGCGGCATCTACAGCATCTTGTCTGGGTATGATGACAAAGAAATGGGGGCCGCCATGTGCAAAGCCATGGTAGGTCTTGTTGTGGGTGTAGGTGGGGCAGACCAACACAACACAGTCGAAAACGCCACGGAAGGGTCCCCGAATCTAGTTCAACAAGAAACTGGGTCTTACCTCAATTCGTTGGCCCCATCCGCCAGGAAGTAGATGTGCCTGTTTACATTGCCAGAACCTTCACTCCGATGTACATTGAGCTAGCCCATCGGCATGGACTTCCGGGCTTTTGCAGTATGACAGTCTACGAGGACGGCAAACCTATTCTCATGGTGGTCATATCCGTTGTGCCAACATCGGCAGCACCACCACCGAACCACCCTATCGCAGTCTCCCAGAAGTCATGTGATAGCTGGCCATGCAGCTTGGAACAAGCAGTTGACAACACCATTCACGTCGAGCTCGATCTTAGTAATCCCAGGATTGGTGAATTTCTCACCGTCACGTCCCGCTGCGGCGTAGGGTTCAATGAATAGGAGCAGAAGCCCAGTAAAGGAGCGGCACTGGGCGTGGATGGTCTCTGAGATCAGGGTGTCTGTTGCTCGATTTACCGTAACGGACTTGAAGTGGGTGGCGTGATTATACAAAAAGGCAGTGCCTGTGGAGTAAGCATTCAAGGCCTCTGCAGCAAGAGGTGAGTCTTCGATGACCTCATATTCCAGCTGGATATTGGTAAGCTTACACGTGCCCACCTTCGTGGGGTCGGAGCTCACCACAACATCCTTTGCGGGTGACAGCATCAGCACGAAGGAGGATGTCCTCCATTGCATAGGGGTACAGGATACCGTGTTTCGTGACCGCCTCGAAGTCAAGTGGTATTCGGTACTTTGTTCCAAACACGGCTAGAAGCGCGTTGTCAGATTGTTCGAGGTGTTCTTATCACCAGCCCCAGAGTGAAGCTTGTTCATGTTCTGAGACTGAATACCTTGCCGCACACGGGCCTCACGTTCATTGGAGGGGAGGTACAGATCGGCATAGACTTGAAGGTCGGACCGAGTGACGTCTTCGAGCACCTCTGAGTCCATTTTTATGACTCTGTGCGAGACCAAAGCGCGACCAACATTGGTGACAACGTGGTTGTTAGCGTGACCCCCAGACAGCCCTAGGGTGCCCCAGAGCACTAGGCTACCCGGAACCAGTACGATATCTTTCCCTTACGTCGGAACCTCGATGCGGAGCTTCGAGCTTCGATGAAATCATGTTGGAGTGATACGCCTGAGACGATAAGCTTCAATATGGATGTTGAGGTAGACCCAACTGAAAATCGGGGCACAAATACAGACCGAGATGAGACAGACAACCCTTTCCCTTCTGTCCCAGGCAGGGCCTCTGGCGGTGGTGAGGAAATCCCAATGATCGACCGTGACTATAACAAAGAAGGTGCTCGCCCTAAGGGTCAGGCTGAAACATCGTTCATCAAGGTTCTGAATAGTATCGTCTTCACCAATAAAATCTTGCGTGCTGACGCTGGGGGTGCATTCCAGAAAATCAGGGGGTTCTACCCAGATGTAGGGAGGAATGGTACGCTAGAGGTATCCACCTCCAAGGATGGTAGAATCTCCATCCACGTGATGGGTAGCAAAGAGCAGCCCATCCCTTTGACCACTACTAAACGTAACCAAAAGTAACTAAAAGTAACTACTGTTCAGATGTACATGATTGAACATAAACATAAATTATTGTTTTTGACTGAAGTGGATAAGGTACAACAGCATGCTCTTGACCCCCCCTCTTACATGTATCTAGATCCACTAAATAATGAAAACAAAGTTGCATAGTCTTACATTGTATACAGTGCCATCTCTGCAAGGCACCTGTGTAAAAAGTCCTTTGCAATAACGGGCACGGACTGGCTTTTGCAGAGGTTGCACATAGTCTACAAATAGAATAGAAATACATAATTATATTAAATAAAAATAAAAACCACCCAAATTAACATATATGTAGGCTCTAATTTTATAGAGTACTTACCAAATAAATAAAACTATCAATGTAAAGGCCTAGGAGTTGTGCGTGATCTGTGAATTGGCACAAAATCGGCATGATCTGGTACATGTTAATGTGGATCAAATCTAGCCATTAATTGGTAAACTGAAGGTGTGCCATTAAGTATGTTCTCCTATTAGAAGTGAAAATCAATTTGTGCCTCAGATATCAATTGAAATTAATAAAAATATTAAATTTGTTAGTATTAGCCCCCAAGTCAAATCACTTTTTCGACTGGACGAGAATGTATCAGGTGACAGACCTAAAAACATCATAACTCCTGAGGGAAAAAACAGCTTGACCTTTGCACTTGCATCTAGAGTCTGCAAAAAAATTGTGGCATGCCAAGTCGAGCTGAATGTTAAATGAAATTTGGAAACCATACATTAAGTACATGTATAGTTGGGAGGTACATTGTATTTAAACAAAACACTTAATGACTGTTAGCTTTGGGAAATAGTGAGTTTTATTTCCCTCATCCTTCAATTTTTCCCTCGTCACCACGCCTCTGAGAACATCGATAATTCTGAGAAACAAAACTCAGTTGCCATTATAGGGCCAGTCATAAGTGTTTAATGTGATTTGTGAATTGAAGGAAATTTGGTGCACCATATCCAAACTCTCATTTTTTTAGACTGGCTTACACAATGTATAATTAGATATTTTGTCCCTTCAAATTGTCAATGTTGTTTTCTTTTTGATTTTATAGTTAATTTACTTATTTTAGATTTTCATCATGGTTTTTAGATTTTGTCAGTAGCTTTAGATATATTAGTAGGTTTAAGATTATTTACAGTGGTGGTTCTGGAAAAGATCTATTAGATTGTATTAATTTCATTACTCACTCATGTATAAATTAATGTGCATTTGATCATTGATTATGTAATCTGCACAATATAAATTAATTAATAATTATTATTATAATAAGTACCATCTGAATGCCTGAATCCGATTGATGGCAGAATTTGAGACATATCCAGTTTGTGACGCTTAAGACCATGAACCTACATTATTTTGTAATAATAAAAAAACAAAATAAGTACCAGTTAGTTATAATTTTGAGTAAAAAGTAAAAATAATAATGGTAGGACAGAAGAATTGAGCAACCAACCTTCAACCACTGCAAAGTAGACATCATCATCCTCACATCAGGTTCCCATTGGCTAGTGTTGGGTGAATTGAGACGCTGGCTCTTACTCGGCATAGAGCTTGACTTGGTGGTACTAGGGTCTCTTATAAAACCATTCATTGTGCCTTTATTGGTTTTATGGAAATTACTCTCTATCAGGGACCTATACATATAACGAGAATACAATGTACATAATGTAATAATAATAATCATGTTACTTTGATCATGCAGTCTTATATTAGGCCATACCATGTATTCCTCAACTACTTTTTCCTTTACTAGTTGTGGATTGACAATTTCCATGAGAAAGGCAAGAAACTAATATGTAGAGAGCTTGGAAAAGAGGTGTCAGTAATTTAAAAAAAATTATCTTTTTTTTACTTTTTCCAAAAAGTTAGGTTGGTCTCCCTGGGTTGGTCTTAAACCTCTTACAAAAAAAAAGGGTCAGTCAGGCAATTAACAAAACATTTTATTGGCCTGAGGGATGGCCTCACATATTTGCAAGCACACAAAAAAGGACTTTTGTAGTTAATTATCAATTAAATGTTGCTCTCCTCCTTTTGGTACATGTATGCATGGGCACAGAGAGAATAATTCCAATTCAATTCTGGAGTTTGATGGAATACTTAACTATAAGCCTCTGGCCTAGGAGACCCAGTAACGGCTTCCTGTATATTCGGCATAAAATAAACCTTTTTTAATTTAAATACTACCAGTAATATGTTAATTGAACATTTATTAAGAGTAAGACCCAAATTTTAGGACTGGACCCAGACACAATTAATTTTTCAACACCACTTAATTTGCAACTCCAGTTACATCTATACTAGCTAGCCTGGTTCGGCGGGTTACATTGGGGGTCACACCCTTTCTCTTGCTCACTTATAAAAGACAACAAAGCAATTACCAAAAATTTTGAACCCCCCTCAGGCCTCACACAGAATTTTGCATCCACCCGCCCCAGCTTTAAGCTACATTATTTAAAATAAAAATTCAGGGAGAAGATTCAAAACCACTGGTAAGAAAGCATCTAATTCAAGCCAGTTGTTCAAGCATTGAATATTAACGGTATTAGGGCACTTAAAATATAATCTACAGTAGTGACTCGTACATTAATTATTGCTATGACTTATTACTGCAGTGAGCTACGAAATTCCAGACATTCATTTTAGTTTTTAGAACATCACCCCAGACGATAACACTTGCTACATGTATAATCTTAAATTATATCTTCAAGTTTCCCTGTTCTCTGTTATTATGATCCTTATCAATGGTACAATAGTTCACACAACAGTTCAATTATACGAGGTCCTGCATGGCAAAATATGCAAAAAGTTGTTCACAACATCGACTCGAAGGCATATCCTGATCACAAACTCACCGGCTCCCGAACCACTACCATGTGTATGCCTGAAGTTCTCGTACAATCTTTTGAACGGAGAAGTCTTCCCCTTTGAGTTCTCCCATTCAAATCGACATGAACTTCACTGATTTGGAAGTTACTGTTCTCTCCACCTTTTTACTTGTTTTGAGTGGATCCTGGTTGCTAGCGAAGCTCCAATGTCGATCAACCAATCACAGGACTGGACACTGGGTCAGCGGTAAACAATATTTGTGGTTGCCTAGCTTTGTGTTATTACTCACGAAAAGTTATAGATTTTTATAGAAAACCCGGTTTAAAAAATCACTGAAAATCTCTGGAAGTTCGACCAGACATAACTATGGAATAGAAGTAAACACCCTTTCAGTTTTGTTAATTCTTATTTAATATTTACGTTGAAAATGGAGACTGCATAATCACATACAAATTTTAACTACATCATTTATAGAGGTTGGGCTTCCTGTGGAGAAGTATTTCTAGATTGATCTTGGGTCTTGTTAAAACTTCTTTCTTTGGGAAAGAGTAGCATTTAACTCATATAAAATCTAGTTCTCATCCTTTTAAAAAGAGAGTTAAAAGAATCCACATAATATTAATTATATTTTATTTCAACGAATTTTCAGCCACGTTTCCAAAGTCACGTGGCTGACAACTAACTTCCGGAAAGTTTTGGTGTAAAAGCAGTTTCTGAAGAAGGTGACGGGTGTGCACCGAGTTGCCTAGTTGCCTTGGGAAATAATTTCAAGGGCCTTTAAATTGTAAAATTATGTTGAGTATGCGTCGAATGCTTGACCTTAAATCTTCAAAGACAAGAGAGCTGTGTTGTGGGTGGACAGTTTTGAGTGATTAGCTTAGGGAAAACGTATTGACTATTATTGGTGAAAGCTTCAAAGCTCTGTGCGACTGGCGCGTTTGGCGCAGTCGGACTTACGTTTGCATGTCGGAATGAACGAAGTAGAAGCCGTAAAAAAGGGAACCTTTGTCTGTTAAACCACAAGACATAAAAGAATTATGTTAGTAACCATAGTCCGTATCTAAGATTACGTGTGCGGTCTTCACGAACATGGATTTTGATCGAGTTCTACACGAAGGGAATTCTCGACAAGACGATGATTTGGTGAAGTACGAGGCAGGCAGCAAGCACGGGATCAAAGCTCTGATGGTTATGGACGATTTGAGGAGCAGACAACAGCTCTGCGATGTAACAATATGTGTCGGTAAGCGGCAGATCGTAGCTCATCGTCTCGTCCTTGCATCCTTCAGCTCGTATTTCCAGGCGATGTTTACTGGAGGACTCGTGGAGAGTTTTGAAGATACGGTCACTCTAAAAGATGTGGACAGTCGTGCAGTTGAACTGCTCATCAACTTTGCATACACGGGTAAACTGGATATAACTACAGAAAATGTACAGTGTTTAATGTATGCTTCGTCTCTGTTCCAACTGACGGCCATTCAAAAAGCTTGCTCGGATTTCTTACAGCGACAACTTCACCCGTCCAACTGTCTTGGTATTCGGTCATTTGCTGATGCACACTCGTGCCCCGGGCTGCTCCAAGCTTCGGAAAAATTCATAAATGAATACTTCTATGATGTAGTGAAAAATGAGGAGTTTCTTCTCCTACCGCGAGAAGAGCTGGCAGAACTATTATCCAGCGAGGACTTGAATGTTGAATGCGAGGAGGAGGTTTACACCGCGCTGATTGCTTGGGCGCGACAGAATGTCGAGGAGCGGCAAACATTTTTGGCTGAGCTTCTCCAAGAAATCCGCCTCCCTTTGCTTTCTCCACATTTTTTAGTAGATCAAGTTGAAAAAGAAGAACTCATTAGCCAAGATATTAAGTGCAGAAATTTATTAGACCAAGCAAAGAATTTCCATATGTTGCCTGAGAGAATTCCCAAAGAAATCAGGCTAGTGAACCCAAGGCGTTCCACGATGGGTGTACTGTATAGCATGTGTGGAATGGACTCGACTGGACACTCTGTGAGGATCGTGGAGCAGCATGATTTCCACAGTAGCAAAGTTAAACTTGTGAGTCCAACAAATGTGGCTCGAAGTGGGGTGGGGATTGCTGTCCTCCACAACAAGTTGTATGCTATTGGGGGTCATGATGGTACCAACTATCTTAACAGGTTTGTAAAATGTATTCCTTTACCACTTTTAATAGTGGAGCTTTGACCCACGCAAGCTCCCAGAAGTGCGACGTTCCTGGAAAAGTGGTGCACTGTGACTGTGCACAGGCAGCCCAGATCAAAACCTTGGCCAGTACCACTAGTGATATTTTTTTCTTTCTTCTTTGGATCATGTTTATCTTTGTCAACAAGGGGAGGAACTTGGCTGTGCAGGCCTTGGTTCTCTTTGATGGCTTAGCCCCCCCCCCCCCCCTCCCCCATGGAGATCTGCTACTGGAAAATGCGAGCTCAATCAATTCATTTCTTTCATAATTTGGAAATTAAAAATAAATAGTACTGAAATTTTACATTTGTTGTGGTATGGCCGGCACATTGTTAAAAACAATTTTGAATTCAGGTGCATATTTAATTTGCACACTGTCAGATTTGAGATCTTGAAAGATCTCACACCCAGATGCAGACATCTGCACTTGAGAATATAAATATTAAAATTAACTTACATGTAAGTATCAGGGTCATAAAGGTTTTTTTTCTTTTAACAAACGTTTTCTTCAAAATCATGAATCCCTGCTCTTAGAATAAACAGATGATTCATGCATAATAGTACACCTTCAGTTCACTATATTCACTATCTTCTTTAGTAATAATAAATTTATCACTGAGTGGAAAAACAATTTAACAATTATATCTATTCAGTGGTTTTTAAAACATGTTCTCTGCTGATCTTTTATCTAAAACTCTGCTCCAGTTTGTTTTTATTGTATAAGATCATTTTATTGTGTGTTTGGCTTAATTTAATATGGATTGCTACTAAAAGCCAACTCCTTAATCCTTTTCATCTGCCCCATTAATCCTCAGTGATTCTTTCCTACAAATGTGCATGCAACCTCAGATGCTGGCTTAATTGATTGTTTTTTTTTACGATGAAGAAAAAACAGTTTCCAAGTTAGAATATTAATGACATGGTTTTTATTCAACCTATAAATTCACAAAAGTTGAAAGTCCTTTAATTAAGTAACTTTTGGTTGTCCAATTCTCCTTGATGTTACCGGTAATATTAATTATTGTTCTATCAAAAGATGGTATTTAAGATTTAATTATGGAAGTTTTTGGTTACTTAGCTGCAAACAAATTATAGGAAAGAATGCAGTGTGTATTTATAGTAAGTGTTACATCAACCATAAGACCTTACTTTGAAAATTAGAATTCTACATACATACATGCATGCAACCGTAAGACTTACGAAAATCTGCATTTTAAAAAGTCCAGTTTGCAAATTAAATATATCTCTTTGCAACTACCTAATTTTACAAGTCAGATTAAATAAATAAATGGTTTATTTTAGGTCGAAGATACAAGAAGCCGTTACCGGGTCTCCCAAGCCAGAGGCTTATGTTTAAGTATTCCGGACGAACTCCATAGTCGAATTGGAATTTAGTTTTTTTTTTGGAGGTTGTTTTTTTAGGAGGGAGAAAAACCGGAGAACCCGGAGAAAAACCCTTGGAGCAAGGATGAGATACCAACTAACTCAACTCACATATGGCGCCACGTCCGGGATTCGAACCTGGGCCACACAGAGGTGAGAGGCGAAGCGCTTAACCACTGCGCCACCCTGGCTCCCCCAAATGGTTACTATCAAGTTTAGAGCAATTGACCTTCATGAACTAAATTGTGAATTAAAAAAAAAGTATGACTTCCCTAATTTTCTTTTAGTACATGTAAATAGTAGCAGAAATAAGCTGTTCCGAGTGCACACAAACAATCATCAAAAGCTAGAACAGGTGTTGTGAAAATGATATTTTTTTTATAAAATATATTTTTATATAATTTTTTAGGCTAAGTGAACAAAACAGAACATTTTGGGAATTGCATTGTATGGTATTTAACTGTGATATTAGTAATGTAAATTAATAAGGCCAAACAAAATAAATGTGTTTCTGGTAACCTGACTTTTTATTGCTCTTTCCAAGACTTGAAATATATAAAATAAACAATAATAAGACATAATGAAACATATTAAAACAATGAAAAGTATGTGCATGTAAACAACGACTTCTTGCTATAGTATGTCTTCAGCACTATCGCATGACAACAATGTAAACACAGTCTGAGTTAAATCACAAATATGCAGGCAAATAAACATGCAAAAAATAATAATCACAATTTTTTTTTTACGATGTACTTACTTCGATTTTTTCAGCTCATTACCAGATCCTTTATTTTGTTAGGCCTATGGTAAGTCATAATGCCTAATCTTTGAATGGACCTTAATTGGAAATGCAGCAACTGTATTTTGCAGCAGTATGTATAACCTCAGTGTACAGTCAACTCTCGTAAGCGGACACCCTCAGGAATTGAAAAAAGTGTCCGTTAGTAGAGCTGTCCGCTTACGAGAATTATTCCCATAAGCGGACACCAAAGAAAAATAGGGTGGATGTCCGCTTACGGGAGAGTTAATTAGCGGGTGTTAATCATGTTTTATTGGGTAGACAAAAATAGCAACTGAAGATATAACGCGAAACTCTTTATTGATGTCAAATGTTAAAACTCGAAAGAAAAAAAAGAATTATACTGTAGTATAACTTATATTTAACAAAAAGTTAAACAGGACTTATTGCTGCCGTCCATACATGTTAAAGACAAATTTCATTGCCAAGAGTGAATTATTATACATGGGGTGTCCGCTTACGAGAGAGCGTAAACAAAAGAAAAATCCAATTTTCATTTCAAAAGTGTCCGCGTCCGCTTACGAGAGAGTAGTAAGTAAAACTTTATTTATACATGCTTGCCCTGTCAACTATTAGATAAAAAGCTGGTTTCCACAAGGGGCGTGTGGTTACAAATTCATAAAAATTTAAACTATTAATTTAAAAGTTATACTGAAACTACATTAATACTAACGACTAATAATAATAACTACTATACATTAATAATAACTACTCTAATTTATTACTATAAAAACCTTTACTAAATAGAATCATGTAAAAGTGTGAGCATTAATTCTGCTAGTAAAGATAGATAGGGAGTCAGATTTTTGAATGGCTTCAGGAAGCGAATTCCATAATTTACCTCCGCTATATGAGAAGCTTTTCTTGAGATATTCCGTTTTTGGTAGTGGTAACTGCAGTGAGGCAGAGGAGCCCCTGAGGTTATATTGAGTTGTATTCTTATTACTCGAGAACAGATCTGCAAGGCAACTCGGAGCTAAGCCATTGATCACTTTATACATTTGTTTTACTTTTGACTTTGCTCGTTGAGTTTCTAGAGTTTCCCAGCCAAAGGCATTTAAAGCCTCTATGGCAGGGGTATCGTTACTCATATTCATAATTAGTCTTGCAGACCTGTTCTGGAGTTTCTGAAGCCTATTAGAGTGACCTTGACCAAAGGTATCCCATACCTCACTACAGTAATTAAAATGAGGCTGAACTAATGCGTTGTATATGCTGACTAGAGTGGCTATTTCAACAAAATCTCGAATTCGTCTCATGGCTCCTATTCCTGAGCTGACTTTTTTGGCGACATTATCAATGTGCTTGTCCCAGGATAGATGTTGGTCTATTTCAACGCCAAGAACCCTACTATGGTAAACTTGTTTTAGAGTTTTATCATCAATCGTAATACACGGTTGAGATTGAAGGGTTCTAAGGTTATAATGCGAGCCAATTAACAAAAATTCCGTTTTTGCGACATTTAAGCTTAATTTGTTTGCTAATAGCCACTCCTTTACACATTCAAGGTCGTCGTTCATGGCCGTCTCAACTTCCTCTATAGTATTTCCAGATGTCGTTAGGTTTGTGTCATCTGCAAACAGCCGAGGAGAAGCCCGACTAAGACACTCTGGTAAATCATTTATATATAGAAGGAAGAAGAGTGGGCCAAGAATAGAGCCTTGGGGGATACCGCACGTAATCTGACTTTCCGAAGACACTGCTTCATTCAGCTGGCATTTTTGCTTGCGGTTAGTTAAGTATGATAGTATTAAGGATAAGGCATTGCCGGTGATACCATATAGTTCCAACTTGCGCAGTAAAACACTATGATTGACCGTATCAAATGCCTTTTTTAGATCCAGAAATACAACCAAATTAAACATTTTCCGATCCATGTTTACAAACCAGCTGTTTGTGCTATCCAAAAGAGCTGAAGCAGTTGAGTGATGTCTCCGAAAGCCACCACACACTGATGCTCAGAAAGTATACTATTTGATGTGAGATATTCATATAACTGTTCAAACATAATTTTTTCCATTATCTTACTAATTACAGGCAGAATGGAAATTGGTCTGTAATTATCCGCTGCGTTTTTTTCCCCTTTTTTAAAAAGAGGCAAGACCCTGGCTATTTTCCACTCGTCTGGGAAACAGCTCGAAATAATGGCATTGTTGAAAATATGTGTAAGTGCCGGGGAAATAGCAGGTGCTGCAATTTTTAACATTTTTCCAGATATTTTGTCAATGCCTGTTGCTTTAGAATTAGAGAGACTACTCAAGAGCTTGAGTATCTTTTCATTAGATATCTGCTTAAAGCGTGATATGTTAGATTGGCAAGGCTTTACAAACTGCTCAAACGTAGCGCTAGAGTCGGCCATTGAGTTGGCCAAATTTGGGCCAATATTGGAAAAATAAGTATTGAAAGCTTCCACTATTTCATCAGGAGAATTAATTTTAGTATCGTTGACCTTGAGTTCGTTTACAACAGTTTTACTGGAAGTGCGCCCAAGCAGATCATTAATTGTTTTCCAGGCCTCTTTAGGATTATTGTGTTGCTTAGCAATCTTGTTGCGATAATAGTTGGACTTGGCCTGACGCAAAGCAATGTTAACCTCATTTCTGGATGCTTTGTAGTCATCCCAATCGGAACATAATTTGGTCACCATTGCCTTGCGTTTGTTTTTATCTCTCGTAATAATTAATTCTTTTATCTCTCTGGTCAGCCATGGGACATTAAACGATCTTTTTCTTTTGGATTGTACTGGGGCATGCTTGTCTAACACGTCTAAGAATATATCTTTCCACGCGGCCCACATCGTGTCTGTGTCAGGACTTAAGACAATTTGTTCCCAGGGCTGAGCAAAAAGGTCTTCAACAAAACATTTCTGGTTAAACCTTTTCATGTTTCGTATTTCAATTGTTTTGTCCGCTTACGGGAATGTGTAAATACAGAGTTTGACTGGGAGGTAAAACAGGGATTTGAAAAGGCGTCCAAAAGTAGAGCTGTCCACTTACGAGAGTGTCCGTTAGCGGAGAGTTGACTGTATGTAGGTCACAAGATGGGAGATTGTCAGAGGTTTTTATAAACTAAGCAATAAATTTGATTTCTATTACTAATTTTAATACTAGTTTCCTTTTAAGAGAAGAATACAAACAAGGTAACACAGCACTCACAAATGCACTATATTTCTCATCATTGATGGTCTAATATTGTTTATGTTTTCTATAGTACACAATGTAATTCAATCCTTTCACTCAGCCTGTACTCTTTCGAAAAGTGGACAATGGTTTTATAAGTGGGTAATTTAATATTGGACTTGATCAGTTCACAGAAAGTATAAATAATCAAATATAATCTGTAAGAATAACAGAACCACAGTATTTCTCAGGGCTTCCAAAATTAATGGAGTTACATTAAATCAGGTATTAAATATATATATTTTTAGTCATGCCACAAGCAGAAACAATAAAAAGTACTTTGGCAAATTGTACATTTGTGTACAAGTGTCAAAAGTGTTTTAATAGATAAATAAATTATTATGATCTCATTAAAGTGTTTTCTAGAAATATTGTTTTTAATGTAATAAAAAATGAGAAAACTATAATTTGTTATTGGTGATGTGTAAACTTATAGTATCACACCAGTTTTTCATCCAAGTGATTAGATAGCCTTTATAGCTGACACCTGAGTATTGGACTTGATGCTCTTGATTCATATCAGCTTTATAGGCTTTTAGCCAAACTAAATGGAAAGCCTGTGACTGATAAGCAGTGAAGCTTTAAGTTCTATTGTCATTAAGATCTCTTCATATATGGACTTATATAGAAAATAATTCTCTTTTTGTCAGAGACTTAAAGTGCACCAAACACTTATTTTATCACAAATATCAATTGTACATCAAATGAATAGTTGAATAGATCTTGATATGAGCATTGCATCTATGAGTTATAGAGGTTTATATCTGCTTCGTCAATTTGTTTGGGTAAAATCACTAAATAAAATACTAACTATAATATGGATGTTTATAAAATGTCATTTATCTCTACCAACATGTTTTTGTAAAATAAATGAATCCTATAAACCTCCTAAGTAAATCTCTTTTGAATAAGAAGTAAATGTACTTAGCTTCCTTGAAAGCAGCTGCAAATGATTTTCAGACTAATGGCAGTGCAGGCTAAACCTACATGTATCTGCTTTTAAAAAGGCTTTTAATGCTCTAATAATTCATAAGGGCAATGCTAACCAATCTAAATGCAGAATTCAAGTCATGAATACCCATGCAAACCTGATACAAAATTGTAGTTAGCTCTACTAGTATTCTAATAATAATAATACCGTCTTTAATAGATTTGATAAAATACATATCAAATTTACAATTAATTGTATAATAAGTATAAAAAAATAAGTATCTAAAAATATTAAACTTCTAATTATAATTATATACAACTAACTATTATACTGTTAAAAAATATGTTATTACATTACGGCTAAGTTATATCTAAAAATTAATGTATTAAAAAAGCTTTCTTTAAAACGTTCAGTATCAAATGATACTGAATATTAATAAGCCCTAGATTTTGTATCAAATGATACTGAATATTAATAAACCCTATTATTAGTATTTTGTATCAAATGATACTGAATATTAATAAACCCTATTAGTATTTTGTATCAGATTATACAGAATACTAATAAGAACTTGCACCTACCAGTAGTTTAAATAGAGTTACACTAATTAAATTGTGAGCATAGTTACCAATTTGAAGTCAGTTGGTTGTTGCTTCTGAATAAACAGCTCTACTCGACTACTCTTATTGTATTTTACAGTCTCATTTTTAAAATGCCATTTTAAGTAAAAGACTACATGTTTCTCTTCCAGTGTTGAATGTTTTGATAGTGTCACCAAGCAATGGAAGTTTGTGGCACCAATGAGTAATCCACGTCGATACGTTGCTGTTGGAGCACTTGGTGGACGGCTGTATGCAGTTGGTGGATATGATGGCAACACAGTTCTAGACTCTGTTGAGGTTTATGATCCAAAGCTTGATCAGTGGAAGTTTGTATCAAGCATGAAGAACAGACGTCGGCACGTAGCTGTAGGTGTGCTGAACATTAGGGATCTAGGGTTGTCATCAGGATCAGGTAGAGATCTTTGTACTCATCTCTGATGCTCTTTTCCCCCATTGCCCAAAGGCCATGCCACTGCCCAGGACTTGAAACTAATGCAAGCAAACATGCAAAATGGTAGCAGATTTTATAATTTGCAAGTGAAAAAATCTTCACTAGCAAATTTTTGCAAGGTGATCTTCCTTTAAGGTACAACTTGGAGTCTGACAACCTTGAACAAGGTTTAACATATCCGACTATCAGACATTTTGTTAGTGGACCTAGAAGTTAATTTCGAGCCCTTGGTATCTGAAAACCCAAGCAAGTTGCATATTCTCATGGAAAAGCTACATGTAGAGCAAGCTCTTGATGGAGGCTCATGTGGGGGAATTCGTTAAGAGCTATTTAGCATCAGAAAAGAATCCCCCACACAAGCCTCCACTGAGTGCTCCTTATGGTCAGTGGCAAATATGGATAAACAAATTCGTAAAAGTTTACCTTTTGTTGCAAATATTTGTTTGAATACAGTGGACATGTGTTCATTTTGCCAGTGTATGAATGAATCAACAGAGTTCTAATTGTTGTGTTGTGATGTTATGTGTTACTGCAGGTTATTTATATGCAGTAGGTGGGCATGATGGTGTAAACTACCTAAAGACAGTTGAACGCTATGAACAGGAGACCAATGAATGGACCTATGTGGCTTCCATGGGTGCACGACGAGGAGGTGTGGGTGTGGCCACCCTATATGGACGGCTATATGCCACAGGAGGGTATGACGGCACCTCTAATCTCAGTACTTCAGGTATGTCAAGCCCACATAAGGCAAAAAAAAACCAGAACACATGTTTAACATATCCTGCATCGCCAATGAATAGGTGTGAAATGCATTTGCATCGCAGTTCAGTGATATATGCATGCAGATACAGTTGCATATTTATTTGCTGTACTCATAGGTGTGAGAAGAACAAGTGCGGCTGAAGATTCATTCATTATATTGTGTCTGCATATGTCCCCTTGGGCTTCTGCTTACCGTATGTCACCAGTTGGAACAAGGCTAATTCCGGCACTATTTCTTAGACAAAGCGGGTTTCCATATATCTCAAGAATAGTGTTGGTTGTTTCCCGTTTGACTTGAAACTGTGATACCTTTAAATTATATATGAACTAGATAGAGCCCTTCCTAGTTTACACTGATATTTGACAAGCTAGAAACAATGTCATAGATCTTATACCTTATAAACGAACGGACAAACCGTGATTTAGCTTCAAGGTAACTTTTAAGTATGCTTTCAATTTCGGAGGTTTTTATCGAGGTTGTACTTCACACCTTTTTATGCTCATTTTGACGGTTTTTAAGGCTGTCATTACACTACACTGTTCGTAAGGAAAAGCAAAGACCAGTCGATTAATACACATGTTCGTGCGTGATACATCAGAGGAAAATATTGTTTTAACGAAAAATTTAATGGCGACGTCTGACGTATTCCCAAACTACATATGTACTACGCACTGCTTTACGCAACTGCAGTGAACCGAAAATAACGGATACGCGTTGATAATCAGAGTAGTTAGTTTCTAGAACCTTACAAGTACATGTACGCTACGCACAGGAATAGACAGAAGGTGGTTCATCTGTACTTCCTCGTGTCTATATCACGGAGAGAAAAAAACAGATATTTTGCATGAGTTAATTTCTTTTTTTCGTTGCACTTAAACATTTTGTCATGTAGCACATTTTTGACCATCTCCGAGGACCCAGGAGTACAAATCCGCGGTCGCTCCTTTTCTCACTTCAAGGAGTGTCAGATAATTATGTTCTCCTAGTTCCGGAGGTTACTTGTGACTGTTTCTGAAGGCTGACAGTTGATACCTTTTTGTGAAGTAAAAGATGGATCACTTGATGTCTTGTATGCCATGTTTGACGTATTTCCAATACGCGTGCGCCATACTTCACCAGCTGCTATAAATTAGAACAACACATGATACGGTCTGGTGGTCAAACCAGTCAGTTTTGGAAGGCTTTTGCCCAGCAAGGCGTAAAGTGCGCTTAACTTTGTCACTTCTGGCGTATTGTGATAATGGATTGATCATTACTGGGGCAGTATTCTATTAATGAAAGAACTTTTTAAGGCACTTAACTAGAATGAATGGCACATCTTTCAATGATTTTTCACGTTAAAAAGTACATTCTGTAAAGTGGCCGAACTTTACATACATTGTAAAAGCTTACGGACCGTCGACATACTCTTAGTGCCCCTCTTAACGTCCACTGGACGTTAAGGTCTGACCCCCTTCCCCACTTAACATAATAATAATAATGTCAGTTTATTTTAACCGTTTCGCAGTCTTACACTGAATTATAGGAATGTCAGCATATGGCACACATTAACATAAGTATTATAGGGCTTACTTGATATATAAAACACACTTATTGATACTTTAACAGTCAAAAATTCGTTTTTGCGACCAGTGCGACCCAGTTGCCTATGAACGGATACGGAAGCAAACCGTAAATTGTAACTGTGAACAGTAATCACGGGCAGAGGGAGCAACCCACGTAGTGGCCCTCAACCCTTTTTTGTCGTTAACTTACTATACTACAATGTATACAAAGTACCGAGAGCGGCTCAGTCGTAAATCACACTTAGTTTAGTCGATAAGAAGCTTTAGGACATGTATCGATCGATTGTTTTCTCATTAAACATCTGCAAGTTTGGTTGATTTTGTAATTTATGTCGAAAGTCCAAACAGTGTGCTTCAACTTCAGAAGCCATGGCCACCATGTTGGCTCATGTTTTTGCTCAGTCCAATCTCGTTCCCGACAGAACTGTTTTGGTCTTAATGCCCCACACTTAACGTCCACGCCTGGACCCTGACGGTCCCTTATGCTTGTAGATCATTCTCGCCGGTGGAAAAATCAAATACTCAGGGTAGATGGCACTGGGCTATCAACGGCTGTCTGCTTTTATTGAAAAACTCAAAAGAGCTTGTATCTAACTTGACGTTGGTACTTGCTGTATTGTGGAAAAATGGAAACCTGAACGTGCTAGCTTGAGTAGCAGTGTTAATTCTAGGTTTTTTTTTACCCGGGGATCCAAGCATCGAGAAACAGACGAAAGCACGACGCCACAGGCGGGGTGCGTTTATTGTTTCAAGGTATTTGGATCTCATGGCTTCCCCTCCCACCAGCACTGCGTAATATTTCCACACTTAGTGGTTTTAAAAGTAGTCTCAAAACATTTTTTAAAGCTAGCTTTAATTTTTAGGGTTACCGTCAGTTACCTTTTAACTTTTATAGCATTATTGCATCGTGCGTACACAGCCTTAGATTTTTATATGTATATTTTTATATTTGTACGACTTATTTATTATTACTTAGTGTTTATTTTTCGTAATTACTATTGTACTGCGCTTTTGATCATTTTATGTTAAAAAGCGCATTATAAATACTAAATTATTATTATGGTAAACCACGAAACTGTCTTAATCGGAGAAATCTTGATCTGGCATTTTATTGGACATCGAGAATCACTAGTGATCTTGATCTGTCATTTGATTGGATATCAAGATTCATGCACGTGACAAAAGTTACGGCCTTTACCGGTATCAAACCTGGCTGTTGACTCATTAATTATTCATGACTTTGAGAAAGTCTTTTCCAACTATAACATCCCAGCACTAGAAAGGCCACGTTACGAGTACAAACTTGTCGTATTCCTTTCCAACAAATACGAAATCCGTTCCAAAAAAATGTTCTATTACTTTCGGCCTTATTTTTTTAGACAAAGTCTCACGCTCGGTCCATAAGTCATGACCTCGAGTCGAATATATTCCTGTCCAGCCCTCATGACGGCAACGTCTAGGACGACGGCATTAAACAATAGAGTAAACTACTAAATACAATAAGTGAATAACTGCACGGGAAATGGCTGGAAACCGAGCCTAACATTTCGGCCGTTCTCTGCAAAGACACAACTAGGAAACTCCAAGGTTTACGTTTAGAAGAGAACGCGAACGTAAAACACTCCGTTTTTCGTTTGGCGCGAACGGAACTCTATGCTGATCATAGTTTTTTCGAAAATTCTGAAAAAAAATTAAAGGCGAATAAAGGCGAGTAAATACAAAATGTCCCGTTGTCACTGCCGTCGCCGTCCGTCTCTGCTAAGTCAATACTGCCATTTGCAAGCTATCGTTAAGCGTGAACCGTTTTCCGCGTTCGTTTACGTTTGAAACCTAGACGTCTGGTGGCACAAATCTTTTCACTTCATCGCCAAACTAATTATTAGTTTCAACCTTGATGTTGAAAACCTTTAACATGTCTTCTACTGTCGTGAAACTCGGAGTATGCCTAGATACAGTTCTTGTCTGACTTGCATCTCTCATAATTCTGAGCGTCCAAAACTTAACTTGAACCGACATTTCTATGATTTTGATCCATGCGCGAAGCAAACCCTGGCTGAAAAGTTTTAAAACCTGAATCCCACACTGCTGAAACGTGAAGCCGGGACATATCAAAGGTTGTCATCATCGCGGTTAAATTGAAACTCGTTTAGGACGCCAGACGCCGTCTAGGTCTCAAACTTAAACGAACGCGGAAAACGGTTCCCGCTTAACGGTAGCTTGCAAATGGTAGTAAGTACTTAGTTATAAACTCAAACAAAGTCTGCGGAGGCTAATATTCTGAATATTTTTTTTCTCTTGCAACAGAGCGCTACTACCCCGATGATGACAGATGGGCGTTCGTGGCGCCCATGAGTGTGTGTCGCAGTGGTCACGGGGTGGGCGTAGTGGGTGGACGGTTATATGCCCTGGGTGGCCACGATGGGGTGTCCTATCGGAACACGGTCGAGTACTTTGACCCCAAGGTTGGAGAATGGAAGGTGGTTGGTCCGATGGGAATGTGCAAGGCAGTAGCTGGTGTGGCTGTCATCAAGGGATGCCATTAGGACAGCTGTGTGGCCCTATCGTGAAAGTACAGACTAGTGCTTTGATCCCTTTATGTAGACAGCCAAAGGTACTGATGGAGCAGCAAGGATGAGGAAGACAGTAAATGTCATCAGGAGGCCCGGGGAGGGGGTTCTTCAAGGTAAAAAGGGTAGGGGTGACCGTCGGAAAACCTCGAAAAATACCCTAAAAAATACCAAACCGTGAAAAATTTCCCACCCTTAAATGTACCTCATGGTCTAAAAATCACCCTGAAAAATGGATTTCGCTTGGACAACCCCTAAAAAATACTAAATCGTCGATTTAAAACCCTAAAACATACGACGATCACCCCTACCAGCCGAATATAGGAAGAACCCCCCCGGGTAGGAGGCATTCAGCGTGACAATGAGTAAAACGCATAGAAATCAACATGTGAGTTGAGCGTTGAGTGCAGAGAATACAGCTCTTTCAAAACAGGTTTCCCGAACAAACGTAGCCTGCGGAAACAGCCGTCTGTATTCGAGGGCCAAAAGCGAGATGGAGCTTCGCTCGAATAGACGGCTGTTTCTGCAGGCGACATACCCAGACCCAACTAGATTGTGGTTGTAGATGAAAGCCCGGTGAATTCGTTTGTTTTTGGGTCAAAAACTTTAAGACGAATATTAATAGTTCCTGCGAATCGATTATCGATTAGTTTATCCGTTTCGCACAGCTGGACAGTTATAACCACAATTCATTTCGGTCTGGGAATGTCGTTTGTCCGGAAGAAACCCCTGTATATGAATGTAGTAAGAAGTGTGTGTGGAATGAGTCTCGGGGACATTCTCGACTTGCAACCAATCCCCAGAGATTCAAATAACAAAGCCGTGGCTGCCATGTTGGTGGAACTAACAAGAAAAGCTAACGAGGAATCTTTTGTTAACGTCCACCAACATGGCGGCTATGACGTCACGTGCAAGTCAAGAATTAACAGCCTAGTCCCAAGGCGTTCTGGCTGGTCTTTTTTCTTAGTGGTTAATGGTTCCTTAAGAATTAGTATATCTTACAAGAGGCCACAGCCTCATTCATCCGAGGATAAATAAAATATTTAATATTTAATGCTCATTAGCACGGCTGTACTTCAACGAGTCGGGATAAAATGTACTCGTTTTTCATGCGTTTCTTAGAGAAAGTGAGGTTTTCAAATTTTCCTCTCGAATCCCCGCGATTTATACGTGAAGAAAAACAAAGAGTCCGAGAGATTGGTAGTGTTTCTGGATTGTTTATTCTGCTGGAACTCCAAATTCACTTATAGGTGTGCATGACGACATAGCGTATTACAAAGAATCTTTTGCGGGGGATTTACTAGTTAATTGATAATTTAGACTGGTATTCTCAGGAGTTTAAAAAATTGAGTATAAGAAAAAGAACAAGAGAGTTCGTTCGTTGTATTTAAACGACGCCGTCAACAGAGTGGGCAGTTCCATGTTTTAGCCGGCGAGCGCGCTAGTTTCACTAAAAAGGCGAATACTTTTAAGCCAAGATTGTCGAGTGCAAGATGAATGATTGATTTACAGTGCGGCTACTGAAATCGGGGCCGCGCAGGACTGGTTCTCTTATAACCGTCCCGATCGCTGAATTCTTTTGTTCTGCATATTAATTTACGCTTCTATTCACACCGAACAAAAGGTCTAAGCGATCAGGACGATTATGAGAATCAGCCTTTAGACAACGAGAACCAATCACATTGCAGAACGAAAACAAAGCATTCCAACTTACGGTTATTTGAGCCAATCAGTGTTGAGTAGAAGACGATAGTATTTCAACTCGCACGAGCTTCCATGCGGTAAAAGGAAAATTTGGTGGACTAGTTCTGAAGTCTTGAATGAGCAAATCGCGTGGAGATCAGGATTTGTAGTTTTGCAGTGTTCAGTTCTCGTTGTCTTTCAGTAGTCGCGCGCACAGTAAATTATATTCAATTAATAAATTGGCTGTCCTATCGGCAGCTGCTACTGCATGGCTAGAATTATTATTACAGCTTGTGCATTGAGAAAACTGTAAATATCATTATTTATCCCGAGCCCAAATACTGGCAACATTGTTTATTAAAACATTTAATCATTGTCACGATTACTAGTTTTTTTTCGGCGCACCTTTGAATGAATTTTGTAAGTAGTGTTTACAACATTCGATTCCGTGTTGTATCGGGCTATACAATCTCGTCTCCGGCTCGAGATTGTGTAGGTCGATACAACACGGAAGCAACTGTCGTAAACTACTCACCGAACCGGGATAGGGGAAGCCAGTGATTGGCTGTGAGACCACCTCACAACAGACACTAGCTAGCACAGACAAATGTATGGAAAACTGAAAACACGATTGCACGCTTCCCAGCATATCTACATCGGTATCTTAAGTTTGCAGACAGTGAATATTTCAGAAATTAGAATTTACGGAAATTATTTGGCATCCGATTCCCAAACAAACACTGTATTTCGCGCCATGTTTGCACCCCTTCCAAAATGTCGGAATTAACCGCGAACTGATCTATTGTGCATCACTTCCTATCCGTGTAGGGCAAACGAGGAAATATTGTTGCAGGTGTTTCTTGGGAGAGCAAACGGGCGGGAAACAAGAAACCGCCATGTTTTGCTGCCTGGCCGAGCAAATATATATATTTAAAAAAATAGGTGCCTAGTCTTCTAGCTGGAGTGGAGAGAACGGGTAGTGAAATCTCCCTCCCTAGTTTTTTCGATTATTTCACCATCCGTCCCTAGACTGAATGTAGATCCCATTTTCTCCCTCCTCCCTGTATGCTAAATTCTCCCTCCCTAGTTTTTCTAGACATTTCTCCCTTCTCCCCGATTTTTTCTGCCAATTCTCCCTCCTCCCTGTCCCGTTCCTCCGCACTCTAGCTGAACCCTAGATAGAAAGGAGACGGTTCCTCGGGCGAATTGGAATTTGGGTTGGTTTTTGACATTTCACGAGAAACAAATGGCTTTGGCTTGAAGGAGTCTGGGTCTTTCCTAATGACATGAGGTCAACAAATGAATGAAACATCGCTGCGGAACAACATATCCTCTCTCTAGAATTACCAATAATCAGTAATTGGCTTTTGCTCTTCAATTATCAATAATCGCTAATTCTAGAACGCAAATTAAACATTAACTAATTCTAAGACAAATCCTTACAAGGAGTTCACGGGTAAGCGACGGGTTCTCACTCACCTAGAGCTAGGGTTCGCAGGTGAACAAGAACGGAAGGTAAACGAGAGTAAAAATATATTTTGAGCGCTCCTACTCGGGTTCGAACTCGGTCTGGTAGTGCAGACATTCAGAATTTGACGAATGTTTATCTTTATCCATGACTGCACTGTAAAAAACATAAGAGTCGTTTTGACCCCAAGGAGTGATTTCTACTCTTTAACCAAAGAGTAGTTTTTGACTCTCTTCAATAGTCGTTTTGACCCCAAGGGTAGTTTTGACTCCAATAAAGAGCCAAAACCACTTTTCATAGGAGTTCTTTAACTCTTCAAAGAGTCACGCGACCCTTAGTGGAGTAAGCAGACTCTTTGTAAGAGTCGTGCGACCCTTTGTAAGAGTCATGTGACTCTTTTGAAGGAGTCATGCGTCCCTTTGTAAGAGTCATGTGACTCTTTGAAGGAGTCATTTGACTAGAAGACAGCACTTCATAAAAGTGAGGGGGAAAAAAGGAAAGCAATCCACTCCCTGATAAATTTCCTGTTTTGTTACATTTCATAATTTTTGAATCAGTTAACATTGTTGAGTAAAAGGAAATATCTAGAAGAAAAGAAGCCACTGCCCACAGGTCTCGTTATAAATTCATAGTTTTTTTTCAGAGGAAATTAGCATGTAAATTTCTTATGCATTAATAAATGAAAAATATACTATAGTACAAAATAATATTATGAAAATAGTCCGGAAGATCAATCCCATCTATTCCGCAGGGGTCCGCGTACAACCGTGTCTCCTGATACACGAGTAGAGACTGGTAACTACAGTACTGTAAATCGATCAGCGGCAACGCTATGACGCATGCTCATGAGTTATATCAGGTTTTCAACGGTTCGCGGCGAAACTAAGCACTTTCTGCATTCTGAGTGGTATTTTCCTACAACTTCGATGGATTTACAGAAGGTTAGCTAGTTTAAGAGTTTTGGAACCAAGCTAAGAACTCATCAAGACGTCGTTTGGATCCTGAATGGCTATTGGGCTGGTATGTTTGGAGGAAAACGAAAGACTAAATACAGTGCGAGATGATATGCCTGATACTGACTTACTGTGATAGACGCCAGACGGTAAGCCTTATACATCAGTTTTAAAGTAATTACTAATTTACTTACAACTACAAGTAGATATGTTCATCAGTAGGTGCCTTAATGATACTAACAAAAAGTAAATGAGTATTACATGGATGAACTAACAGGGTTGCTTTTTCTTGCCTTTATAAATCTGCGACCGGGCCGAGCAGAGTGAAAACATGAAGTGTCATTACACCTTAAATACACATATTGGCGATTCGAATTAGCCATCTAGTTACAATCTTAGGCCATTCCGTTGTGGTTGAGTATAGTTCTAACTTAACAAGGACGTTTCTAAGCGAGCAAATAATGAAAAGAACAACACAAAAGTCAAAACCATACTGAACCTCGTGTCTCGACTCAGAAGTCTTCACGGGCACCAATATGCTAATTATGTGAGAACTTCCGGCGCTAGTTAAAAGTGCATACTTCCTGTAAGCTACTAAATAAATAGACAAAACAACAATGTCACAGAAAATGGCCACATGCATATAAATTACTAATATACTTATTTTTCCTGCTAAGTAGGAATTTTTTTTTCCAGGCCTGCTTCAGAGATGTAGACCTTATTTTTTTCTAGAGCTCTGGCAAGTTTCCCAAAATAAGATGGATTTCAAGTTAGTTCTGTATCCCCAGTTGGTTCATCCAGTGGGAAGTCCTGGCAGCTTATAGGCTCCCTGAGTGCTTCTGGGATATATAACTATTTTTTTCTGGTGTTCCGACAAGTTTTCCAAAATATGATTGACTTCAAGTTAGTCAGTACTGAGAAAAGCCTGCTGAAAGCTGTCATAGTTAAAGGGATTAGAGATAACTCAATCTGCATCTAATTGATAGGAATGTAGAGAGTTTACTGAGCATCAGGTGGGGGTAATATGGTTACTCTATAAAGAGGGTCTAGGTCATTATGGTCAGACAGGTCTTAGTTAGATGTATCAAATTCAGACTTGGTATTGGTACTGTTGTAGAGTAACATATAATTATGTCAAGATCTTCGAGCTGGGTATATTCAGCAGAGTGGCCATAACACGTGAGATCTTAGAGTTGAATATTACCAAAGCAGAGTGACTGTATCAATTATATCATACTCTAAAAATAGTGCCATTATATAGTCAGGCCTCAAAATTAAAATCAACGTATTAGTTGCCACTTGGCAATGTCCAGACCGCAACTTCTGTAAGCACAAAACTAATTAGATGCTCTATTTTTTCCCGTAGGATGAGGAACCATTAATCAGTCAAATTATTGAGGCATGGTATGTACACTGTATGGACTTTGACCATGTTTATCCGTCCGACCAAGATTAGAATGTTATGATCTTATTATTTCAGAATATACACATGTAGGCAGATATCCATACCTTACCAAAGTTACCTAGTCATATTATAACTGTGAAGTTGCCTCTTTGTGAATAACCTTGGTATTCAAAGGTTATTTTGTCTTTCGCAAGCTGATCTCTCAGTACCATTCATTCACAGACTCTCCTAAACTCTTGACTTTATATTTTCACACCATTTTCTTAGTAAATACGTAACTTAGCATTTAATGAGACAGCTAGCATTTCTGACATCTAAAGACATTCTGAAGGTTATACAGTTTGAAATATTTCTCATGGAGGTCTGAAGAACACAGAATAGGGTTCGAAGTTGATTTTTTTTATTTTTTTGCTGGTACTAGTGAGCTTTTAAAAGTCTTATTTAACTATAAAGTAGCACTACTCAATAAGTCAATGGGGGTGATACATAGATATGAAATTGGCGCCTACTTTGATTGAAAAATTAGGGAAAACGTGGTAATTGCGCCAATGGCGCTCGATGCTCGCCGCCTACTCTTCAAGTTTTGCCACTTACTTCAAATGTTATTGAAAACCCTGAGATATAGAGAGACACCCTGTTTCTGTAGTTGATATACATGTACTGAGAAAGAGCCCTTTATTTACTAGCTAAACTGAAAAAATGAATTTCAGCATCAAATGACCCTGGAATCTGATTCAGATTGTGATAGCTTTTTTAGTTTCGTTTTGATTGTTGCGATGTTGTTTTCTGGTAACGAGTACATGTATAAATACATTGTAAGCTTAAATATATTTAAATTGCAGGTTTTTGATGTTGACAGTGTGCCTGTACAATGTACCTAAGAAAGCAGAGCAAAGTTCACCAGTAGTAGTTCCAGAGTCACCAGCTTCTACATCAAGCAATGATTCAATATTAATAATATAATAGAGGTAATATTATTATGTTAATTTTTTTCTGTGTATAATTTTAAAGATTGCATGAGCAATCAGTTTGAATAAACTCTGATATGCCATGGTTGTCAGTACAATTTTTATCAGCTGGCAGCAGAACTTACTACAAATGTAAAAGAATCTTGTTTAAAATGCAGAACAGGCGACTACGTTTTGGGGAACAGGCCAGTTGATGGCTTCTGCTGACAACCTTGTTTGCACATAAATGTATATTGTGACAGTTAGAATACAAAATGGTAAGCATTTTAGAAGCCTTATAGTATTTTTATTATTATAATATATATTTTTTTATTTCAGAGTTCAAATGCAGATTATATGACAGGATCTTATAGATTGAATCAACCCCTGTAGCTCTGAGAACACCAGTTTGCAAATCAAAGGTTAGTAATTTTGAAAAATGACCTAAAAGTTAAAACAATTTAACCATGTACATGAACAATGTAAGAACAATCTGGTCTTTCATCTTTATGTACATAACATCTATTTAGTGTTATTCACTATCGCTATGGATGTTGGTTGATACAAGTGTTTACTTTTAAATCGTAACTTATAAATTATCTAATATAATTGTAATTTATAATCTACAGTAGAATCCCACTATCTTGAACTCTGTTATTTCGAACTAAAATTGACCTATATCATTACGATGTCAAATCAAAACAATCTATTGTTTAAACGCTAAGGATCACAGTCGCGGGAAGGGGACAAAACAGCAACAACACAAAGGAAATCGCTATCAAATGAATTTTGTAGAACGTAGAATAGCGGTAACAGCCACCAAATACGGTAAATATTATGGGATAAACATTGTTACAGCTGATATCTGGAAACCAGACAATTCGAAGTTAAATTTTCCTCAGCAGAGCAGATTTAGTTCAAAATTCTATTGTTCAAGTCGATTCTGTCCCCCTCATAAACAAGCCGTGACATCATAATGATATAGGGTAATTAATATCCCTTTGTTTTTTTTATATCTTGACTGCTTCCTTGGTCATCTCAAACTCCCGGGTATCTTGAACACATTCTCGCTTCCCTTGAGAGTTTGAGATATGTGGCTTCTACTGTATTATAATGTGTTTAATGTGGGATGAATGGAGTTGTTGGTACATGTACGTGTAGTTCTGGTTAAGCTGATGTGCCTCATGGGCTGACTTATCATGCAGTTTGTGCAAGTATTTAAGTGCTTGCTGATGGCAGCCTTAACTTATACAGGCATTGCTGGATTCTGAAACTTTGTCAGGACTGAGTTTGTTTATTGTACTAGAGATGTCCGGAGTTTTTTGGTATTGCAACAAAGATTAGTGACATTGTGAGGCAAATATTCGAGGTGAGTTGGACAATTTGAGTGTGATTCGAGTGTGGACAAACCAACCTTCCACTCATTGGGAGTGGTGAAGATTGGGAACGAGGGAAAATCACCTAAAACGGTGCACAATATTGTTACAAAGGAAACAACATATAAAAGGAGGGTATGTTTATTTGTATGTGAAAAATAATTTTAAGGATTTTCTAAAATCCCCATTATCTCTTACTGAAGTTTATATACAGTTCAACAGCCACAAACCCATAGATTAGGCTGCCTGTGATAAAATGTATAGACTATCACTACTTAAAAAATGATGATTTATACATGCAGGTGTTTTTGAGGTGAGAGTGTTTCAGAAAATTCCAGGTTATATAAATCCCAGTTTCATAATTTAAAAAAATGTGTGTGAATACAGTTTGTAGGGTCATACATGTATATCACAACTCATTTATTTAATTAAATAATGGGTTTAAGTCAGCGTATCGTAGCAACTCGTAACAAAATGCTTACGCATGCTCAACACAAAAACCTATAATTTGCTGGCAGAGCTTTCTCTAGGGAAATTCTGGTTGAAATATCAAATGAATCAGTCAATTTACAGAACAATATTTCGGAATTTGTGGAGTACCTCTAGATGTACATGTATGCCTCTCTTCCTGTTTGGAATGGAACACTGGGATTTGCCATAATATTTGAGCAGTTCTCCCACTTGTTTTGTTCGCGAAGAAACTGAAGATGGTAAACACCATCTTTTCCAGTTGGTCGACTGGTTTTGGGAGAAGCCCGATCCATTAGACAATGCTTCCCCAACCGTTTTCCCCCCTGAAAATGGTAAACACCCTAGAGGTCACTTATTGGGATGTACAGTAAGAGGTGGGTGGGTTAGGGGTTGCATATTATTGGAAGGAGGGCAATACATTTAATCATTACTGACAATAACCTTCCAGCAGTTGAGCCACAACTACTTGAAGGTTATTGTCACAACTGTTGGGCTGAATAATGTATAAATAGGTTGTACAAAGTGTTGATGTTTTCCTTTCTTTTGTTTTATATTAGGAAGGGGATGACATTGACAAGTCAATCCAGGGGACTTACATTGTGGCGGAGAAAAAAAATAGTATGTGATTGCTCTAAGGATATCAAGCTGTTGGGGGCTGTCATCTTGTTAATCTCTACATACTTTGTATATAATTTTGACTACACGGTACAGAGCAATTTGTTAATGTTCTTTCAGACAATAATGTTGGGTCTTAATTCAGGTAAACTACCTGTGACTGTTATGCAGCTAGTAAGTATTCTCCAGACAAAGTGAAAAGTTCTTTACAAGATAAGCATGTTCTGCTGAACAAGTAGATCACATAGGTCTAATCTTTCCCATTTAAAAAATTCATTGATATAAATAAAAATAGTATTTGGCTTAGCCGTTCAGCACATTTTTATTTTATGAAAGCAAGCAAGAATGGAAACTATCAAAATGTTAGAGTTGAGCTTATTTTATATATTATTCCAAGTGTCTATTTTTATATTTATCAAGGAAATTTAATTATAGTTCACAAATTGTATGTGTATATATATATATGGTTGGGAGTTCAAGAAAGTTTGTCATACACTGTTTAAAGGTTGCATGATATATTATATATTATATTGTATACTACATGTAAGTTAACAAGGCATAACCAAATACTTTTTGGTTATACTGATTTCAGCTATGAAATTAAAAGCTTTTATCAATTAAATGTTATGGTGTTCTTTGTTTAATATGGCATGCATTTGGAGGAATGTTCTTTAAAAATCCCCCATTGTTCATGATGGGGCATTATGAGAGGAAAGTTTTTCAATATTTTTTGGGAAAATATAGGGTCAAAATAACTCTTTATAAGAGTAGTATTGTTACTCTCACATAAAGTCAAAACAACCCCTTTAAAGAGTAGTTCGGAAATTCTACCCTTGAGGAGTCTTCAAAAACGACTCTTGGAAGAATCAAAACTACTCCAACAAAGAGTAGATTAGTGCCTTGGACTCTTGATGAGTTGTTTCGAAATTACTCTAGAAAGAGCAATAACGACTCTTTGGAGAGTCGAAAGTGATTCGACCCCTTGAAGGGTCGTTTTGACGTACTCTAGCAAGAGTCGAAACTACTCCTTATGAAGGGTAGTAATTACCCTTCCAAAGAGTAATCGCAAAAGGAGTCAAAACTACCCTTTTCGAGGGGCCGTTTTGGGGTCAAAAAAACGACTCTTCCTAAGAAGTCAAAACTACTCTTATGTTTTTACAGTGTGGTTTTAAGAATAGTCAGTTTAATTTGCGTTCTAGAATTAGCGATTATTGGTAATTCTAAAGCGAGTGCGGAAACATTTGTGAATTTCAATGTTTCCCAAAAGCAAAATTTGCTTCTTGCAAGCAATTCTTTTTGGAAATGTTGCCGGCAAACATTTTTGCCTCTCGGTCACGCGTATATAAATGACTTTCATAAATGTTATTTCTCGTTTCGATAGTTTATCCACATGTATATAAAACATGAACATTGCCATGTGAAAGAGCATGTCGACATTAGTAATCTTGTGAAATCAGTGTTGTAGCTTAAAAAGCAATGAAGTTACAGCCATTTGAACTTAAAGAGATTTGTATGAGAAAAACGGCGGCCTTTCTAGCCTCGCTTTCATAATTTTTTTTCTGCATTAGAAATGCTCATAGCTCAACAGCAATTCTCCACATTGATCTAAAACTCAAAAGAATTACTAGTTTTAATGTGATCTTTAATGTGGTAGCATTGGTTTCCCTCTACAGATTAATGTTCCGAATTATGCAAATTAGGAGGCGGCCATTATGAAAGTCGTGTTGGTGCTCCACTCGGATTCCTTTTGTGTTTTTAAAAGCATTGTGTAAAGAAACCCCAAGTGAACTATATTGTTCTTTTCTCTTTCAAACGGTAGTTAGATCAGCATGCGTAAAAAGAAAACACTACTTCAATTCAAATAATCTTTAATTATATAAAACATTTTTTTAGTACGATAGCTCGCTTTATGCTCTCATCCTATCTACGCAAGGGTTAGATAATGGCACGAGAGTTCTATGTCATTCAGAGTGCCGAGCATTTAGATAGAAAACCATGAGCGCGCTAGCGCGAGTGGTTTTCTATCTAAAATGCGAGGCACTCTAAATCACAGAACTCAAGTGTTCCGCATTATCTAACCGTCTTAGAATTTGGTCACATCCACTAGTCATTTTTTTCTGAAATTATTGGCAACTACTGTAAGAAACTCTGAACATTTCGAAATAATATACAGGGTCTAGACCAGGGGACTAATTAGTATTCTCTATATAGAGAACACTAATAAGGCTATTGTTTCATAATTAGAATACTAAATACTATGGGATTTAGACAGCTGAAATGGGGAACGCTGATTGGTCGAGTGGGTGTGACCAACTGACCATGTACTAAAAAATTTAAAATCTCTAAATTAAATAGTTACGTGTGACTTGCATTTCGACTGCGGGTTAAAATTGCGCGTTCTCTCCGCCTTGTGATTAGGAAAATATGGTAACTGGTAAACAATCTTTACTCAAAGAAAATTAAATCGCAGGCCCTTCAGGGCCTGGTCGTTCGAAACAAGAGTAAGCGCTACCCAAGGGTTCAATCACTAACCCAATGTTAAACTGTACTGATTACGATTGATAGTTCCGACAGCCGCCAAATAAGCTCCTCCCCCCTTAGTTACTATTGCTATTAGCTCCTCTCCCTTAAATAATGGTCCAGATAAGAACTGTAGTAGAATCCATTGTTCTGCGGCAATGAGCCTCCCCCACATACGATTGTTATGCTATTGGATTTTTTTTCTGTGAAAACGCAGAGAAGCCACCATCCAGCCAATTGCTGGTTTTCACTCAATCCCCAGAGATTCAAATGACAAAGGGCATGGCGGCCATGTTGGTGCCCCAACAAAAGAAGCTAACGAGGAATCTATTGTTTAAGGGCACCAACATGGCGGCTATGACGTCAAGTGAAAACCAGCAATCGGATGTAGAGAAAACAAAGGATTTTTAAATCGCAAATTTGAGAACTTTCCCCACATACGATATTCTTCGACATTAAACCATAGTTAGTTCGATCAAAAATAAATTCAACCACAAAAAAATATCGAATGATAATGTATTATTTCGATGGGTTTCTATTGAATTTATAAGTATCAACCAATGAAATTACGAGAAAGAATAATAGAAAATTAACACCTTTTAACATTCCTTGCCGTAGACACTACAGTTCTTATTTGGACCATTACTTAAGTTACTGTTGCTATTAGCTCCTCCCCTCTTAGTTACTGTTGCTATTAGCTCCTCCCCCTTAGTTACCGTTGCTATTAGCTCCTCCCCCTTAGATACCGTTGATATTAGCTCCACCTTAGTTACTGTTGCTATTAGCTACTCCCCCTTAGTTACTGTTGCTATTAGCTACTCCCCCTTAGTTACTGTTGCTATTAGCTCCTCTCCCTTAAGTTACTGTTGCTATTAGCTCCTCCCCTCAGTTACTGTTGCTATTAGCTCCTCCCCTTAGTTACGGTTGCTATTAGCTCCTCCCCCTTAGTTACCGTTGCTATTAGCTCCTTCCCCTTAGTTACCGTTGCTATTAGCTCCACCTTAGTTACTGTTGATATTAGCTCCTCCCCCTTAGTTACTGTTGCTATCAGCTCCCCCTTAGTTACTGTTGCTGTTAGCTCCTCCCCCTTAGTTACTGTTACTACAAGCCGTAGACTTTAACCCGAGAAAATTCAAAATCAATATGGCAAACATTGCTGAGTTCCGTGATAGTCTTCGTAACAGTCCGAATGATTTATAGATTTCCTACCTTTTTCTGAATTTCTAAGTATTTGTGAAGTAATCAAGCCTTGCGTTTTCATCTCCTTCGGAAGAGCTTGTGGGACAAGATGGCGGCCGTATTTTCCCGGGGAACATTACTGCATTCTGATCGGTCTCAACTGTTTTTAACTGGCAGGTTGCCAAATCCAGGATTAGTGCTATCCTAGGAATAATAAAACGTTACCTTTGCTTCGAACAACCGAGCCCTGATGGGAAGTCTGATATTGCATTTGGAAGAGATTGAACATTGGAACCAAGTTTATAAGCCCATTACCGATGGGCTCCTGGTCTTGAACGATTATTACCACTTAATGCTTTAACCTCGTTTAAAAATAAAAGGTACTAGCTAACAAACACAATTTACTTTTTTGGCCGGAAATTGAATGCGTCAATAGAGCGAATTTCGTATGAGTGGGGCAAACTAAGGCATGCCGTGACACTGAAATGGTTTCCCCATTTTGTTTTTCTATCCAATCGCAATGGAGAGTTACGGTACAGTAAAGTGACAGTACGGTTACGGTAAGCTACTCTCATGCCGTATTTGTTTTCAACTCATACGAAATCTGCTAAAGTCAAAAAAGAGAAGTTTAACAGCAAGCAGCTTAGAAGCCATATAAGCCTGGGGATTATCATTTGATTCTTTTATAGCATTACTTTTGTCTTAAAGAATACAGTCCAACCGTGATGCTTAACGGCCTTTTGTTTGTTACCGCTTCGTGAAACTATCAAACTAAACAAGAAAACTACAAAATAAACTTTATAAAAACAGATTCAAACTTGAACAAAAAGATTGCAATGATTTTCAAAATATTGGAACTCAAGAGAACTCGTAAAAAAACGACTTTTCAACTGTCGCGCAAAGCATGATGGTTGGTCTATAATTTTTTTAAGTATATATCAGGTAATTTCTTTATCAAGTGAATAGTTCACTAGTAGAATATTTCTTGATTTGAGTGTTGCGTCAGTGAGTTAGAGGTTTCTATTTCCAATATGCTAATGATGTTATTTACTTTCATTTCTTTTTCCTTGTGAATGAAACCGTTTTCTGATTTGACAACATATTTGGTAAAATCACTGATATAACCTTCAATATAACATAGATGTTTACTGGTCATTTATCTCTACCAGTTGTTTTTGTATAATAAATGAAGACCGGATTTACGTCACCGGCTTGAATATATTATAAATATAAACCTCTATAACTCATGGATGCAACACTCAAATCGAGAAATATTCAACTATCCACTTTATGTATAATCGGTATTAGTGATAAAAATGTTTGACCTGATATACACATTAAAGACAGTGCTAAAATAAGCTCACATGAGTAGAAAGATCTGCGAACAAAATGCGAAACTGAAAATAAAAAAGTGCACAAATCAAATGCAACAAATTAATTCTTAGTTCATGTACACACAATCATGTCCTATAGTTTGCTTAGATGTTGAAAGTCAACTACTGATGTTGAATGTTTATAAACATTTCAACTTTAATGCTAATGTATTGACCGGTTTGTGCCAGAAAGCAATCACTCTCTGGTTTGCATATTGCTATAATAATGATAAGTAACGTGACTGTATAATAATATTCAACAATTAGACTGCGAGTTCGGTGTTTCCATCGGCAGATATTTGGCGGGCGACGCAGCCCCTAACAGTCGATAGAAACCAAGGGCAAGAAGTCTGATTGTTCTAGCATAGAGCGGATTTCAATTGAGTGTCGGAAGTGTTTTGGTTTTGTGTTTACTAAGCTCTCCTATTGGCTGAGAAAGTAAACCAACCAATCAGAATCCAAAGTAAAACCAAACGTAAAATTAGTTTTGGTTTGGTTTGTCATTGGCTCACAGGGAAGCCATTTATGAGTTACTTGTGATTACTCGCTGCTATGATTGGCTGGCTGTGGGTGATTTGCGTTTGGTTTCACTACACTCAACTGAAAACCGCTCTAACCAACCCACCGTTCTATCAACTTAGCAATCCGAGAAAACTGTGAAAAAACTCGCAAAAAAAACAAAAACAATTCTAAGTGATTTTTGTCTGCAGCGCGCCGCACGGTCGACTTTGGATCGATAGACGGCTAGCCAATCAGATGGCGAGTTTGCCAATAGACGGCGGCTGGGTTGTGCTAAAATACATTATTATGCCGTGAAAGCAATGACCTCTACGGACTTTACAGTGACGTGACGTCATCCGTTTGATTCACGTGATGTCCCTCCTTCAGATTCGTGTCAGCCGTCGGATTTCTCACTGTATCATTAGACAATATGGAGGAAGGGCTGCTAGACGGCTGACGTTGTCCACTGTGAGTTAGAGTTAGTACTATGTATCGACACCGCATCCGGTGTAGATGGCACCTCGACAGTCATGCGCGAATCTATTTCACGCTGTAGCTCGTCGCACTTTTGACGCAGCTGGTGAAACAATGAAAGAGAAACAATGAAAGGAGAGCATTGAAAATTTTAAAATAAAACTCGGTCCTTTCACCAAAATAAAAATAATATTTCAAAGGAGGTCAGCGATCAGTAAAGTGTTACGGCGGCTTTTTTCCTGCTCTCGCCATCTTGTTAAAACTTTATACGTCGTTTTTTTCTTTCTTTTTTCTGTGTATCGTAGCAAATGAGTGAAAAGCTTGTAAGTAAGTCTGTTAGTATCCATCTTGTAATGTCTCAAACTCAACTTATATATGTTTTACTGTCCGCTTTCATATATATAATATATATTAATAGTATAAAGAAGAAACCATCTCTATATATAAATAGTGAAAGATAAAATTTGCGCCCATTTTCTCTTTCACTTCTATTCTAATTATGACATTATGTTCATTATTCATTAGTGGCTACCTAGCTCAATTAGCCCAATGGTTATTATTATTCTTTTTTCCTATTGTTTTTATTATTATAATTCATAACATTGGTGTAAATAAAGTGTGTTGTTGTTGTTATAGAGATAAGTTTACAAGAAAGCGTGAAAGCAAACATTGAAGACGTTGTCTGACTGATGCAACATACAACCGCAGACACTCAGTTCAAACACTTGACATTGCAATTCACTTTCCCCATCCGATGTTGTGGTCACTTCTGAGCTCAAAACTTTATGCAATATTGCTAGGAGAGGGGGGCTGGGGAGCACTGTTGGCGGATAAATCCACGCATGCGCGAGTTCGATGAGAGAAATCGTATTTGCACAGGCTTACCATCCTCTAGGTTTGTACCTCAAAATTGGTTAACTGACGTCACGCATGTGATTAGCATATATTTAACGGCATAAAATTGTTGCATGATTTTGACAATGCCTGACTTTGACACGAAAAAAAAAATTATGTTTGCGCTCTCCAGTTTTATTTTTAATTGCACAAAATGACTAAGAGATGACTAAAATTAAATTAAATTAAATTAAATTAAAACGGCGTCGATTTTCTCACTTCATTGGCACTTTAAGCAAACGCTCTTTTACAGCCGAATCACTAACCTGCTCACAAAGAAAATGCAGCTCCCGGTTCCTCTGGTCTTCCGATTCCTGGTAATCCAAAATAATAATGATGTTATAGTTTATTCAATGTTCTCGTGTTCTAGTACTCCAGTCGTGATTTGTCAGAGTTCAGAACATTACAGACGATTTTCTATTTGTTAAAGTGCCTATGAAATGAAAATTATTATTTTCCCAATTTGCCAAACTATCTTCAACCAAGATGGAAAAAAATAGTTTTCCCTTGTCGGAACATAATTTTTACCCCCTTTTTAGCCCTGAAAGTTGACTGACATTTATGGTTCAAATTTCGCGCGGTCAAAACATGTAAATTAGGCCCGTGACGTAAATATCTTTGAAATCGCTTTTGTTTTCAAATTCTAAACAAAGTAACTGCAAAGGTATTTACGTCACAATTGAGTCCCAGGCCCCATAAAATTTGTCACATGAAATTTGCCTGAAGTGGGTCACGGAAAACTGCTTAGCCGGTTAAATGTTTTCTTCCATAAACGTTTTGTGGAGTTGTATACATGCAAATAAATGTCTCTAATTTCGTACAAAAAATAAGTTTCATTTCATAGACACTTTACACCAGGAGGCCTTCCATTTGGATTGCACTGACAAAGAATTCCATTGTTTTAGGGTCAGGGTTTGTATTGTTTCAGGGTAGGCTATTGTTTGGATAGCCAGTACTATAGGCCATTTTGACGATGTTGCGCACGCATTGAAAACAAAAGCATGTGGCCCGCCAAAAACCAGAATGTGGCCCACCAAAACTCAATGTTGCATAACAATCTTTTGTTTTCTCGATTGCATGTATATTGTTCTCAATGCGCGCGCAACATCGTCAAAATGGCCTATTCAACGTTCCGAGGAGGTGAAGGCCACCCCTTTTACGCAGTAGTCTTCTTGCTGGAGAATAACAGTGACGTACTTGTGCCTGCATCCGGGGATTCCACCTAATATAGTAGCGTACCCAGAGCTCTAGTCTGCGCATGCTTGGGACAGGAAAAAGGACCTGGAAAAAAAAGAAGAAAAATGATAAACTTTGATACGTAGGTGTACAACCCAATAGACGCATTGTATAAATGGCATCTAATTTGAATAACCATTGTTTGGGAATCTTTATTCTCACATTCACGTGAAGACGCTTTTGAGTGGCAACGTGAACACGAGGCTAGAGTCTCCAGGACAATACCTATTTAAATTGGACGCCATTTATACAATGCGTGATTAATACTTATAGGCGACTCTCGCACTCATTCCATAAAAAGCCCATCGCAAACAAAATAAGCACAATACACATTGTACTCTCGAAGAGGAACAAGATTCAGGTGCCGACTAAACAGACAGCTTCGTTTCAACTACTAGCTTTTGTATTGATCACACCGGTTCAATGACAATTGAGGAAATTAGACGTCTTCCTAACCTTTAGGGCGATTTTCATGTTTCAACCAATGAGATCAATAATTTTCACAATACAAAATTAACACCTTGCTCCATCTGAATGCCATTCGGTGCCGTACTTCTTACACGTATCATTAATAAACTAAATGTTTGGTAAAAATCACTGATATAAGGCCCAAATAAAACATGGATGTGTAGAAATAAATATTTGTCTCTGCCATCAAGTTTTTGTATAATAAATGAGGCCTACTGTGATATCACTAATTAGCATATTGGAAATAGAAACCTCTATAACTCATACGCAACACCCAAATAAAATATTTTACTATTCACCTATTTAGCTCGATGTAGTCATAGGCGCTCTCAACTTTAAAGACCCTGTGTCCGAGCCCATGGTGCTTTGCGCGCGCAAATCATTTTAGTAGGCTACGAAAATCAGAAAGATCGGTGTTGTTATTATGTGACTCGACTCTTTCGAAACCATCTCTAGTTTGGGCCATCGTGTAATTATTTATAGATATATATGCTTTGCCTGATGAACTATCGCGACATAATCGATTACGTTGCGGCGGGCGGTTCGACAGACGCGAGTGGTCGGTGCTCCGCTAATTCGACCCGCGCAGGAGCTCTGCTATAAAGAAATACCTACATGCTGGTGAAGGTACGGGGCGTACAACGGGTTCTTGAACTCAGACACCTGCGTGAAACAATGAGTCGAGTTACACTTAAGAGTGTTTAGATTTCTTTATCATGATATCATGAACTACAGAGTACAGAGTCACGATCCACTGGCTGGGGAATGGATTATGTACCAAAGTCACATCAAAATATACTGAAAAAGATACGAAAAATGTACTTAATTCAGGTCACGGAGTTTCACATTAATGTGAAACAAATATCTGGTGGTGACCACCCCTATATGTCGGCAAATGAGGTCGACTTGGCGGATGTTCTAGGGCTGACTGGCGAATGAAACCTCAACTCCCTAAGCGTAACCATACGCATACCAACCACAGCTAGTTAGTTGATAGAATGTGACCAGGTGCCGAAACCACTGAAACTAAGACCAACTGGCTGAGGGTGCATGGTTAAGCCTGGTTTTCACTAGCGACGCAAGCACAAGAGTAAGCACAAGAGTAAGCACAAGAGTAAGCACAAGAGTAAACACAAGAGTAAGCTTTAGTTTTTGTCAGAAAGCCAACATTTTTTGCCTACCCGGTCTGGGCAAAAACATCCAGATTTGACCATTTTTGAAGATGTTGATTTTTTTTTTGTTCAATTCTTTCTCCGACTTAATGCATTCATGTTCTGAAGCTACCAGGAGGTTGTTTGAGGTCATTTTCAAGCATATTCAGTGGTTTTTAGTTTTTGTCAGAAATCCAAGAGTAAGCACAAGAGTAAGCACAAGCACAAGAGTAAGCACAAGCACAAGAGTAAGCACAAGAGTAAGCACAAGAGTAAGCACAAGAGTAAGCACAAGAGTCCTTATTTCACAGTGAAAACGAGCTCGACGCAAGCGGAAGCACTGACGCAAGCACAAGCACAAGGATTATTTTTTTCCTTTTCCTTGTGCTTATGCTTGCGTTCGCATTGTGCTAGTGAAAACGGAAGACAACGCAAGCACAAGGGAGTCTTTGACAGCTAATTACGTTTGACCAATCAAAACACTCGTTCTAGGTCCCTCTCGAGTAACCGCGCGTTGTGCAAAAACAAGATGGCGGGAGTTGGGACATTGACACTTGATGAAAGGTTTTCTGAAACAGTTCGCGAATATCCAGTACTTTATGATAAAGAATGCAAAGATTTCAAGGACAAAAACAAGAAATCCCAAGCTTGGATAAAGGTAGCGAGCACAATGGGTACGAACAAAGGTAAAGTTTACTTGTTTTAGGATAACAGCGATCGGTGAGTTCAGTTGAGAAAAAGTCAATTTTGATCATGTTTTTTGTAACTCTGCAGACGAAGCACAAACGTACTTCAGAAACACGAGGAACAGATATAGTCGGGAGAAGAAAGTTATTTGCGATCTGACAGTCGAAGCTCTTTCACGAGATTGCAGAAATCCCCTTGACTTTTTCTTTCTTTAAAAATGTCTCTCATCCAAAAACGTTTCGCTTTCCTTCTTATTATGCATTGCCTTCTTCGCCTTCTTCGCCTGAGGAGAATTACTACAAGCAATACTAGCTGTTCGAGCACGATGGCTGCCGATTGGCCGCTACACAAAGAAACAAGTGACCAGCGAGTCTTGCGCTTATTGCACGGTTCGTTTTCACTTGACGCATATCTCTTGTGCTTGTGCTTGCGTCGCTAGTGAAAACCAGGCTTTATGGTGAACATTGACATGCAATATTTCATATCTCACTTTATCATTATTCAAACTTATTCTATATTATACTGTCCTATATATATCTTTGCTTCCCTAATATCCATTTATAGTTAGACCCAAAATGCTGGGGGCTATAACTTTATGGTTTACTTAGCTCCCAGGCTCTAATGTCAATTGAATATATTTTGTAAATAACCAGTGCTATTATTAATGTGTATACTTTTATGTGTGTATCAAGTATCTCTATCTGTGTATCAAGTATCTCTATCTGTGTATCAAGTATCTTTATGTGTGTATCAAGTATCTTTATGTGTGTATCAAGTATCTTTGTATCAAGTATCTTTATGTGTGTATCAAGTATCTTTATGTGTGTATCAAGTATCTTTATGTGTGTATCAAGTATCTTTATGTGTGTATCAAGTATCTTTATGTGTGTATCAAGTATCTTTATGTGTGTATCAAGTATCTTTATGTGTGTATCAAGTATCTTTATGTGTGTATCAAGTATCTTTATGTGTGTATCAAGTATCTCTATCTGTGTAATGAGCAAAATAAAGAATTGAATTGAAATTGATTGACTCACGTTAGAGTTGATGTAGGACCACAGGGAGACCGTCTTGGTCTTAACCTCCTGTTAAAATAAACACATAACAACAGTTAGGTATTTGGGTGGGGTGCGCAGGGTAGGTTATCCATCTTTCTTCGCCCCTTTCTTTTTCTCCGCTACCCAGGTACCAGCGGGTCCCTTGTACGGCTCGGTTTTAAATGACTGCCCATGAAACCTCTGAAACTAGGGGTCTTCTCCAATCAATTTCACAACCAATTTCCGATACTGTTCAATTAAGTTTTACAGTACAATATAATACGAGTTTATTCTATTTGCAACGCGAGTACTAAAATACTAAAAAAACGTGCACGTAGTCCCGCTACAGCAAAGGAAACTTTTCTGGATTAAACTCACCAAAGATTTAACAACTAGAATGCAGATTAGAAACAAGCACGGTGAGACAGAAAATCAAAAGAGAACTCCAAATGCCACACATCGCATAGAAGTTTTTTTTTTTCAAAGAGCATTTTGGATTTGGGTTACCTGTGGTACGTTTACGGCCGAGTAGCAGTAGGGCGAGGAGCGATTTTCGTTTACGTGCTCGGCTTGGGTTAGCTGTGTTTCGCACTACGCGCTCAACTAGGAAATAATTGTGCAAAATAGGCACGTCATTGCTGACTATATATCGTGGAGATCCTCATGAAGACACTTCAAGTGTTAGCGCCCGGCTACTGCCTGTTTTCTTCGTTGCAACAACAGCAAGCCAGTTAATGCCACAACGTGTCGCGCTTAATCCCTCACCTCCTTTTCCCTCTGGGTTTCAGCATTGTACAGGAATGTTCCAAACAGGCAGCTGAAAGCGAGCAACCATACATTATAAAGGTATGAAAATGAAGCATTAGGATAACACGTCTGTGGCTCTTAACAGTCCTTGTAAAACTGATAAACCGACGGTCTCATCTGACGGCCGCTAGGAGAAGTGTTAGGGCGCGTTCGTTTGGGACTATTCTGGAATAAGAATAGTTGGAATAACACGTGTAAGCGTCCGTTTGGGAGCTATTCTGGAATAACAATAGCCGGAATAATACGTGTAAGCGTTCATTTGGGAGCTATTCTTATTCGGGAATACTTGGAATGCATTCTGTACATTCTGCTCCTGGAGGCAGAGTAACCAGAATAATCTTATTCTGGAATAAGAATATTTCGGAATACCCCAAACGAACGTGCATTTACTTATAGTGCGACTGATGTGCCTAAATAAAGAGCAGTTACTTACTTACTAGATTGAACCGATTCTTATTCGAGACGATGCGAAGATGTAACCTTGTATCTCAACACCGAGATTGTTTTACAAAGACAGGGCCTTTTCCTGGTTTAGATAATACCTTGAACATTGGTCCCGCAAGAAATCGAAGTTTTGGCCTCCCGCAGGAGACTTTCTAACACTGATCTCGCGGGAGGGGGAGGGGGAGGGGGAGGGGGAGGGGGAGGGGGAGGGGGGAGTGCTAATAACAATATGGCATCACGCTACACACCTGTAAAGATGGTCTAGAATGGTGATTAGAAAACTCTCGTTGAATTCAAATGCACAGGGGAACTGCAAAAGAAAGATCATAAATGCTATAAATAAGAAACGTCACCCATGATTAGGACACAGAGGCTTTCAATCACATCCCTAGTACTTCAATGAGATTGAGTCCGACATTAGAGAACAACCTGTTCACACTATAGGGAGGTGACATCGAGGGCTGAAATGTGACGTCATCTTCTATAAATAGCGTATGAAACCTACAGTACATGGTCCCGGATGTACCGACGGACCGATGTAAAACCTTTACACGTGTATTTTACACCTCTGGTCATTGTTTTCCGGCGTTTAAACAATGACCAGACTTGTAAAATATACGTGTACAAGTTTTATTGAATTGGCCCTTGGACTTCGATACTGGGAAGGAGGGGAAGAGAGCTCCCTTGTCTGCTCTTGTAGTTCAATGTAATTTTAACTTAATAAAAAAAAAAAAAAAAACTTTAATAAGGAATATTAGGGATCCAAGCTTGTAGCCCGCCAACCTGTCTTGTAACTTGCCACACACAGTCAATGAACTGCAGGAACACAGGAGATCTCTGATCATCGGCGTAGTTCTTGTCCCCATGTCCGTAGCGCTACGGAAAACAATATTAAAACAAATCAGACACTAGCACTCATACGCAAAACAAAAAAAAATCGATATAAATATTTATAAAATGCTATCCCTTGGAGTTACCATAACTTACCTGGTTAAACTTGTGTCCAAAACTGAGCCACTCCTTTTCTATTAAGACCTAAACAACACACAACATTCGCAAATCGTTACTGAAGTTACTTCAAAAGTTGGTTCATTAACTTCCAGTAACATCATAATTGGCAGTGTCATGAACTAATGTTAATTAGTAAGAAAAGCGTTTTAACACTAATCCTGCAATCTGATTGCCTATTATAAAGCTACTCACAAGAGCAGATTTCGTAGAGTGGGACAAACTACGGCATGTCCGTAACCGTGATGTACCGTATTTCTGTAATTTGATTGGATCAGCAGGACAAAAACAATGGGAAACCATTTCAACGTCACGGCATGCTGTACGGTAACCGTGCTGTAGTCAGTGCTGTAGTTTGTCCCACTCATGCGAAATCTGCTATATATATTCTGTGATAGATAGTGAGTAGCAGTAAAGATGTTTTTCAAAAACAAAACAATGGCGACCAATTCTCTAAAACACAAAAGAAGTCTTCTCGTTTCAGTTTAAGATTCAACAACTACAGTCCCTGTCAAAAGTTTTTCAACCGTATACGGTACCGTATGCGGTACCGTATGTGCTTCGGTAAAACCAAAACGAAGATTCCGTAACCACGTGGTAGATTTCGTTCGGTGAACTCCATTCGTTTTAAGACCGAATTCGTGTTACCGAAGGTGGTAATGTCACCGAATTCGTTTTACTGAAAGTGGTAGTCACCGAATTCATTTTACTGAAAATGTAGAGTCACCGAAAGTGGTAGAGTCGCCGATTTCGTTTTACCGAAAGTGGTTCAGTCACCGATTTCACTTCGCATCATGTCGCCGCATTCATTTACCGAAAGTGGTAAACACATGTACCAAGTGCTACCACATGTGGTTCGTACGATGTAAACAACGTTTGACAGGGACTGTAGTTGGTTTCTACTAAAACAATAGGTTTTTTGCATCAATTGATCACGTGACGATTTTCCCATAGCAACGCCTGTGTGGAGGCAAGCCATTCTAACATTCCTTGACAACAGAGAAAGCGTGAGAGACGCGAGCGTGAAACGTAAATACTAGAAGTTCTGCCGGTTCCTTTGTTATTCGTTTTCAGCCTAAATTTATCAGAACTATTAAAGTGCTACTGAAGCGAAATTTCATCATTAAAATTAAGATCTCACTTGAAAGTCCTTTCGAAATGAGGACGAACAGCATTTTTTGTTTGTCAATATCTCATCTCGTTCCAGAGATATTAAGGTTTTTGGAATATGCAAATTAGATGATTTGTGACGTCATAAGGTTGACACAGCCATGAAGACAAATCATAAAATGAAGAATATCTCTGCAAATAGTGCGTAAAAACAATTGACACTTTGCACATGTGTGGCACTAAGGAAAACACACATCACTGTGGAAATCATGATGTTGCCATGGAAACACTCTTGGCCCCAGGCTGCTTTCACCTTGAACATAAAATTGTAGTTTTTATCTCTGTTACAGAAAATAATTTACTTTAAGCCACTCACATACAATGCCTACACTGTTCCAAACCTCCTGATATGCCAACAGTAGAAAAAATGTGTTTGGCTAAGGAGAAATTAGGAAAATTATTGTCCTCATTGAAGGAGCCTGGAGCCTAGAGTGTTACCATGGTAACATCCTAATTTGCAAAATGACGTGTATTTTCCTTCGTACCACACATGTGCAAAGTGTCAATTGTTTTTACCCACTATTTGCAGAGATATTCTTCATTTTATGATTTGTCTTCATGGCTGTGTCAACCTTATGACGTCACAAATCATCTAATTTGCATATTCCAAAAACCTTAATATCTCTGGAACGAGATGAGATATTGACAAACAAAAAATGCTGTTCTTCCTCATTTCGAAAGGACTTTCAAGTGAGATCTTAATTTTAATGATGAAATTTCGCTTCAGTAGCACTTTAAAAAAAAATAGTTCAGTGTTAGAGAATTTTAAGAGCCATAAGACGAGCAGAAATTGCTTTCTGAAGCCAAAACCGAACCGGACTCTGCGAGTTACTCGCAACATGATGGCGGCCTCAACCATAGGGAGTCCCTAACCGATACTAGAATATTGGAAGATTGGATAGAAACGTTAGTTTTGATGCGTGTGGGTTGCCTGTGGTTAATCTTTGCCGCGCGAGGGTGGTTGTGAATTTATCGTAGTCTGTTTGTTTTTATCCCAAAATTGTTCATTCGCAGCATAAAATTCGGACAATAAAGTTATCTGGCTGTAAATTGAACCAGCTAAATGTGTAGCTTATTTATTATTCTGTAGTCTGCATTAGTTTTAAGACACCGGATAATGTTTTGAGCGAGATTTAAGCTTTTGAGTTCACCGATACCTGTTCGCTGATTTTCGCTATTTGATCCAAAAATTGTACTTTCTCATCCGAAAAATGGACAATAAAGTTATCTAGCTGTAAAACAAACCCGCTGAGTGTGTAGCTTATTTATTATTCTGTAGCCTGTATTAGTTTGAAGACATCGGAGAACGTTTTGAGTGAGATTTGAGCGTTTGAGTCTCACGGACACCTGTTCTCTCATTTTCACTACTGTATAAGTATTAGAAAGGGAAGACACGGTGAGCCGAGGTTTTTACTTTTTGACTGCAACGTATAACCCCACGGGGAACGACGGGACATGCCTTACCATATCCTAGAAGAGAGATACGTCACGCGACATTTTTCGTGACTCATAACGACTCCACCCCTTTTTAACCCCGAAGGGATTTTTTTGTCAAACTAAATGTTCCTGGTACCTCCCCCACTGAGTCGTTTTTTGGTCAACAACGTTGCAGCGAAAAAGTAAACACCTCAGCTCACAAAAATGAAAATGAAATGTGTTCAAATGTTGTCCTAAACTATAAGGCTTGCCAAAAAAATCACATCAGGAGTTAGAAAATGCTTAAACAACTCACACTTGTGAATTGAATTAGAGATTATGAAATTTGCAAAGGACTTCTGGTCGGTTTTCTGAACGCTGTGTCTTCCCTTTCAATACTTTATAGCAAGGCGATCGGCAGCTAAAATCAGCGAACAGGTATCGGTGAACTCAAACGCTTAAATCTCGCTCAAAACATTATCCGGTGTCTTAAAACTAATGCACACTACAGAATAATAAATAAGCTACACATTTAGCTGGTTCATTTTACAGCCAGATAACTTTATTGTCCGAATTTTTTGCTGCGAATGAACAATTTTGGGATAAAAACAAACAGACTACGATAAATTCACAACCACTCTCGCGCGGCAAAGAAACTACAGGCAACCCACACGCTTCAAAACTAACGTTTCGATCCAATCTTCCAATATTCTAGTATCGGTTAGGGACTCCCTGTGGCCTCAACAGACAATAGATAAGAAGCTGACTTCGGGAATGTATTTTTTTTCCACGCTTTAAATCGTCTTTATGTTCTAGAAAAATTATGTCTTGACAGGAGATGTATCTATTACTCTACCATAGCCGAGACGCTAGGAGACGCTGGTGTTGTATGAACTGGAACGCGGGGATAACTGAAGTACGAATAACAACTGTTGTTGAGTAGCTGGTTTTCCTATGTGACAGGTTCTCTTATTTTTTCAGATCACCAGCAACACTAGAGTCTGTAATCTTGAAATAAAGCCCCTCGTTACTGCGAATTTTGGTGATCCACTAGGGAACATTTTTGCGATAAAAGGAAAGTCCATCGTTGTAGCGTGAATCACCACTGCATTTTGTGGTACACAACAGTGGTAGCGCGTTCCAGTTCATACAACACCAGCGTCTCCTAGCGTCTCCTCGGCTATGGTAGAGTAATAGATACATCTCCTGTCAAGACATAATTTTTCTAGAACAATTTAAAGACGATTTAAAGCGTGGAAGAAAAGTACATTCCCGAACACAGGCGTTGCTATGGGAAAATCGTCACGTGATCAATTGATGCAAAAGGCCTATTAGACTACTTGCTCTTACTTGCTATGGCTCAGTGACAGCTGGATCACAGCTACATGTACGCTCCTTGTAGTGTAATTATTAAGCCACTTTCAACCGTAATCCTTCGCGCACAAAGTTCGCCATTTTCTCCTTCACGGAAACTATAGATTCAAGCTAGGGATAACGGGTGACAGTGCCTCTTTAAGGGGAGAGACACGTCACCAGACAGAGTTCGTACAAGAGATTACAGATCGTAGATGACACTGTTAGCCTCCTCCGCAGGCAACTCTACTAATATCAAGAGTTTGGGATTCCTGTGCTTGTGTCAGGGAAGGGAGAGGACTGGAGCCGCTACAGTCTCTCTCCTCCTTACCACAGGTAACCCAATCCTGAAACATAGAGTGGGGAGTTGAGGTACCTGCGGCGGAGGGTAGATGACACCGTCATCCTCAAGTCTGTCAAGACTGTTATGAGTTACCGACGTTAACTACGCACTGTTTTACTGTCAGAGACGTTAAATAAGAATACAGTGAATATCTTACCATTTATGCCTTGGTTCATGTTATTTCTTACCTCAAATCCAACAATGGTTCTGTAGTTGGGATCCAAGAGTAACATAGCAAGGGCTGTGAGCTGCGAGAAAGCCACAACATAAGTTAAAACGAATTCTCAAGGTGATACGAAGAGTTCAATGCTTCTCACGTGCATGATCAACAGAGACACGTTGGCAACCTTTTCGCGCCAAATGGTCTCAACATGTCATTGATGCTGTTCATGGGGTATCAAATAGTCCACTTCCGAGATATGCCTCACTTCCTACATACAAAGGGATCAATACGAGGCTCCGTGCATAATGCTCAGTCGTTCGTGACAAGGCTACAGCACTTCTGTAGTTTGTCACGAACGACTGAGCACGGAGCCTCGTATTGATTCCTTTGTACGTACGAAGTGAGGCATATCTCGGAAGTGGGCTATTGAGATGACTTAGTGGATTAAAAGGCCTTGAAATTCAAACTTTGTGCTCAAACCCCAGCAGCACGATTTTCAAAATTTCTTTATACTGCATTCAGCCTAGACTGCAACTGGGAAACCGCGATATATTTTAGTGAGGGAAGAATGGGACGAGGACAAAAAAAGAAGTAGGGGAGAGGGGAGGACAAGGGAAAAAGAGGAGGGAAGGGGGTTGTTATTTTGAAAAACCTGTTCGTTAGCGAACGGACGTTTCTGATTGGTGCGATACTGACAATATTGATTGGCACCAATCATTCGTTCATCCATATTGCATATCGAGGAAGACTTCAGCGCAGACATGCAACTTCGAATATTTCTTATGGAGGGGTAATTTTCCTTCGCTCTAAAGGAACGGAAAGAAGGCTTGCGACAACTGTTCTTTGGGTTGGAAGAATGGCAAGTAAGGTTTTCGAAAACGTTGATTTTCCAACTCAAGATCCAAGTGACAGACGTACATGTAACTGCAATTGAAGGCTAGATACACCAGTCTCCGATTAATCCTTAAGTCCTAGCAACTTCTGCATATGTAACTATTTCAATTAACGAACGTTAATTCCACCGTACAAAAAAAGATGGTGGCTTGCACTTTTACCCACAATTCTTTGTGCGTGAAAAACTTTAAATCCACGGTAAAATCGCGGTAGAGAGGTTAGGAATCTTAGACACAAACCAGTAGACGTGCTGTTGCCAGTGCACTGTTACTGAAGCGAATAGCGTTATTTGTGTTATTTTGACTGTTGGGTTCGCAAGGGACTGTGGTCATGTGGACAGCCGCCATCTTGTTCCGTACGTTGGTTGAAAGAGTTGTTTACGTACCTGTGCCGTTCTATCCCAGCCGTCACTACAGTGAACTACTACTGACGTCCTGCATCTGTCTACAGCGTCAGCTATTCGCACTGAACCAGCCAAGATGACCTGCAGAGGTTGCAATACGGTGAAATATGCTGGTAAATGTGACTTGATAAAAACAATGGCATTAATCGTGAAACATTTCACATGCGTTCCTAAAATTAGAAACAGGGATGCTTGCCTTTGTTTTCTTTTAGTTTTGGCGGGAAAGTGGCGGGACACGCGTGCGCTGGGCTCATCAAAACCGCATGCGCGTGACGTTTTACCGTGAGTGGCTCGTGCGTTCTCGTGTGTGCCTACATGCACTCCTTTTCAGGGGTGAGCGATTCTATATGATTTACCAGTGAACGTAAGGACTGTTTTTTACGACATGGTAAACCTTGTTACTCCTGGAGATCACATAATCTCTGTTAAATTACTCGTGAAATAGTGTTGAATGAAAACTACTGTATAGGTGATCAGGGATGCTTGCTATTTAAATCAAAACATCTGGTTAGGCCCGGTTCAAATGTCGAACTTCTCATGTGCCGAATGTAATAGATATATTATGTATTACCCACAATTTTACATCAAATTTAATTGTTTGACCCAAATATGTATTAGATTCGGCACATGAGAGGTTCGACGTTTGAACTGTGGCCTAAGACATTTAAAAATAGAATAAAAAAGGCCAAAAAGAGCGGGAAAAGTGGATTACCCCAACCGGTAACACACGTTTTCCAAAACCTTCCGAACGAAGTGGCGCGTACCGTTTGATTTTCCAACCAGAATTTCTGGTTATTCGGTGTAAAGTGTAAGCACCCCAGGCCACGTGATGCGATTCCGATTGATTACTGACACGTTAAGGAAAATCTGATTTCCAGGATACATAAGCCATTAGAAGCCGATTTGTTGAAAACAAGAAAACCACTTGGAAGCTCAGCCTAAAACTTTAATAGGTTGGAGTTTTCTTAATTTGTAATTCACTGTGAGTTTACTAAAATCGTTTACTAAAAATGTTTAAGCCTTCAGAAACTTGTATTTGAAGCCAGAGCCTTCGTTCTTTCGGCCAGCGGAGCACAATGTTATGCCGTCAGCGTGTGGGCCACTATGTCATTGGAGCAACTTTGTGTCAGAATATTTAACGTTTTCATTTTGCGCATTTGTTAACACAACTGCTAACCTTAATGTAGTCAATCCATTTGGTGTTTTCCAGGTTAGTAAGCCAGTGGGCATCGTCGATAGTGGGAAAACAGATGTCCTTCAGCTTACGGAGACTGAGACCAGAAAGTAAAATTGAGTACAACGTAGAGCGGGGGGGGGGGGGGGGGGGGTACTCCCATATATAGGCTATACGCGTACATGCCGCTCGACAGGGTATGGTTTTTGACAATTCTTAGCCAGGAACAGGGTATATAAATTACTGTTTTGGTCTGGAACAGGGTCGTAATTTTTTGTCCCTTGCCGCTGCAAACGCAGAGTCAGTTTATCAGACAGACAGACAGACAGACAGACAGAAATAGTTTATTGGAGTCGTATACATGGTGTACATAGACTTTTGTCCCAACAAAGAATTAAGTAGAACGCTAGCTATTTGGTGTTTTTACAATGATGATCTATCTCGTAAGTGCACTTACACGACTGTATTCACCTTACAAGTGTGCCTCTTAATTGAAAGCAGTTATATACAAACTTCGCTGCAATGGGTGCTACTGCAGATGGCGGGTTGATGATTATGTTAAATAGCTGATTGTCTGACATATCTGTTGAAAAATTTAGAGCTTGGAGAAGTTTTGACCTCAGATCGTTGTAGGTATTACATTTGACAACAAAATGAAATTCATCTTCAACATTCTCGCAACACGTTGGACAGATTCGTTCTTCGGGAGGCTTATAAGACCTTAAGTACCTGCCTCTTTCAATAAGTAACCTATGGTTGCTAACTCTTAGCCTTGTTAAAGCAATTCTGTGCTTTATTATTGAGGTGTGTTCTAGGTATTTCTCAAGCTCGTAATTTTTCTTAAATAACCTAAATGTTCGTAGCTTGTTTTTTGAGCGTGGATTTTTTCTGTTGTCGTCAAACAGATCACTTTCCCATTCTTGTGTTTCAATGTCTTTAAGCCGTAATTTTATTTGGTCAAGAAATCTACGAATATTTAGATTATCGTTTTGTTGCAGTTTATCTGTCACGATGATTCGAGTGGCGAGGGGAGCGCAACGTCTCGCGCGTATCATATCAGACGCTAGCCTGGTCTGGAACAGGATATCTTTTTGTCATTTTGCCTGGAACAAGGTATGTTTTCGTTGTTTCTAGCCTGGAACAGGGTACCTTTTTGCCATTTTGTCTGCAATTTATTGGCGTAAGGGTTTCAAGGGCTCAGTGGCACACACCCCCCAACCCCCCCCCCCCCCCGCTCTACGTTGGATTGAGTGTCGAAGTAATTCGGTGATTGCTTTGGTTTTGCATTTGCTTACTGGCTTTTCTATTGGCTGTGAAAAATGTTTTGTGATTATCAGCCAATCAAGTTCTAAACTAAAACCCAACATTGTTTTGGACCGTCACGCAATCAATTTTCGTGTTATGGAGAGTCATCCACGATTGCGTATATTTTTCCTCGTCATTTGTTCAAGTAAAACCAATCACGAATTACTTCAGTTTGTCATTGACTCACTGTGTTGTTACTTGCTCCCGTGATTGGCTATATGTATGTATTTGCTTCGCTTTTGGTTTCACCACACTCATATCGAAAACTGCCTCTATCGGCAGGTTAATTTAATGGGAAAACACAGGCAAAAGTGGTTGGCTGTCAACTCTTTTGTCGGTGAACTCGTTTACCTTTGTCATGCCAGGCTGTTCTGATTTGGTATGAGTGGGCAAGTTGCGGCAATGACCTACGGCACGGTTACTGTATGACATGCCGTGATGTTCAAATGGTTTCCCATTGTTTTTGTCCTTCTGATCCAATCAAATCACAGAATTACAGTAAGTTACAGTACGGTAAGGCTACGGACATGCCATATTTTGTCCCACTCATACGAAATTCGCTCTATATACTAATCCTTTTTTATATACCATAATTAGGTTCGAATTAGGTTAACCAATTATTCTTACAGTATAATTAAAATGTACCTTTCTCTCATGACGTGGATGTTAGCGATATCCAGGAAGATCACTTCCGTGTTTTGGTAGTTTTCCTCTGTTTCATACCCACCACCTTTTGCCTGTATAAACATATATTGTATAGCACACAGTGTTGATCTAAAAACTTAGTGTTAAAAACTGCACTCTGCAACAACTTCAGGCGTCAAAGAGTAACAATTAGTATTATTTATATTATCATCATCATCCTCATCACCATCATCATCGTCCTGCTCCTCATTATCTTCAACATCTTCCTCTTCCACATTATCGATTCCATCCTCCTCCTCCATTATCATCCTAATAATTAACAATTATTCACCGAAGTGGAGCCGGTGAATAGTGGTGGATATTTACCGAGCCGCTTCGGCGAATAATTGTTTTAGTATATACCACACATTAGTGAATACATGTAGAAGCACCAAATAGTTATGTTATTCTCTGTCTATTGGACAAAAACTCACTCGAGGTGATCACTGCTTCGCTCGGAGGTGAATATGAAATCACATTCACTGTTTGATTGGCCAATCAGAGCACGCGAAAAGTATTATTCACTGGTGTGGTATATACTAATAATAAGTATCCTCATAATAATAATTATCATAATAATTTATTAATGTTATTATTAATGTCACTTTTATTAATATCAACATTACGTACCCAGATATTGATTCATAAGAGAGATTTCTATCTCACCTGATTGGCCAAGGCATTGATCCTTGGTCTTGCATCCATGATGAGCAGTTTGTGACACTGTGGGTTTGCATCTAAAATAGCCTACAGGAATATTGTTCAACTGATTACGAACCCCTTTACTAAAAGTAATGCTACACCCATTGCAGGGCCGGCGGAAGCATTTTGGAAGTGGGGCGGCCGAGCGGCGAAGGCGCGAGAAATTTTACATATTTTTAAAATGATTACGTCAGCTAAAATTTCAAACTTGGCCGAAAAAGTGGGGCGACCGTGGCCGCCCCAGACGCCCCTGTTCCGCCGAGTTCTTAACTCAAACTCTCACTAAATTGGATTAAAGGCAGTTTCTCCTGGATTTGCTTCACTCTATTACAGTGCATTCCCCTGGCTAACTTGAACTTGGCTTACTCAAACATTTTGTATACTCTGATGAATTATATTAACACAAACTCAATATGCTGATGAACTTTGATGAGTTTCTCAGTTTCCCAGTAACTTTAAATTACAATCTCAGGAAAAACGTGTTGAGAAACCACATATTAAAGTATTACTGGGTGGGTGCTTTATAATATAGTCCATAGAAGCTGGTAATGAGAACATATATGTTATTGAAATTTCTCAACGGTTTTGTACGAGAATGTAGTTACCATTTTCATGACAAATCCACATCTCCCTGACAGGTCTGCAAAATGTGCGTATGTCCAGTCAGCGGTAGAAATCGCGTGCGCAGTCCTAAATGGTTTCTGTTCAGAAAATATTCAGAAACTCGACACATTGCAAAAAAGGTCGGGAGTTAAGGGAAGAATCGCAAGAGTTTTATTAGTTTAGTCATCAAGCCAATTAAATTTGGGACTGGTCCATGAAAGGACTTAAAAATCGAAGCTCAATACTTTTCTGTAACAATACTTTGAAGTCCAAATTTCGAGTAAATATTCAACCAAAATGATGCGCACGAGCGTCATTTCCCACGTGAAATTCACGCATAACACAAGCATTTTGCAGACCTGTCAATCTCCCTATACTCTGTAGAGAAGACATGTTTTGTTTCCACAAACATTGTAATACAGTGTACTTGTACAATGCTCTCAAGCATTGTAATACAGTGTACTTGTACAATGTTCTGTAATTTGATGTAACATTCACTAACTACAACTCCCACTAACTCAAATTATATTTATTATTTCCCCTGGGAGTTTATAATGGGGTCTACATAATTCATAATGAGTAGTTACACATGTAATATTCTTCTTCTCTTTAAATTACCTGGAAGTACTTTTCATCATCCTTGTTCCTTTTTGTCAGGCCTGTGTTAGGTTGACTGGCTCTTGTGATGGATGCATTGTTGGTAGGATGCAGCCAAGAAAGAACCTACCACCATGCAAACATCAAGTTTTAAGTCTTGTTTGGAAAATTGTATTTAGTCGACTGTAAATCAAAATTTAATCAAGTCTAGACAGTAAAAGCCAAATGTCTGAGACTAGATAGACTAGACTGTGCTTCATTCACAGTTGCCTGAATGCAATTTTTCAAATGAGACTTGAAACTTTCATGGTCGAACTTCAACAAAAATGGTAATGAGTAAATGAACATGTACATTGCATAGTACAATGTACATTTATAAGTAGTATGTAGGCAACACGTAAGCAGCATGTAAGTGGTACGTACTAAGTAGTATGTAAGTATGTAGTCCAAAACAGCTCCTCGTTTTTGAAACAGTACACCATGAAATGTTTTGCAACTTAGTACATGTATTTTATACTGTTCATGCAAACCTCTAGGGTTTGGAAAACTTATGATTATTATGAAAAGAGAATTAGAAAAAACGGTCTAAATCTAATCACCAATGCAAATTTACTGTTAAAAACCATGTTGTTTGAGGAGTTTTCTATTTTGTTTGGTGCAATGCAATGTTCATCTCCTAAAAACATACAGGTCTGAATTTAGATAAAGGATTGCCAACAGCAGTTTCTACCTACTGGAAGTCTCCCTCGGCTCCTAAACACAGCCACCTTTCTTATGTCTTCATCACTCACTGATGTTGGAACACCTAACTGTAATAATTAACAATAAGAAATAGTTGAGGGGAAAAATTTTAAGAAGGTAATCTTGACTATTTAACAATTACTAGACTGCAAGTGAGGTTTCTATTGGCAGATAGATGACAAGAGGCAAAGTCCGAGTCATCTATCAAAGTCAATAGAAATGAAGAGCGAGAATTCTAATTGTTTTAGCATAATGAAGCTACTGTTCTATCCAACTCACATCGTAGCTATCGATTAATATTGAGAAAATCTGTCAAAAACGTTGGCATTTCAGAGTTGATTTGTGTCTGCATGTGCTTGCTCTCTCTTGATTGACAGATGGTGCCTGTGTAGCCAATCAGAATGCAAGTTTGCCAATAGTTGGTGGCTTGGTTATGCTAATATGTAATATGCTATTGTATGAAAACCAGATAATGACTTACTGTAGAAATATTTTGGAAGCTTTAAATCTAGCAACTCCATGCATACCCTTCGTATTTTATGCCCATATAATTGACCTATATCATTATGACGAACAGGTCTGTGATGCCCTTAGATGTTCTGGGCCGCACGCGCGCTACACTGACGATGTCACAGCTTGTTTATGAGGGAGACAGAATCGACTTGAACAATAGAATTTTGAACTAAATCTGCTCTGCTGAGGAAAATTTAACTTCGAATTATCTGGTTTCCAGATATCAGCTGTATCAATGTTTATCCCACAATATTTACCATATTTGGTGGCTGTTACCGCTATTCTACGTTCTACAAAATGCATTTGACTGTGATTTCCTTTGTGTTGTTGCTGTTTTGTCCCCCTCCCACGACCGTGATCCTTAGCGTTTAAACAATAGATTGTTTTGATTTGACGTCATAATGATATAGGGCAATTCTTCTACTGCACATCCTACTTTCCAAGCTCTACAAAGCTCTACATAGAAAGTGTACCAATGCACATTTTTTTAAATCATTTACTAGAAGAACTGCATCATCACTACTTACCAGGGAGGGGTATGTGTCACACAGGTCATACTTCTCATTAATTTTTGTCACCTGCCAGCAGTCTGTTGGTAATCCCTACAAATAAATCACATGAGAAAGTCCCAATTCGTTTTACTGTAAAGTGTCAGCTACCCTGGGTGCCAGAGGTTCTACTGCCCTCTCTAAGCCAAAGTTTAGATCGACGAGAAGGCAGGGAGAACCTCTGGGTGCACAAAGTATGAATCTCACTTTTATAAACCAATCAAAACTTGATTGACACCTGAGCAACCTTTTTCTAGCAAATTGATTAAACCGGTTTTGTCTACGTTGGCTTAATTCCCAACGGTTTATGAAAAGCCAGCACTTTTGGACAGCTGAAATAAATTACACTTTCCTCTCCCAAGGGCTGAAGCACTACACATAACAGGTCAGATGGTTTAAATGTCCTGTAATTCAGCCATTTTCTGGAGTGTTATAGAGCTTGAGGGAACTCATGCGAACTCCAGCGATGCGACGGATTCAACGACATGGAACAGGTAAACAATGGTGCACTTGGAAACTGCTATGGCGTGATCCAATCGCAGCAATCGTTGAAAATCATTTGCTCTAGGCCAATCAGAGGGACAGGGTCAAATTCTGACTCAAACAGAGTTAGACATACTTTGCGCGCCCAGAGGCTCCTTCTAGTCGATCCCTAAACTTTGGCTTAGAGAGGCAGTAGAACCTCTGACACCCAGGGTAAGTGTTTGCAGATTCATTTGTCAAATGTTGGTACTTCTTCATGTACCTTCTTATTTCCTACAAATAAGAGACTATGAAATAATTTTGTTATTACATATTATTAATACCATTTTCATTAAAGTGCTGAACCCTGAAAGTTTCAAGTCTTGTTAATTGGAAAATTGTATTTAGCCAACCGTAAATTAAAATTTAATATTTTATTTACTTTGGCCATAATAAAAGATACAAAATAGAATAAAGTAAAATATACAACAAACAAAACATAGAGGCCAGGCCAAAACACAGTGTAAGCCAATGACGTTGGTTTCCTATGAAAAATAAAAATAATTACAATAAAATTAATGTTCTAATAAATACTTAATTCACCTAAATGCAGCATTTAAGAGGTGTGGTTAACTGTCTTGCCTGGTGATATTTCAGACATACAAACTTCCAAGACCTAGGGTTCTTGATGTCAAATACAGAAGTGATAGCAGACACATAATATTTAAATAGTAATGATCTAAACTTCGGTAAAGAGATATCTGATTTACGCAGTTCGTGTGGAAGTGTATTCCAATTAAGAAGCTAAATGTATGAGACTATAGACAGGCTAGACTCTTTGTTTGTTTGAGTCAGCTAAAAGTGCAATTTTTCAATTAACGAGATATGAAACTTTCAGGGTTGCACTTCAACAAAAAAGGTAATATTAAGTAAATGAACATGTACATTGTATAGTACAATTTACATAAGTATCACGTAAGTAGTACGTAAGTATCACGTAAGTAGTACATGTACGTAAGTATCACATAAGTAGTACGTAAGTATGTAGTCCAAAACAGCTCCTTGTGTTTTCCATATTACTTATAAAAATTATTATTATGGCTTTCTAAAATGTCTGTCATATCATTAGATCCAGTGAGGTACTTAAACAGAAAAAATGGAGTTGCTGTGAGAAAGTTTCCCTCCATTAATGTAGCCATTGCATTGTTTTTTATTATTCTGTTTTACCCTAACTTGTCAAAAATTTGGGCTTGAACACTGAAGTTGTTAAGTTTGGGCATGGAATTAAAGGAAAATACCACTAGCAATGGTTGATAGCTGTCACTATTTTTTTACTAGCATACTGTAAATCAGGTCTGAATTAATTAGCATAGATCAGCAAGATTCTCCTAGCAACAGATCCTACTACATGTCACAGTAGCAACTAGCAACCCACATTTCTTAGGTTACTACACTTATCAAACTCATTAATAATTCATGAAGCAAGTACAAAGGAAATCACAGAGCAATAAGTGATCTGTAAATCTGATATAGATTTTGTCCTGATTTACAATGTACATAAACTTTTGCTTTGATTTTCTTGGCCAAAATAAGTCATATCACCAAAATAACCACAAAAAAACACGACGCTACACATGTATACATCTAGACATTTGATAAAGTCAGATACAGAAATCGTGTAAATCAGATAAAGCACTGCTACTTAATCTGTATCTATCACATGTGTGTAAAACATACCAGTCTTTGAAACTCTTTTTCTACATCATATACTTCCCATCCATTGACTTCATATTCTTCTTTTAATGACGAAGCAAAGAATGGGATTGGCTGAAAATTATGACAACATGTCTTTAGTTACTATAATCAGCAAGTCACTGACACAGAGGAGAGTAATATTATTATTGTTTAGTCAAGTGAAATAGACAGCCTCAAATTAGTTCAAAACATTCAAAAAGCTATTAATAAGTGCGAGACCAAAAACAGCACTTGAATAGTGCTGGCTAGTCCAAGTTTGAGTAGCCAATCACAGCATGCATAAAGCACTATTCACTTGTGTGGTATATACATGTACATTAGTTACTCAATATACTGATTTTTCACCTGGCTCGGTTTTCTTCATTCTTTTCAGGAGAACATATCTCTTAGCCCCTATCCAATTCCAAAGGAAGAGAGAATCTTACAAGATATTCCCCCCATGCTTTTCCTAGTATTTAGTACTAATCACTCTTTACATTATTATCAGGCTTTGACAATTAAATTAATTATAAAATTAAATCCTTAGTAGCCACTTAGCATGTACAATGAGAAAACCTCACCATCGTGAACAATAATTAAGCTACATGTACATGTATTTATCTGACAGCCTTGACTGCTCAGGGGTATATGATTTATATCGCAGTTAAACCCCCGAGTGGAAGGGCAATAACTCTTAGACGTAGTATATGTGTATTATGCACATTTCCCAAGGGTAACTCAAAGTATAAGCCACCTTACATGTATGTGTAAGCTAAAACTCTCACCTTTGCTGCAGAGGCAGGGAAGGCATAATGCTAATAAATAAACATAAAAAAGAATATTTTTTTAGAGAATTTAGAGAATAATAAATAATTTAATATTATGTGTACATATGGGTACATATCATACTGAGAGAAACAGATAACAATTTATAAAATGTATTTATTTAACAATTAATCAAGTACTAATTTTCCCAAATACTTTTCAAAACCAAATGGTGGAAAGAAAATATTTGCCTAAAATAATACACAAAACTTCACAACCTTCCAATTTACATTCATTAATGGCCACGTAAATCACTTATTACTTAAACAATCACTGTGTATGATCCACAAGTCAAAAGACTGCATTTACAAGTGAAATCAAGAAGAACGTACAAACAGAAGATTGAGTTACGGTTACAATGAGTATTTATTTAACAGCTATGTGGATGTTACGTGTGACCAGTAATTACATAAATTTGTACCAAAAACCAAATGTAGACTAAAGGCTAAAAAGCCTTGCCATTTTCAGCACTAAAATAATTTGCAAATTGACAGAAAAAATGGAATGCCATCAATCAGTATGCCATTTCATTTCATTCTGTAAGATTTGATATACTGTTGGAGGTTACTTTGATGCAAATAGTTGCATTCAAATTTTTTCGGCCATTGTAGATTTCAAACCATCAATTAATTGGTATATCCAAAATCCATGTCAAGACTTTGAAACACTTTTGTGACTGTTGATGTTACTGGGCATGCATGACATTATAAAGCTCTGAGCCATGTATTTCTCTTAGTAGTAATGCACAAACAAAGTATGAGTTTGGGAATGAGAGAGAAATAGTTTCCTTAGTAGGACAATGGGTCCTGGCACTAGTAATGTGCAAAATTGTTATGGTAATAGTGTTATTATATAAGTGCTGTCAAGGGACAGAGTCAGTACATTGTGGTTCTCAGCTAGCTCAACATTTTGTAACAGTTTAAATTTTGAATTCCTCCTGGACTGGCAGTCATGCATTATGATATTATCTGAGTTAGCAGTTGTACTGGAGGTTAGTGTAGGAATTATCTGGCTTCCCCTAATGAACAAGAAGTCGAAGCTCATTGATTATCTATGAAGCAAATTTATTATTTCCAATATACTGAGTTACCTGTAAGAGTGTGTGTAGTAGAAATAAACCGGTACATGGCATACAGTACCGTGCAAAAAGATTTCAACGGGCGAAGTGATATATCCTCTGAAAGAGAGATATATCCCCTGAAAAAAGGATATTTCCCTTTTGGGGGAAGTTTCAGGGGATATATCCTTTTCAAAAGGGGTTATTTCACTTCACGAAAAAGGGATATATCCCTTTTAAAGGATATATCCCCAGGGATATATCCCCAATTAGCGTTGAAATCTTTTTGCACGGTACTGTATGTGTGTACTTGCGGGCCAGGATCCCACACCACATGGGTTGTGAGTTATGTATTTGTATTAGGGATAATAAGGAAATTCCAAACTTCTCCGACTGGCAACAAATGCCAAATTACCAGCTTACCATCAGTCTCTCGTATACCAGTCTCCTAGAGTGGTTTTCCTGTTTGTGTGCAAACCGTAGATTTCTCATGTCCTGCAGGAGCAGAATATCTCTTTGAGTAATATATTAAAAGAACTTGCTACTTGCAATATGAGAGGAAGCAAATGGTACTTGAAAAATCTTGAGTCTTGAGATCTTGGAATCTCACATTTTCTGGCATTGAATTTCTGGATCTTGAAGTCTCATTTTCCAATGCAATACCTTTTCCTTGGGTATTGTAGTCTCGAAATTGAAAAGACAGCCTGAAGTGTGGCTCATATTTTAAAAAGTCTGAAATATTTTCTGACTACCAGTACCCAGTTTTGATTGGTTTATAAAATAATGTACAATGTGGTAATCTGCATTACTGGATATACCTTGGCTGAAAAACAATGTATGCTCTCAAAATAATGTTCCTTATGGATACCTACAAATCTACTGCAGACAGCTGCTTTTGTCTCCTGTTTACAAATTGTACACAAGATGTCATTTATGGACCAATCTTCCTGTCCATAAAACTCATTTGAATTTCCTGTGTGCCGCTATCTTGGATCTTATGATGTCACAGTGTTGCCTCAGCCTATTGTCAGAAAACAATATCTCTTTTGTTGTGTAACAGTAGCAGCAACACTGTGATGTCATTAGATACAAGATGGCAGAATGTGAGAAATTCAAATCAGAATATTTACACAGCAAAACTTACAATAAAATATTTACAGCAGACAAAAACAGCAAAAAACTTAGGTATCCATAAGGAACATTTGAGAGAAAAGACTGTTTTTCAGCCGAAGTTCCCCTTAAAGGTTAATGTTCCTGTAATCAACAATCAGAGTGCTAATCAATGATGGTACAACCCACATACATGATGGTATAACCCAAGGATTTAAACACCAAAATAATGTAGGCTGATAAAAATAAATCCTTTCAATTGTTAATTATAGTATATACCTTACAGTAGATTTCTAGTCCATAGGAGTTCTCTCCTCTGCTGGTGGTGCCACCAATTTTCTCTACCCGAAAGATGGACCCAAGAGGAACTTCCACAGTGAATGGTGGATCCTACAGAAAAGGCATACTAAAGTTACACATGTACAAAGTGTTCTAGTTTACGTAGCCCATTCAATAAGATTTCCGAAAGACATGTACTTGAAGCTACATGTGTAAGTCGGCTACTTCTTTTCATTAAATTGTGGTAGAGTATGTGAAAACTAAAAATAAACTGTTTATCTACTGCATACTTTTTGAGATAATTATGTCCCCTACTTCAAAAGTTATTGAAAGGCCTGGTATGATATAATACACAGTCACATAATGGCATAGCATTATCATGTGTGCATGCCTGTATGCATGTATTGTGCATGTAATATATACACTCACAATAAATGTATTATTACAGGGCTCGAAATTGCAACCATTAGTCACAAATGCAACCAAATGACTATCGCTTGCAACTAAAACTTTTCTGCCAGTCACAAATTTGGTGACTAGTTTTCACCTGAAACATGTATTAAACTCATCGGCATAAGATAATAATGGAGTAAAATGTCCAACAGTCTCTGTGTGTTATGCTGCATTAACCCTTTCCCTACTGGACATGTTTGGCTCAATTGGTGAAATCCTGAGTGTTAACTCACCCCTCCCCTTCAGTTCCAGTTTGGCTAGCCTGGGGTAGTTAAATACTGATGACTTTTTAAGTCGAGGGCTCAAACTTTCCCCACAATGCCATTCGGGAGAATTCTACGTACTCGTCGACGGTAGGTATCGCTACTTTTGTAGGGTTTCCAACAAAATGTGCTCTAATTTTGGAGAAAAATTCCACTGTCAGAGAGTTAGAGGACATCACTAAGTCTGAGGATGGCTGAAAAGTACTTGGTTTGCTTCTAGTAGACTTTGTGAGGGGATTTCACAGGGTTTTTCTGTTGTGTTTGTGCTTGCAGACACAGGAAAGAATTCTTCAATGAAATCCTTGAAATCCTGCTGTTGGTAGGATGTGTTTTTGTCACTTTAAAGCAACGGCTTGAGTCCAAATCACTGCTCTTGGTTGTAGGGGTAAAAGACTTCTAAAAAAAACCTACAGGAGTCCCAGAGAGGGGTACCCTTGTGATTTTTTGCTGATTACCCAGCATGCAATTGGAGGTGGGATCATGGAAATGTGGTCGAGTGAAATGCAGTGCAAACATCGGCGTGGTTCACAGTTGCTTGGTGTGTTTTGTGCAAACAAACCTGCTGGTTGGAAAGATTAAACAAGGTACTGTAACGACTGAGTGGTGATTTTGTATTTGCTTCTGGTTTCAAGTGCAAATGGGAAGGTTTTGTTGAGTCAATTTTCAGCTCCTCAAAATTCATTAAAATCAAAGAAACGAACAACGATCTCCAAAACAAATGATTTTTTCTCCAAATTGGGAGAGTCAAGCGATCCCTGTTATAGCTGTGGCTTCAAAGTCATTCATCCCTTGAAATAATATCACAATATCTCCAGGTACATGCTTCATATTGGGCGGTTATGGGTGGTGCAGGAGGGAAAGGGTTAAGATCTTACAATAATTATGTGTCAGCAAAGTCACGCACCATTTACATACATTTTCTCCTTTTTATTTCCATTTAACAAGTTATAACATGAGCCTTCGCTTAGATACCTTTACACATGTAAAGGTAGAAAGAAAAATATTTTACCACGACTTTTGCTTGCGGACATTTGCTCGCGATCAGCTTGTGATCGCAAGCAAATCGCGAGCAAGGTGCGAGCGGATCACGAGCAAGATGCGAGCAGATCGTGAGCAGATCGCACTTCGTGATCGCGATCTGCTCGTGATCTGCTCGCGATCAAATGTACATAAAAATTACGTTTCTTGGCGGTACTGTAATTGGGGACACTAGTCCTACGATTTTACATCATTATCCGCAAAGACATCTACCCGTTTACTGTTTTATAAAGGCAGCACCTTCTACTCAGTTATTTTAAGACCTTGAGTGTTGGTCCGGACAGGGTTTGAACCCGCGACCTCTCGCTTGACAGACCAGCGCTTATAACCACTGAGCTAACCAGGAGGCGGTTACTATACATGTAAGTGGGCACAAGAACTCACATCCTCTGCCTTGAAGAACAGCTTATAATTGGTAACATGCAAGTGTCCCCTCACAGGGCCACTGAACGGGCACAAGTAAGTCACCTCCTTTGCTGAGGAGAAAATGGCAACAAAAAGTTATCAATTTATGAACAGGTTTTACAAGGCTTTCAATCAATTTTGGAGTATTAGTGACCCTGAGTAAAAAGTACAGTAATAGTATTAAAGCAACTGTGCAGTTGTGTAACTATTTCAATAGCCTTACCAGCAGTGACAGACAAAGTAGGGGACCATATGGGGAGGGGAAAGGGGAATGTATCTCAGTCAACAATTGTGTCTTGGATTATTATATAGCTATTATAATACATGTACATGTATGTATGTTCATTCAATTTGACCTAGGTTGAATCCAATTTAATCAAGACTACATTTGTATAAAATGAAATTTAGGCATGGTTAAATATCCAGCAAGTATCTGGGGCCCAAGCTGTGACATGCTCGCAGCATTATCCTAGGTACAAATGTAGATTGGGGGGGAGGGGCTTTGGTACCAAAATGATGGGGGTGCTCTGCAGTCATTTTGAAAATGACCCCTAAATGGTATGCATAAATTAAAGGTAATATGCAAATATTAAATTTATAAAGATATTCATCACATGTTGTAAAAGAGCCTTAAAATAAATAACTAAATCCTTAAAAGGTATGACTTCGGTTGTGTATAACTAACCCTAAATGGTAGTTAGGAGAATGTTAACCCCTAAAAGGAGTGCTGCAAGCATGTACAGTATTGTGCAAAAGTCTTGCAAACGTATTTCGACGAATTTCGCTCTTTGTTCTTACGAATGTCGGCGAAATTTCGTTGAAATTTCGGGTAAATTTTCGTTCGAAATTTCGACGAAGAATCGAGCAGATACGCGAAAATTCGAATCCAAAACGAAATATCGCCAACCTGCGAGCGACATTTCGACGATATTTCGTTTATTGTTAAACGAAAATTCGGACCAGGTTAATGTAACTAAGTGAAGGGCTAGCTCACATGTATCAGCTAGGTCTCCCTTCCCATAGGTAAGAGAGTATCTGGGTATAGAGTATATATGCAATAATACTGTTAGTAGCATACTGTGCAAAAATTGAAGGAACTGGAACTGGGTTTAATTTTTGCCTTCAATTGTTGCACAGTATGCTACAGTATATAATAAGATTTTAATATTCAAATTTTGTGCATCGTATAAAATCCAAGCAGGTGATTGGCTAATGATAAAATACAAGTGAAAAAATATACTACACAAGTACTGGCAGATGGTCACAAAAATACTAAGTGAATCCAAAAAATAACCTTCAGTTGGTAAATAAATAACTATGGTACATGTACAATGTAGGTAAAAATAAAACCTACCAGGTCAGTAAAAATAAAATTACCTAGAAGGCGAAAAGAAAAATTACTTGAAAAGAAAAAAATACCTACAACATAATAATAATAATAATGTAGTTGTACTTCAATCCATAAAAACTTTAATAATTATTTTCAATATTTTTACCAGTGGCTTGAACTTTTTCTCCTTTGTACAATAGCAACTCTCCAGGCTGACCAGATGAATCTCCCTATTGATATTAATACAACAGAACTTTATTTTACAACAACTGCCCATTTTATCGCTCTCTGATGGGCTAATGTTTATCATCTGCAATAAGAGCCTGTTGGGCAGGCTAAACTCGAGCTGGTGTTAAAATATGTTAAAATTGTACATCATAGTACAAGTAGTGCAGTTTGAACATCAGTGTAGGTACATGTAGTGTAGCAAAATTCAGCACAAAATTATTTGAACTGAAGAAGAGAATTTGAAAAGAAAATAACATTCAAGAGTACCGGACGGGTACATGTATGTATATTATTTTAAAAAGTTACTGGCAGCAGAAAAAATACTTTTTACTTTGCTTTGGATCATGAAATAACACTATTTTTCACAATATTTCCTAGGACATGTGCACACATACGTGTTATTTGCATCTTGAAGTTCGGTGTCAATCAAACTCAAACAAGGATTTGATTCTAGATGTACACAAAAATATAGCTTGGCTGTTGCCTATTTGCATACTAGTTAATGACCGTGGGAATGCTTCTTTCTCATTGGTCAACCTCTATAATGCATAACAAATCATTGTTTCACGGTCTAGGGAAGTGCTGTTCCAGGGGAGAAAATAAAGTTATTATTTTATTTATCTTTTTTGGGGGGGGGGCATGGTGGAAAACAGGGTCCCAGGGTCTTGGGGTCTGTGAAAACAGTGAGGTCAAAAAAGGATTTTTATTAAATGAAAATGGCTAAGGCACACTGGGACATTAACTATAGTTATACCATGGTAGCCTCGGATTCTTTTGTTCTCCGAGGCACATTTAAACCACTAATTTTCCCTGATGGCAGGGATATTTAGAAATATGCATTGTTTCGAAATTTCCCGCCGGGAAATTTCGAGACAATGCATATTTCTAAATTTCCACTGCATGCATAATGAGGGAAAATTAGAAGAGAATGCAGGCTGGACGTGAGAAGGTCAAAAGCATCAACTCCTGCTCCCCTCTGGCACGACTAGCCCTACGCTCCCGGATGAAAAATACTGAATCCAAACTGACCTGTCTTCATCATAACCTTCAATGTAATCCATGTGGGATGACCTATTTCAATCTGCATATTCTTCTCTTAATTTCTCAAACCCGCTTCTTCCATGTGGGATACTTAAAACCATAAACGTGACGTAATTAAAATCCATTCATGCTCTTTGAATATTTAGTCAACCGCATAATTACATTGTATTTTAGTGTTATTCTTCTCAAAAACAACACGCTTTTCCCCAGGGGAAGCCAGGGTCGTTTAATCAATGGCGCTCAGTCAAGCATTAAACAAAACGTTTTCGAAAGCAACTCGACTGCGACGTCTTTAGTTTCGGCAGAGAAAACTAAACTTCTCATAGATTTGTTCCGTTCCTCGGCGATCATGGTACAACAAACTTATACCATGGCATTTCGGGGTATTAGTGATTTAAATTGCCCCGAGAGCTGCGGGAAGATTTGTAAAAGTCCCTCGGCCGCTTTTACAAATCTTCCCTCGGCTCTCGGGGCAATTTAAATCACTAATACCCCTCATGCCATGGTATAACTTATAATAATACCATGATCCCCTCACTTTCCTTTGTTTGTCCAGGGGACATTTAATCTTGAATATCCCTCATCAGCATGTATACTTTCACTAAATCTCCCTCATTCACCATGCAAGAGGGAAACCTAGGAGAGCATGCATGCTGGCGAGAGACATCAAAGTCCCCCTGACCACATTGGGTTAGAGTGAGTACTGGGTAAGTACTATGTCGTCTAACCCTACACCCTCTGTTGATTTATGAGTGTGTGATGCACCCCTCTTGATTCCTTACACCACAGTCTTCCATGTGGGATGCTTAAAACCATATATGTACGTATTGATACGTATGGCCTTTGAATACTTAGTCAAGCACAATTACATTGTGTTTTACTGTTATTCTTCTCAAAAACAACACACTTGTCCCCGGAGGAAGCCAGGCTCATTCAATCTATTGCGCTCAATCAAGCATAATGACAAAACGTTTTAGAAAGCCACTCAACTGTGATGTGCTTACTTCTGGCAGAGAGAACCAAACTTCTTGCAGATTAGTTATCTTCCTTGGAGATCATAGTATTACAATCTAATAGTATGACATTTCAGGAAATTAGCAATTAAATTTCCCATCGAGCCTCGGGAGGATTTGTAAAAGTTGCTAATTTCCCTCATGTCATGCTCTCTCTGTGTGGACACTCTTGTAAGTGGACAGCTCCAGTTACGGACACCTTTCCAAAACCCTGTTTGAACTCCCCAGCAGTCATTAACTCTGTATTTATACATTCCTGTAAGAGGACAGTTCCAGTAACAGACACTTTTTCTGATTCCTGAGGGTGTCCACTTACAGGAGCTTCGACTGTACTTATAATAAACCAGCCAAACTATGGTTAATAATTTTTTTCTATGGTTAAAATAGAAGTCTTGAGAAAACCAGATGCCTGTCTGAGAGGCATCTGATTTTCTCATCTGAAATGACATATGATGTATTCCAGTGTTGACAGTTTGGAAACCACAAACTAGGATTTAATTACCTCAAAAATCAAAATAGATGTTTTCAGTTTTCCACATATTTGTCTGTAACAATGAGTCAAAGTTTGTGGGAAAATGTACATGTATGGAAAACTGAAAACACGATTGCATGCTTCCCAGCACAGTTAATCTTTTACATGGTATCTTAAGTTTGTATTTGAAGAATATTTCAGACATTCGATTTTACAGATTCTATTTGGCATTGGATTCCCATACAAACACTATATTTTGTGCCATGTTTGCATCCCTTTCAAAATGTTGGAATTAACTGCGAACTGACCTACTGGCCAACATACAATTTGTAGCTGTGGATCGACTTGGTGAAGCTACATGTATTTTCACCATGTTATGATGAAAATCATCATCAATATTAGGACAGACACAAAAAAATAACTTCAGTTTGTTACGTGTAACTTAATTAGCAAGTCAGCTGGTGCATCTTCAAGGGTTAATTATTGCCAAATGACTACACATGTACACAGGAAAAATTTCCAAAAATACATCAATGGGAATTCATTAATTCTCATGCACCAATGATGGAAAAACGGAATTCTTGCCAGTGGTTTTTTCCTGAAGCTGTAAACATGCCAATTCACACTTTGCAGTACATTCAGAAATTACAGTTTTTTTGAAAAATTCTCCTGTGATATACATGTATATAATTATGTGTGTATAGTACATGCAAACTGCATGAACGAAAAGCGGGTGTGTGTGTGGTGACAGGCCTCAAAAACATTTCTAGAGTCCACTTGCACTTTTACATGTACAAACTGTATGCAAAGAGATCCACAATTTTCCTTGCCCTACATTTGTATATTAAGCCACAGCTGCACAATCAATTCTTTTGCATGAAATGCAGAAAGAGGGGGCCGTAAAAGTGCAGCATAAGCCGAACCTTGCACCATATCGATGTGATTAGCTAGGGGGTGCGTGGCCCAGCCAACGAAAGGGGGGGGGGAGGGCACAGCCCCCTCCCTCCCCCCCAAAAAAAAATAAAATTGCCCCTGCAGTGTGTGGTGGACTGGTAACACGGGGGACAAATGTTGGCAAGGTTACATGTACATGACATGATGATAGACTACATGTAGGTACAACCACTGCCTCGATTTCATACACATTGTTTCTTATAGGCTAGATATGCTATCATTGCATTGCAGGCACATGTAGTACAGGAAGTTTTATGGTGGCTACATGTGCATACTGGAGTTGAATTTCTCACCTTTTTTTCTGGATATTTTCAGCTGTTGTGCTGCCAATGCAAGAGTGATTTTTACTGTGCTGGAAATGCGACAGTTTTTCAGAAAGTCATGTCACCTGTGCCAGCAACAAATTTCTAGTATAGCTGCAGCTTTATTATGTAAGTACCTTGTAATCAGCATCTTCAGTACTGAGAGCTGCACTCTCTCCTTTACTGTGTTGAGATGTCAACTTCTTTGGTCCATCCATATCCACACAATGCTTTCAGTAAACCTTAGGTAGAAAGAGATTCTTTTATATAAAGCAACTACATTGTAACCTGGTCATTTTATTGTTTGAGAGACCATAAATATTGGTCAATGCTGGCTGGTACATCTCGCTTTATCAACTGAAGCTGGGTACTGCAGTACATGCACTATATTACCTGTAAGAGCTATAAAGATTTCAATCTGGAAACATGTCTTATGACCTCCTTTAAGGTATCAAATTATAAAGGTTTGAGGTGTCATTTCAGAAAAGTGCTCTTGTGGTGTCACTATTAAAGCAATTAATATGTAGACATACTACATTGTATATATATTATAATAAAATTTTAAAGGTCTTGAATTAAAGAAAGGATGCTCTGGGCATGACAAAAGCCCAGGGCTAGTGAATTTTCATGTTGGGCTAGTAACCTGTACATGTAGGTCAGTTTGACAACTTGCCTTATGGACAAAGAACCAAAGTAGGCTTCCTAGTGAAATGAGGTGTATTCACGCAAACTACAATTTTTTCTTCTTCTTCTAACCCTGATAGGGGTGGCGAATGGTGTCAAGAAAAACAGAGGGTCTCGCAAAAAGTTGGTAAAGTCTCAAAATCTCGCATTAATATTTTTATAGGTCGGGTATCAGTCTCAATTTTTCTTTACTTTGCCCATCTCAGAGTCTCAGGATTTATTTTTGGAGAGGGTCTCAGAGTTGCACCGTTTTATTGGCTTTTTATTAGCTTTTATTGAGTTACAGTTTTTTTGGCAGCCTCTGCATGTGTTTTATAAGGTACGCGAACAACAGCTAATTGGTTGAATGGTGAATTCCTCACCTGGCATGATGAAAGGTACTGGGTGTTTCATCAGAATAACTGACAATATTTAAATAACAGTCTCGGGCTTGGATTTTGAAAACGGACGAGCTCAGGCTCGGATTTTGAAAACGCAAGTCTCGGTATCTCGCAAAGTCTCGGATTTACCATTTGCCACCCCTCCTGATACTTTTGCTTAATTTTGATGAACAGTTAAAAGTGTAAATGTTTTTTTCTCAAATATTATGCAAAAAGAGTATGTTTGCTAGAGTTTACATGTTTACAACCTTTTTAGGGTTTAATACAATTAAATTTAGAATTTGCCCCTTTCAAAACTCAACTACGTGTAAATTGTCTCAAATAGTGTTGAAAATTTTTTCCCTTCTCAAAGTGGAAAATCAGTTTTTTTTATTCTATTTTTATGTGCACAAACCAGCTGTACAATATAAGACTTAAACAAAAAAATGAAATTTGCTGACACACTACTGATCATGAAGGGACAAAATAATGTTTTCTTAATTGTCATGCAAATTTGATGGGCAAAACTGAATAAAACGTGAAGAAATTTAAGTATAACAAAGGTGCATTGTTTTTGGGCCTCCCAGTTAGCTCAGTAGTTAAGCTCCGGTCTGTTGAGCGGGAGGTCGCGGGTTCAAACCCCAGCCGGACCAACACTCAGGGTCTTAAAATAACTGAGTAGAAGGTGCTGCCTTTGTGAACCAACTGCAAATGGTTAGACTTTCACGTCTTCTCGGATAAGGACGTAAAATCGTAGGTCCACTGACATGGCGGAGACAAGCCTCGTAGGGGACCTTGAGTCCTATTGCTTGTTTCCTGTGGCGTTACGCCCAAATGTTGTAAATAAAAAAGAAAGAAAGAAAAAACCTGATAATGGTTTTCCAGTCATTCACGGTTACTAAATATAAGTTCTGCTTCCCAGGATAATCTCATTAACTTTAGCCAGTTACAATGATGTATGAGTGATTCATGCTGTGTGCAATGTCTTCAAATTACAAAGTGCACAGAGGGAAGGCTATATTCTACATGTACCAATTAGGGTTGTCGCCAGAGGGTCAAATAGCTACATGTATAGGGAGAGCGCATAGCCATAATTTGGCCTCCCCTTCCCCAAGGAACTCTCCCTTCACTCTCACATCAAGTTCCAATTATAAATTATTTAGCCATTATATAGCCTCCTCAGCTGGAAACTGTATTTGTGGAAATAAAAGAAAAATGGAATGTTGGGTTTCCTGTGGTACCTTTCCCCAGCACCACAAGTAACCCAACTCCTGTTTTCTTTTCTCTCATTTTTCCTAGTTGCCTGCAAAGGAGGCTAATTTAGCCACTGGATTCTTACAATACAAACATGCTCACGCTCGGAGTCTATAATTTGTTTTCTGACTTTGCTTACCCCCAAATATTCCCCATTTTTTCTCATTTTGCCTGACGTTACCCGCAAATCATGGTGACAACTCTGGCAATGGCCTTACTATTATAAAAGCAAGTGTTGATCCAGGCTAATTTAGAAGAATCACTCTTTTTTACGAGGGGAGAAAAATGGCACCACAGTAGGTGAATAACCCATGTTTGGTATGCTCTTTCACATAGCAAGGATTTTATTTTCCATACATTGTACATGTGGCTAAACTGTTAAAACACTGTCCAAAGTTTTTTTTTTTAATGCAATGCTATCATTGTGGAGATGAAAATGCAATTTGTTTGTAAATGGTATTGTGGGGACAGGGCCTCAGTCTACTTGTGGAACTGATACTGAGAGAAGTGGTTACTGAAAACACTATATATATATATGTCAGTGATGCAAAACATCTCAGGCCATCCCAATAAAATGTTTCAATTACATGTACATGTACCATTGCCTGCCCGACCAATCTCTTTTTTTTGGAAAAGCAAAAAAATATATGAAAGGTTTAAGACAGACCCATATTTGGGGAAAAAGTAATAAAATAAAAAAGGTTAAAGAAAATTTTATTTTGTTTTAAATTACACATCTTTTCCGAGCTCTCTATGTATTAGTTTCTTGCCTTTCTCATGCAACTTGTCAACTAGTAGAGGAAAAAGTAGTCAAGTAATTACGTGAAAATGTTGGCTAGACTGCAGAATACCCTACCACGTAATCTACCTTACACGTTGACAGTCAACGCATTGACGCGTTGTCACGGTCAAACATATATTATGTACATGAATCGAGTTGGTGCGAGGGTCAACGCGTCAATGCATGCATCGATCGTAAGTGAAAATAAATAGACGTTTATCTGGGTTGTGCATAGCAAAGTAAATATGACGGAATTCCGATTTATTTTCACGTTCTTATTACATGTTCAACAAGAAGCTGCACGCAGCTTGAACTCCGGCGTATCTTTTGTAACGCGGACGATCTCAGATACCTGCGTATTTGCCAATTACAATGCACAATTGGATGCGAAAGTACGCACACACAGTTGATCTCATCTAAAACTCCACGAGTCAGAACACGGGCGACTTCAAGTAAGCCAGTGTACCCTAGGATAACACAGGTAGCCCGAAAATACTAGATGATCATTTATTATTTTATTTATTCTGTTCTAAAACTCCACATGAGTCAGGACATGAGTGAACACGAGTGCACAGCAGTTCATAATTTAATTAACAAAAAATTGTAATAAACAAATATAATTATAATTGTTTTATCGTCTTAGTTGTCTCGGGTTACAGTGCGGTACCCTATTTTTGTATTTCCGGGCTACCTGTGTTATTCTAGCTTGACTTAGTTGTGTCGGGTTACTTGTGTTTTAAGTAAGGTACCCTCTCTTTGTATTTTCGGGTACTTGTGTTCACATCGTTATTAGAATGCACACTGCCAGATCACTATTACATGTAGTACACACGCACCAATCAGTCAAATTGGATTGGACAATCAGATGCGAAAGTATGCACGCACAGTCTCATCACGTAGCAGCGCCAGATGCAAGAAGCTGCACGCACCTTTAAAGAGGAACTAAAGCCTAAAATCAATTCAATATCTATGCAAAGATGTATTCGAAATAAATAAATTGTGCTATGTTATTTAGTCTATGAAGAGAAAAGCTGAAACCTTCCTCGCAGCCTCCGCTCAGACGGCTCAAGTCTGTTTTTTTTTGCTAAACTAATGGCTCCTAATTTCGAACCATTGTTTTCTTCGATATGGGGAAATTTGCTTTGAATTGAGCAACACGCAATCTAAATTTATTAGCGGAGAATCGAACCTTGAAAACTAATTTTCTCTGCAAAGTCGCGACAAGAAAAATATAATAGCAAAACTTATATCTTTAGAATACATCTTTGTTTAAACGTTGTGATCACAAGTAGAACATGAGTGAACACCAGGGCACGCAAGTAGAACACGAATAAACACGAGCAACTTCACGTAAGCTAGGATACCTAGGATACTGACCGGTGGCCCAAAAATACTAGGATCCAAATACTAGTAGGATCTGAAATATAACTCACACGAGTCAGACCAGGAATGAACATGAGTGCACTAGCGCTTCATGATTTAATTAATACAAAATCATCATAATAATAAAATAATAAAAATTGCGGTATCGGCTTAGTTGTTTCGGGTTATCTGTCCTATCAGTGTGTGCCGTCTTTGTATTTTCGGGTTACCTATGTTGTCATATTGTTATCAATGCGGTACGGTGACCGGTACGGTGACCGGTACGGTTCTATACTCTGTGTTTTCGGACTATCTACAATCTAGATTTATCAGCGGAGAATCGAACAGGAAAACTAATCTTCTCTTCAAAGACGCGCAATTAATACAGAAAAAATAAATAACAGAACTTAATTACGTCCTTTGTATACATCTTTGTACCGACGTTGGGTTGATTTTAGTGTTCAGTTCTCGTTTAACTCGGACCAGGTTTTTTTCAAATCAACTTTGGCATTGTTCGAAAGCTGAATCATTGTTTTTTAATCTATTTGTCCCGACGAACGTGAACTAATGAGAAAATGTGTGAATGCAAGCCAAGACTGACTTCCGACTCCAGTTACCTTGCGTGACCTGGCAAATTAATAGGTTTTCTATTAGGCTTTCACTTGCGAGCAGATGACCTTTCATCACAGTCTCTTTCCAGTCTATGGCGGTGCGATTTACTAAATAGCTTTTAGACCAACTTACTAAATGCTCTTGATTGTATTTGTAACAAGAGCCCATCTGGGCTTTCACTCGGGCCACATGAGATTGAAGATGAAATACACTTTAATTTGAAATCCTCTTAGTAATAACCAAAGGGAAGAATTATTAGCTGAATTTAGCAGTCTTTTGGAGTGGCCGGTAGCGCGGTGACTTTCATAACATTTCTCTGCTCCCCTAGTAAATATGTAATTTAATATTTTTGTTTTTCTCGTATGTTGACCTTTTAATTTAAACAGTTTAACACACTGCATTTGAGCAGGCATATATTCATTGTTTTGAACCCGAGAATTAACCGTACTACCGTACTTCATGGTCCCTTTCTTTAGTAGTGGGTTGTCGGTCAGGTAATTATAAACTCTCGTCATTTAGCACAGAAAATGTATTCTGATGAATAGGGATCGGGTTGTCGTGAAGAATCTAAAGAATTCCGTCTCTTCCGGTTTGAATTTGACTCATGTGTATGTTGCTTTTGGAGTTTCAAGGATATGTTGATCCAAAACTACAGGCTCTTGGGGTTTTTCATTGACTTGTGAACTTGCAGGCTCTGTAATTTGTTTTGTTTTCTTAGTATAACATAAAGTGTTGAACATGTTCATTTTCTCAAGCATGTCGCGCGTGACCTCTGTTTCTTCATTCGTTAAGTTCTCTACTTTGATCTGTAATCTGGGAAACTCAATCTTTTCCCATGCCTTGGCACATAACTATTCCTGTTGTGGATGATTATAAGTAAAATCCTTCGACAGCTTGTACGCAATACTCTCTGATCCAACTTACGGTAAATTTAAATCTCTGACAGTTTTTAAGAGACTCATAATATTGGTCTTGAAGTGCCTTCACCCAAAATAAGATGTTCTTCTCGGATGTTTTAAATGCAGCACAGCGAGCCGATGGCTTATAGATTCCAATATCTATTTCTTCGAATTTTAGCTTTCCGGATCCTGGCCCCTTTGCTTCAGGTCGTCGTACGTGTCGTATATAAAAGCACTGGCCATCTGGGTAAAAAACGCGGTCCTTCGGCTCCGACAATAGCGCCAGTTGCAATATCCTGAGCCTGTTGGAAGGCTTCCGCATGAGTGAAGTTAAATAAAACATTAAACTGGCTTACATGTGAGAGATGAGACTCCAAGTTACAGAGAAAGTTGCTCGCGGATTCCGCCATCTTGCTTTACTGTATTAAATTATGTAAATAAATTAACCTGGCGATTGTTGCGTGATCAGCACAGTGCAATCTGATTGGTGTGAATTTGACCTTTAACGCATGCGCAGAAATTTTGCGACACCCAACAAAAATAACGACTTGCATTTTAAGACTCGGTGCTGCCACAGGCAGCCCGAGTAAAAAGCTTAATTACCGGCAGAATTGTTCTTGTTATATGGTTATCAAGCTCAATGAGGGTTTCTTCAGTTTTCCCCATATTAACAGACATGTATATTAAGGTCTCTCAATACCTATATACGAGCGAATGGTTACAGTGAGAAACTACATGTAACTACGATAGGCATAAAACACTAGGGAACATTAAAATATACAATATGTATACACATACATAAAATATGTAACATTATGGAAACATAGCACGAACTACAAATAAATACAAACGCCAACCCACTGAAGCACGGGTACGCAAACATGAGTATGTATCTATGTGAGTGTATATCAAACAGGGGTGCTTGTGATGGTGTAAATACAGTTATATTATCTCTAATCTAGGATACTACAAATACTAATTGACTGCAAATACCAACACAAACATCGATCCAGACAGCTACAGCACAGACACAGAAAAACACACATGTACCCTCGCAGCTGTACACGTGTGAGAGTTACCCGTACGTCTGGAGCAATGTCCGGGTCTGTATTTATGTAAGCTCAAGCAGACACGGAATACAAGCTAATACAATATAAAATATTTCTTAAAATGAGGAGTGCATTGAACAGATAATGCATCGAAGTCCATATCATGGAGAGTGTTCACTAATTAAGTGTATTTGTTTTTCTACAATTATTAAGAGGCTTAAATAGTAATGGTACTAATTATTTGTATATCTTGTATATTAATTTAACTAGGCTGAATTTATACATGAAAAATATTTTATCCCATTTAGCGACTCTAAGAACATCTTGAGAAGGCATATGTCCTGGGAGATTAAAGATAATTCTGGCTGCCGGCTGCAATGTAAAACCTCTTAAAAATTAAAATTATCCATGTACGCTCTGCGCTGAGTACTACTATCGTATGTTTTGCAATTTGTCTTCCAACTTAATTCGCTCACAATTTCCACTAGAACACCTAAACTAAACTAAATATATGATTTAGTTAGATGACAAGTCTCAAACTGCATGTCGGACCGAAGTAGTTTTACTGGCAAGTTTAGCTTGACGGAACTGTGTGCATTTTTCGCACACTAGACTGTACACGGCACAAACTTCTCCATGTCCGCTCTGTTAACACCGAATACTATTTAAATATCGTATGTTTTGCAATTTGTCTTCCAACTTAATTCTCTCACAATTTCCACTAGAACACCTAAACTAAACTAAGTATACGATATAGTCAGATGACAAGACTCAAACTATAACTCAGACTCGGATAAGGGAAAACTTAGCTGATGCAGTACAATATGAAGCTAAAGTTCCTGTTTGTTCGGGTAGTATCGTCGTGTACCGTTTAACCAACTGCGTCATAAAATTCCCTTTGTTACCCACGTTCGCTATGAATAATTTGAGACTCAGAAATTTTATACGAACATCGGAATCGACACTTAGAAATTTTAGAACGATTATATGTTATCCTCACTATAAAAAAAATACCGCCTGAACCGGGATTCGAACCCGGGCCGGTTAAGAATCAATGCAATGGCTTACCCACCACCAACCCAAACCCTAACCATTAGACCACGAGAGAATTCGCTGATTGGAGTCGTTTCTTTTACCAGATTTATATCAACTTCATTAGCATGTTCATAAAATATTCTATTATAGTATAATATATACTATAATAGCGGTACGACAACCCACCGAGCGCGCGAGGTGTGATTCCCCACGGATCTCAACGGTACACGACAATACTACCTTTGTTCGACGCAGTTCCGTTCAATACGATGTACATTAATTATTACGAATCAATTAACGTCTTTAAAGAGGTCCCCTTTAGTTTATTTCTTCACACTAAAAACATCTTACTGGCAGAATTGTTCTTGTACATGGTTATCAAGCTCAATGAGGGATTCTTCAGTTTTCCCCATATTAACTAGCCTGCTATGCAGATGTATTTTTTCACTCTCATAAATTCGAAGAAAAAAGTAACGTCTGCTTACCCAAGCACTTAATTAGTTTCCAATATGCAAGCATAACGTCAGCACGTTTGTTTTATTTTCTGCCCAATCAAAGCCATTGTTAGAATTTTAGTGAATTGGCGCGCCATTGAACACTCTCTTATGATTGGTCAATGGCAAATGTATTGTCTGAATCCTTTTTAAAAATGCAACATTACGTCACTTTCCAGGATATGGAAGGTAAATCTGATTGGTTCATAACACAATGAGGTGTGCATATTGGAGACTAATTAAGCGCTCGGGTAAGCAGACGTTACTTTTTTCTTCGAATTTATGAGTGAAAAAATACGTCTGCATAGCAGGCTACATATTAACAGACATGTAACAGTATCTTAATCCAGTAGAGAGTCTCTAGCTAGGTAAGACATGCCTTAGCTGTGTAGTTGACCTGACCCAAACTGTCAATAGTTTTACCATTGACAGATTGCCTAATGTTACGGCCGGGAATAGATGTTCTGACAATGACTCACCAATCAATATCTCCTTGTCTCGTCTTGTCTGAGAGCTTTGACCTTTGTTATCTGAGCACGCCTGACGGAATCTAACCTTAGATTATAATTCGATACCTTTTATATCTAAACTGAGATTGTATTTCGCTTACGTTTTTAGATCTGTTCGGACAGCGCAGATGAATGTATTACGTTGTTCGTGCATTTTTGGGTCTATAACAGTTCCTTTACAAGAATCAGAAGATTAAAAAGTAGTTAAAAAGAACTGTAACGCCTCCAAGTCTCACGTGTTGCTCATTTCACATTCTCACAGTGGTAATTTTACGGTAATTATATTATGTGATGTAAACAGTGTAATAGAAATCGATAAAGTTTAATGCGCATGCCTCCTGCTTTATCGCTCGATCACAGCGTCTCCGTCCCACATTGTTAGCGACAAAGGTCAGAACTGATCAAAAAATTTACAGGACTGAACATTAATAAAAAAAAAAGAAGACACGGACTGCATTTTAAGACTCCGGCTGCTGCCATAGCAGCGCCGGAGTAATAAATGACGAATAATATACTCTGTCTCGCTGAATATCTTTGTATAAATACAATCAACCGCAGTCTACTCGTTGACGCGATGACGCATTGACATGAATAAAGTGTTCTCTATATATTACTACCTTCGTTCTACAAACAACCGCAGTCTACTCGTTGATGCGATGACGCATTGACATGAATAAAGTGTTCTCTATATATTACTACCTTCGTTCTACAATCAACCGCAGTCTACTCGTTGATGCGATGACGCGTTGTCATGAATAAAGTGTTCTCTATATATTACTACCTTCATTCTACAATCAACCGCAGTCTACTCATTGACGCAATGACACATTGGCATGAATAAAGCGTTCTCTATATATTACTACCTTCGTTCTACAAGCAACCGCAGTCTACTCGTTGACGCGATGACGCGTTGACATGAATAAAGTCTACTTGCTGTGGTGGGGTATTCTGCAGTCGTTCCAAAATGTTTATGCAAGGTTAAAGTTGACTTGGTTCCAGACCCCCTTAGAAGTTTTTTTTTTCACCGGCCGACCAACCAAACCACCATCACGAGCCAGAGAAATGGTAAACGAAACATTATATTGAGATAGGTCTCAATCTTTTAAAAACAATTTTGCCATTTTAAGGTTGATAGTATATTTCGTGCTAGATAAACTATCTGTAGTAGATCTCACTTCCTCCAGTCTATCTGTCTTTATGGAAATGGTAAACATGTATAAACATGTACTGTCATGCATGTAAAACATATAACATACATCATTACATGAATCATGATGTATGCACGATGACCCCGTTTATACCTTGAATCGTTAAGCGGCATTAACCCGAACAAACAGAGTGCTACTCTTTTAGTATGAATGTCAAATGATTCATATATCATATGTTCTGATCAAATATAATTTTCAGCAAAGTTGGCGACGTCGCCGGGATGGTTTTCCTTTCAAAGTTTCATTCCTTTGCCTTCGCCGAAGGCTTCGGCCATAATTTTTACCTGGATATGACCAAAATTTCGCGTAAATTTCACCAAAGCAAATAACATTAGATAAGAATTTACGCGGAACCTTACCTTGAATATGTATATTTAGTCTAAAAGAGCTTTAGAAGGATGTTTTACATGGATGCTTCTAGAAATCAGTCAACCGATGGCAGACATCTTGAATCTGACCGAGACAGCAAGGAGACATGGGCATGAGTTTGAAAAATTCTCGCCCAAGGCCACACCCGGTCACTGAGATCTTTAGAATAACATCACGCACACAAAACGAGCAAAGATTGCCGGCTCTAAAGCCATCCAGAGGAACCTTAGTTCATGGAGATGGGGCTTAAGGTATGAGTTATGAAGTTAGGCGTATTTAGAGGGAAATATTAAAGCGTTAAGCAAAAGGGAACTTCCCTAGTATCTTGGCCGCGCTTCTAGTTTCAAGTATTTGGAGACTGGGTACTGGTATATCAGCACCAGGTCGAGGCCGCATTCTGAACGATGGCGACAGCTGAGACGCCAAATGTGAGTATTTGCCGAGAATTTGCTGCTTATTTTAACCCTTTATAGTCTAACTTAACCCCTCAAACCCAGCCTAGAATTTAGCTTATTTATTTGTCTGAATTTTTAGCTAAAATTGGTTAGCTTTTCGGCGCGAATGGGATCACTTTCAATTCGCCAAATTTAACCCGCCTGAACAATAGATCTTGACATGAAAACAATGAGTGGCGGAGTTGAGTTGAAATGATAGAGGCTTAGAAACATGGGCTCCTACGATACTGAATAGCGCAGTGAAAACCCCATAATTTAGCTCGGTTGCTGAATTAACCTTTCTAGTTTTGTTCTGAGTTCACGTTGACTCCATTCCCAAGCCAGGAAGGCTCATACATTTGCTACTAGCGGACTGTTTGTTTACATTGATTGTAATAAATCAGTCTGATATGAACAGGTTATAGCACTTCTATACTAGTTTCCAGAAATAGTAATTAAAAAATATACTCAGTTTAGAGAATTAAATATTGTGTCAAGTTCTTGCTTACTCTGATAAGTTGTCATTTACAACTCATAATTCCACACTTGCTGCCCTAAAAACCTCATGATTACAAATTAGTTTTGAGGAAAATTCAATGTTCAGCCAAGGTTTTTTTGTAGCAGCTGTTTAGCTATCCTACTACTACTTCTATCATAAAACCTCCTATGAGTTATAGTAATTTTAGAAACAAGTGTTTGAATTTCTTGCTATTATAAATAATTATTTTGGTTTTATTATAGGCAATTTGATTTTCCTAGAATCACATATGAGGCTGTTGTCACATTTGCACAACATATTAGCCTTTTGAAATTTTATGTAGCACATTTTGTGGTTTATACATATGTAGAAGCAATAATTTTCATGTTTCTGGCCATTTCTCAGCCACTTGGTCATGACCACGATAATTTTTCAGAAAAAGAACAGATGGATTTTCATTTATCTTTACTCCAACTGTGCATTTTAAGATTACATGTATTTCTATATTTTTATGGCACTTTATACTCTTTTAAGAAAATCTTTATAATCCCCATTATCCAAAATTTGTTTGGAACAATGCAATTCAATAAAATGATAAGAACAAGGAAAATTAAATTCTAAAAGCTCTTTTTGAAATTCATTTGACAGAGTTTTACATGTTTTTGCATGTCATTATTGACAAGTATTTTGATAACATCCTCATTAATGAGATAGAAGATCAATAAATTGAAGGTAATATTTTGTTCTTTCTCTTAAAAACTGTTTGCTTAGTCCAGAATTCACATCATGAATATCTTAAAAGCTAAACTTAGGTTTATTCTCTTTTGTGATACATTTTAGTCACCTTTCAAGAGATACGTGTATGTGACTTGCTGTTTTTCTTTATAAATTGAAAATATTATTTTGTAATAAGCTGACTGAAATGTAAAACGTAATACTTAATATAAAAAGGGCTGAATTCATACCCAAAGGCAACCACCTCAATATTTTTTTTCTATTTTACTCATTTCCTTTGAAATCACTGTCAGCTGTTGTTGGCTGTACATGTTTTTGTGCAATATTTGATATATCAAAATTTGCATTTTGTATGGATTGTCATATTTAATTATTCTGTATAGAATGACAAACATTTACATATAACAGGATGTACTAAGTAGATGAACTCAAACCAGTGTTTTTATGGCTGAAATATAATGGTCTTGTTAACATTTACATATCTCTCCTATCCAATAGTACTGTGTATTTTCTTGAAATTCATGTGATCTGTCTTTTCACTTTCTTTTGGCTGGTTATATGACACTCTGATATTGATATACACTGTACGTGTACAACTGTACTCCAGCAATATTATGTGCTGTCTTAACCCATTTTATATGACATAAATGTTTTTGTATAATATTATTTCCCCTAGTCTATTTGTCTTGAGTTATAAGTTTTGTTATTCAAATGCATATATGTATAATATTTTACATATTTTTTTAAATATATTTATTTATTGTAGTTTTAGTGATTTCTTTTATCCATACCTGTACATTTTAAAGTATGTTATCATGCAACCACAGTTGATATCATGAAGTTCTCATTTTTCTTATGTGCTCCCCTAAAGATAATATAACATGTATTAATTAACCACCTTTTTTTACTAAGAAACAATGGATGTACTATTGTGTTTAGTAATAAATGTTAACATGCATTATATTCATCACACCAAACCTATGTTACCACATTAGTTTCAAGATAGATTACAGTTATTGTACAGTTTTGTAAACAAAAAAATAGTATTCTCAATCTTGGAATCTGCGGCAGACTACATGTATTATCAATGATATTCATTATATACAGTATATGATTGCAGTCTATGTTCTTGGGTATATAACTAACTTTAATTATCAAACTTAAAGATTGACTATTTCTTCCTATATTTTGTAAATAGATTTTAGTGTATAAATGTTCCTTGCTGAGCTGTTGAAGAAAACTGAATAACATTATCAAAATGCTGACTACTGAATATACATGTACATGTACTACACTTAATGTTGTATCCATCATTTATTTTATGATTATAGTGTTCTAGGTTGGCTACTTAATTGTCTTTTGTAAGTTTTGTGTCCTCAAATTTCCTGGAGGCTAAGTGATACCACTTGTACAGTTGCCAAGTTGTCTTTAAGACTATCATGCATGGATTCTTTTGTATCCATTTTGTAACTATAGTTACATAATGATGAACTGCAAATCATGCAGACATCCAGGGGAAGTACATAACAGGACAAATGTTTTAGTATATAATATATGATAAAAGATTGATGAGTTGACCCACTATCTACTCAACCAATACACATTATTCACAATAACAGTGTTGTAAGTGGAAATAGTAAAAAAAAATAGTAAGAAATAGTATTCATTTTCAAGTCAAAACATAATTCAGGTTCTAATTGATTGATTTCAGTTGGCCTCCCAAAGTATAGAGTTTTCTTTGAAGTGATAATTTCAATATCTGCCAGTGAAGTACATGTATATCATGGTTTTTCAGTAAAAAATATTTCCTAGTTTTCAAATTCCTATAACAATGAGCATTTTTCGATTATTTGAAGACAATAATTTGCCAATCCTTAATTTATATTTTCAGTTTCAAATGTCATTTGATCTCATGCTTTAAATTCCTTTCTACAGCAACAAGCAACTCAAGAGCCAAAAGGTAACATGAAAAGGTCAAGAATTTGTCGTTTGGTTTAATTATAAGAACATGGCCCTTCAAAAATATTTTATTCACATCTCCAATCAAGCCAAATGTTTTTTGCATGCATCAGACAGACATGCATTAGTGTTAAGAAGTCATGCCCAAGGTCACACATATATAATTATTGGTCTTTGTTATTTCCTATTAACTCATGATCCAGTTACATCATGTACATGTACAAGTAATATTACTTATATACATGTACATATTTACACAAAGTATGTGCTTGTCAGAGTTCATGTATTTGTCTTGATTTTAATGTGTGTGCACCTTATGTAAATTATACCTACCTGTACAAACATTTAAGTTACCGGTATTAACTATTCCTTTTGTTGATCGTAATTTCAATTCCTTCAATAAATATTTATTTTATGCATAGCACACTACGGTATACAATATCTGAAATTTCATTTTTTATCATGGATTTACAGTAAGTTTACATGCTTTTAGGTAATTGTTTTTTTTCTGTTCAATTATTGTAATAAAGTGTATACCCAGTCATTGACACAGTTGTATTAATTAAACCAAACAGAATGGGGTCAAGAAACCACCCCAAAATCATTTTTCTTGTGGAAGCATTTTAGGTATCATTTTTTAAATGTACATCATTACATTTGGTTGAAATCTTGTTTAATCACATTGATCAATTTTATTACATTCAATAATAATATGTTCAGTAATATTCTGTAAATTGTATTGATGTTGAAAGATTTGGTGATTCTACATTATATTTTGTACATTAGAAACAGTGATTTCCATATGCTTGTAATTAATGCATGATGTGTTGTTATTGCATATATTTTTAACTTCCTGAAGGCCCTTGGATGTTTGAATAATGCCCTTGTATGAGTTGATTAATACTCACGAAACTGTATACATGTGTACTGTATTTGTAAATAGGTAAAAACATTCCAGCATGTTGAAAAATGTACATTTTGTGGAGTTTGAAGTTCATGTTATTACAAACAGTGTAAATTGATTAGGAAAATAGCCCAAGGCCTTAAATTAATGTCTGTGCCATTACTCAAAATTTTTCCCATGTATATTCGAGCTCTCAACTAGAATAATAATAATTGTTTTGCATAGCTTGTGTTGTTATTAAAAGCCGGCAACTTCCTTTGCAAGAGATTTTAAAACATAATGACTCTGAAATCATGTTTATAATACAGTGTATGCAGTAATTGCTTCAATGCAGATCATAGTAAACAAATAGATCTTAGAAGAGCTTTGTCTTTAAATGCCCTATACAAAAATATGCACATAATTATGTAATAGTAAGGTGCTGAAAGCTGTGTTGAGTCTACGGGTAGTCTGATCATGGGAGTTAATATAACAATAATAATAATAATAATTGATTTATAAAGTGGTAACTCCACTAACTGTTCAAAGCAATTGTGTTCTTACATACATGTACATGTATGAAACAAGAAAAAACAGTCTCTGCTTGTTTAGCATATACATTGTAGACTCGTCAGCAATGATGCTGTTTTTCTTTATTTGGTCTGTAATGATCACATAAGAAAATAAACCTTAAATAGTAATCCTGTGAAATTTGAGTGTCATAGTTTTACAGAGCCAAATGGAGTTTGAAAGAAGAGAATTTGTTTGAATTAAGGTATCAGGAGCCCTTCAAGAGCGCTTCCCGAAAACTTTCAATTGCGCACTTTAAATTCAAGAAAACCCCTACAAAGTATATATTTTCTGAAAGCTTAATAAACATAGATTCTAGAAAACAGCTTGATTTTGTTCATTAGTAAATACTCTTTTATTTATTGTGATTTTAATCCAATTTGACCATACCTTATACCTGGAGCTCCTGTCCCTCGGGAATTTGACGGAAATCCGCGCTGAAATGACCTTCATAAAGTAGAGATATTGATCTAAAAAAGGGTGTCTAGGTTTTCTGATATCTTATTCCGTCACGAAAATGATCAACTGCAAAGATCCGGAACACCTTTTTTAGGGGTTGAAGAACGAAACATGAAAGTATCTCCAGAACAAAACAACACAAAAAAAACTGAGACACCCTTTTATTTGTCAACATATTGATCTAGCCATATGCCAATTTTCAATCTGATCTATTAAAATCTAGAGGGACAGGAGCTTCAAATACATGCTACAAAACTTGCATTTATAATGCCGTAAAAATGGTTCGAAAGTTTTCTGGCATCCCACTGAGGTTTGTTGACACAATTAACTTATCTGTCGTTAAGAATGTCATTTTTCTAGTATTTGATGTTGAGCAGTAGGTATAGGGGAACACGATACCATGTTGTTCATGAAAGGCCGCATGCGATTTTGCGCGCTTCTGTGAAGGACTACGCAGACCATGATAAGTTAGCTCTTCGGTGCGATATCTTCGGTTTGAATATCACAGTAGACAAGTTCAATTTTAGCGTAACCATTGTCATGGTATTTCACAGAAATCATGAGTGCACAGAGAAGGCAAATAAGAAGAAAGCATAGAGAAACAGCCAAACCAGTACAATAACTGTTACGGAAGATTGTGTTAGGTTTCTGTTGTTCTTCGGCTATCGAAGGTGAAGTTACAGTCGAAACTTCGGGGCAAAGTTTATGGGCACTTGTACTCTTTCAACTTGGAATTGACTTTGCAGAATCTTCAACTTCTGCCCACTGATTATCTTGGTTATAATATGAGCCAAGATCGCTTTCCGTCAGCGTCGACTTTCATTTCTTCACGGAAGAAAACAAACATAAGCCCTCCCTAGGCAGCTAGCTTTAAATTACGAATTGAGCTATATATGTATATATATAATATTATAAAACTATATTTTAGATATGATTTCTGTGTGAATATTTGCAACTCAACGGCTTCAAGACGAGCTAGATGAGTGAGCATGTTTCGTGTTTATTTATAAAAGTTCACATGTTTTTTCGCGGTTTCCATGAGAACGCTTCACAAGTGCTAATAAGCCATTGGCAGCCTGCTTTCCCGTCCATATTTCTTTTCGCCATAATTTCTCATTGAAAATAAAATGTTTTGGAATTTTATTTTTACTAAACTGTAGAATTCACATCGAACAAATCAATAATATTTTTTTCACAAAAATGATCGCATAAAGGGCTCTTGATACCTTAAGTCAGCCATGTCCTTACCAGCCTCGTTTTCATGTTTCCCCAAAGGTTTAAATGCTAACAACTAATTGGAACAAAATGTTATAAAACCATTAAACTCCATCAATTTTTCTGTAGATATTTAAATTCAGAATACAGTCAAACCTGGTCACCCTCGGGAATAGCCAACTGACAGCTTAATACAGGTTGACGGCTAAATACAGGTTTCTCGAAATTACTCAAAATACACGGAAAAATTCACAGCGTACATGGTAATAAAAAGGCTTTTTGTATACCAAAATAATATGAATTTTGAGTGATTTTTTTGTCGGTATTCCATAGAAAAAAATATATTTTCTCTTTGGATGAGTAAATAAGCATAGTGAAGTGCATGAAGGAAAAGAGAAATTAGTTCCTAATCGAAAGGAAAGACTGTCTATTGTTTGTGCTGTCAAGTGCCAGCCAATCAGATTTCACTAGATTAGTTGAATATGTATGAGCATCTTGTTTATAAGGGAATGTGTTAGGATTATTCAGTTATCATGGTTCTGATCTGACTCAAATATAATGTCTAATTTTAGGTAAGCAGGATGTAAAGTAAATAAAGTAGACTGGGGCTAGCTGATTAGAACCATTCCACCGCATATGTGCTTGTGTGTTGATCTTAAGATTAGGAACCATGGAATAACCATATATCCTATAAAAACAAATTTACGGGAAGATTTATCACGGAAACAAAGTAACTTACCCTACGATAGACTGCAATTTTTTTTGACGGAAAACAAGTTTTGAGTGGTGGATGTGTCTTTAGCCTAATTATGTATTTAAAATCTTGAACTCTTATTGACTGATAAAGAAAGGGTGCAAAATTTCCTGTCTTTTCATTGGACTGATCTAGCCATGAAATACCACCTGTATTGCATAGTAAAGCTGAGCTCTGATTGGCTGAAATATAATATTTTTAGGATAATGTCCTTTATGTCAAAACCAATGACATCTGCATAAAGAAACGGTAACAAGAAACTGAATTAGAGTAATGAAAAAACATAGAGAGCAAAACTGCACAGCAACAGGACCAGCTGCTGATGAGGCAAATGCTCACCCGAATAGCCTGACTGGCTGATTTGATGTTATTGGACAATTTGCCACAAGGCTAATAATATGGCAACATGGTTATCCCCAAGTTTTTAAAAAGGCCAACAAATTCAGGAAAGGTTATCATAAAGTGAAAACGTGTCAACAGATGTGGAGGCTATGGATTAGAGGTCCCTTGCAAATATCGCTCTGAAGGAGACAGTTTTTCACATACTTGGTTGAAAGAGAAGCTGACAAAAGAAAACTTTGACATGACCATTTAATACTGGTTAAAGACAATAAAAATACCACATTGGGACTTGTAAAGGTTTACCACGTCCACTTAATAGAGGTGACCGCTTAATAGAGGTCACATTTACAGTTATTATCAGGAACCCGAAAATACGATCATATTACACCAATATTAATGCAACTGCACTGGCTCCCTATTGAACAGCAGATTACCATACTTAATTAAGATAATACTACTGACGTTTAAGGCTTTGAATGCTCTCAGACCTAATTACATGTCTGATATGATTTTCCATTATATCCCAGCTAGAAAACTTAGATCATGCGGTGGTATAACTTAAAAACCTACGGAAGAAGGGCTTTTTCAGTAGCAGCTCCTAAATTGTGGAATAAGCTACCCCCTTGACTCTACCCACTTGGCGCCAATCTGACAGAATTTAAATCTAAACTGAAGTCTGACTCGTTTGTTCTATGTTGCGTATAGCAATTCAGTAGGTTAGTAATGATTTTTTTTGATGATTTTCTTGTGGCATATTGTTTTTTTAATAGCTATGATTTCTTTTATTTCTGTAAATATGTACATTTATATTTTTTATTTTTTTTATAATTTTATTTTGTAATTTAGATATCTATTCATATAGTGATTATACATTCATGTAATTTAGAGCTTAGATCTAATTATATATTAAGTGCTTTATAAGCTTAATGATATTATTATTATTAATTAAGTGGAACAATTTCCAGTACTTTGACAACTGACCACTTAATACAGGTTTGACTGTATATATCAATAATTAGGCCACACCTTTTTGCACAGGTTCAATAATTTACTATTAGTACTAATATTATTCTTGTTCAGGGCCCAAATATTCTTTGTCTGGCAGTCCTCTGGGCATCCAAGATTTAAGTTACTAGGGCAAGAAGAAACTTGCAATTACTTGTACAGTACGGATCAGAAATAACCTGCATGTAAACCTAAATCCATGTTTTGGCCCCAGTTGAAAGCAGACAGACAGACAGAAGAAGTTTATATTGGCACTTTGCAGACATTAATGTTTACATCAGTGTTGAATCCAATAAAAAAAAAAGATGACTAAGTAGATGATTACTAAGTCTTGTTGTAGGGTAATATACATTACATTAATTTATTGTGGAAACACGTGGCAAGTTACTTATAATGCGGGATCTAATTGTAAGGCAATCATGTGTATTTGGCTGCTCTTCTTGCAATTTTGGTATCTGGCTTAAGAATAAGGGTTAAAATTTGGTCATTAGTTTTCTTTAGGGATATTTTCAATGTATTTTCCAATGAAGCATAGAATTCGTTTCTCGACACTTGGTAGTATGTGCATCTATTTATAAAGTGTCATTCATCCTCAACTTCGGCTTTACAAAGAAGACAAAGCCTCTCGTTGGGTGGTTTATATGGGTGCTCATATCTGCCCCTCTCAATTTGTAGCTCATGATTACTTATTCTCAACTTCGTTAGCGCAATTCAATGCTTCACCTTCTTAATATTTAACAGATAATTTTCAAGTTTATGTTTATGTTTAAATGTTCGATAACATCTTAATTTGTTTTTTCGGTTATTATCATTGAATAGCTCACTGCCAATTTTGGATTTGAACATATTAGTCTTTGTTTAAATTATTAATAATTATGTTTGGGTATTCGATTTCTTCCTGGAAAAACCAGACTTCACCGAAACCTAGTCGAAACAGTTTGTTTTTTTACTCTTTGGCACCACATTGTGGGCTTCCCTATCTGTCTCGATTCAGCTACAGCGTCTTGTGCTAATTCAGTGATATTTTGATTTTGTTTTTTTAGCCAGTATTTTAGGCTTCTTAGGGTGGAGTCCATGCTTATTGGTAATTTACCTAAATCGGCCCAACAAGCATTATTAGTGGCAGTCCTGCTTACACCCAGTAACCATTTACAGAATTTTTACTGGAAACTTTCTATTGGGTCTTTGTCATTGTTTGATACTTTATCCATACCCCATATTTCACTACCATAAAGAAGTATGGGTTTGATTAGACTATCGAATAGTTTGAGCGTAAGTTTAACATTTGTCCTAAAATGTTTTCCGTAATTCGTAAAGTGCTTTTAGTGCAACTTTTTTTAGCTCTATCTTTGCCGTAGTAAAGTTACCATACAATGTAAGTACTGAAACAGAGACCTAGATATTTAAATACTCGCATATTTTCTATTGGTTGGTTAGAATAAGTGAAAGCGTAATTGTTCATGCTTCTTCCTAAGTTGTCGAAAATTGCTTTCGTTTATTCGATATTTACCTCTAAATTGGAGTTGATGGTATATTCTTTAAGCCTACAAAGTAGCTGCTGTAAACCCTTAGCAGACCTGGAAAGTATAACTAAATCGTCCACGTATGCCAGACAGCTAATTGTAAGTACATGCATGTATGTACATACATGTACATGCAAGTACATGCATATATGTAGTTGACAAGAAGGGAAACCACAAAATTAGTTTCTTTCCAGGAATTATTTTCGGTAGTGTAAAATGCCCTACCATGCATACTGTCACAGAGTAGCATATTAGAGAGCTTAAATTAAAGAAATAAGACACCGAACGTTTTTCACAGCATTGACATCACAAGACTGCATGAGAGCAGATTGGATTGAAAATGGTGGTAAAATCTTTATACTATGTACCTTGGACACATTTCTTGTCAATCAACACAGAGAGGACGACCCTTGTTCAAGTTAATTTATACAACCATTCAGTGATGTCTATTAAGTCTATATCACAGAAAGAATACAACAAAGTTGTTTCACTTTTTGCCATAATCCTTTTTGTAAATTAAATTGTATAAAACATTGGGGTCTTACCGGTAATAGTTGATGAACAATGAAGTGGGAGAAAATTTACTCTCGCGAATGAGACAGTGAACAGATGGCTAATAAGAATTTGCAAATTCAAATGCATTTCTTACTCAGTAATGAGTGAATTCAAATGCACAGTAAGGGTTGCCAAGTGGTTTGAGAGCTAACCTCTCAACCTCTGTGGCCTGGTGTTCGATTCCCAGACCCAGCATCATAAAATTAATGTACATGTAATTATGTTAGTTGAATTTGTTGGTATCTTAATTTACCCTTGCTTTGAGGGTTTTACTCCAGTTCTCTGGTTTTTCTCCCTCCCAAAAAAACAACCCAAAATTTCATTTCGACCTTTGCATAAATGGCACCATTCTGTGAAGTATCTGGAGAAATAACTTCAAAACCTCCCCTTTTCATACTCTTTTCAATAGCGATTGATCCTAGACAGTAAACATTGAATAAGAGCAAGAAACCAGTCTATTAACTACAAATAAGGCAAGCAAATAATGATGTTTTAAATGTAGTGATAAATTTTCAGTGGTCAAGAGTGCTTGGGGACATACATGTACACATATCTTTTAATCCATATTTTTTTGCAACGTTATTCTGTTTTTGTAAACAAAGGTGCTGATGTGAAAGGAAAAGGCGTTCAACGGTATGCAGCAGATATAAAGACGAATCCTGAAACAGTAAATGCCAGTAAAATGGCAGAGAGAAGTTCACCAAGTCAGTTAACTAGTACATTCCCTCCTCAGCAAGGACCTACATGTATTGATAAGGCAAGTTATGCTCTATCTTTTTGTAAATTTTATCACATAATTAATTCAAATTTCTTAATTTATAATCGGCTGGAAGCCAACTTTTAAGTCGTAACAGAGATTGAATGTCATTTATGTCCTAATATTTGACAATTTGTTAGTTATGTCCCAAACTTACTCTTTATAAATGTATTAATTATTATTATACTAGCAGCAACCCGTGGAACATCCATGCACAGATCGACAGCTCGGGCTGCCTGTGGTATGGGCGTTACACACAGACACTTAGCGTATTATATTATTATATTGCTATTGTTATATTATTCTGTTATATTATACTATTATATTATACTAATGATTTTATTATATTATAAATACTATTATATTATTATATTATTTTATTATAATATTTTATTAAATATTATTTTATTAAATATATTATTATATTATTGTTCTATTATTGTTATTATTATAATATTATTATATTATTATTATTATTAAATATATTAAGTTATTATATTGTTTGTATAAAGAATTCTGATATTAAATATTCGCTAGGATATGTTATGACTGTAAATGGAAGCTTGAAATACTGTTAAATTGTATTTTGGGGCATATTTTCATAGGCAAAAAGCTTTTTGTTTCTAGCCTAGCTTTCTCCTAATCTTGAAGTAATTGTAGCCAAATGCTCCATAATCTATGCAAGGTGTTATTGAAATATCCTCTTCTATTATTCAATAGATCTCTGTATTTTTACTAAACTGATTATTTAATGAGACAGTTCTAACTGCCATATTTCACAAGTGTTTTCCTTATACAATGTAGCTATCTAATGAGTTTTTACAGCATTGAGAGCAGGTGTTCTAACATTTACACATGCTGTTTGAATATATAGTTTTAATTTTGAGTCTAACACAATCTAAGATCTTAAATTAATGAGTTCTTATAGCATTTAGAGCACATTTTGAAATTGAATTACAAATGTATAGACCCCTAATTTCACAAATGTTGTCTCAAAACTAAAATTTAAAATATGCATTTGTGAATAAATGATTTATGAATAAAGGCTTCAAAGCAAGACCAGTTGCCCCAGGTTGTCACAGGTTGAGGAAAAAACATTAATTTCGTTATAACACAAAATAATACAGCGGTGTGTTAGGACAGAAACAAAGATTTTTCTGACTGGCCTCGCTGTGGTACAACAAGACATGTATAAGGTGATCAATTGAAGGGTTGTGTGCAATAAGCCTAAGGGTGTAAGCTAACTTCTCCCATAGAAAAATGAATTTACATAGAATGTGATCAGGAGTCACTTATGCCCTTGGTGCACACAGACCTTCAATTTGAAACTGAATTTTCCTTTTCGGATCATTTCCATATGCTTTTATATTATTATTTTATTCTTCATAATAATTATAGATACATTTAATTTACACAATGCACCAACATTGAGTTAAACTGGTTCCCCTAAGATTTAATGGTATTGGCACCAAAACCATATTGCAGTAAAATATATCCGTCACCAAGATACACTAATATCTAAACGTGGTAAACCTCCCAAAACTTGGGCGGTCTGAGCTGGACACTTAGTAAAAATACTGAACTGAGCTGAATCCTCAAACTTAATCTATGTTTCTGAACATTCCGATCCGGTTACCATGGTCCAATAGCTGTTATTACGGCTGAGCCAAATACCATGAAACGGTCAGCAGTTTCACCCATTTTATTGGGTCATCGACTCATTTGAGGCTGTTTCAGCTGTGAGCTTGTTTGGGTGAAATTTTCTTTGAAATATCCTCGTTTTACTCTGCTTTATCATTCCTGTCCTTCATTTGATGCACTAGCAATGACTGTAAGACGCTGAGTGGCCCAAGGATGGACTAACCGCTTTGATAAGGCTGAATGCCAAGAGGAGTTGGTGTGTGAGTTGTTGACTTTACGGACCCAAGAAGCCTCTGAAGGCAAGGCTTGTAAAACCATTATGTAAAATCACTCCAGTGGCCAAGGACGGACACCACTTTATTCTTGCTTTTCTTTAGAAAATAATCGTTTGGGGCATCATTTTCTTGGTGATCTCCATTCAATGTGACTCCATCTCTGTACCATTTTTAAATGGTTGACCCGGAAGCCTTGTTTTCACGAGGGCTGATGGGTGAAACTGCTGTCCATTTGGCTCAGCTGTAATAACAGCTATTGAATCATGGTGAGATGATTCACAACATGTACAGAAGGCGTGATTATTAACTAATTTTAGTATGGCAGACTCACCAAATTATAAGACTGAAAGTGAGACAGATTTGTTTTCAATAAATATGGCTGGACAAGGTGTACTAATAATTGGTATACGATAACTTGCTAGTATTTATAATAAAATTACTGGCAACAATATTATTCTACCAATAATCCGATTTGGCCTGTAATAGGTCTGTCTACCTTTGAGTATAGTTTTGTTCATATTTGAAGAGATTAATTATCATAATCTAAATTACGCTGTTGGTAATCATTTTGACTCAGCCGGATTTGATTCAGCTGGATTAAATAGCAACAAACAATCAATTACTTAACTTGGAACTGTGGTCCCGTGGTACTCCTGATTACCTCCTGTTCTAGAGCAAGTATTTGTAGCATACATGTATGAACTGTGATTAGAAGATTTGTTCTGTATGTGGAATGTACAGTCAAACTTCTAAATGACCCTGCTTCCCACATGAAAAGCAATATCTCCTGGCTCTGCTCTGGTCTGCTGCTCTGGTCCTGAAGGAGCGAGAGAGGGGTCTGAAGCTTGGATATTATGATAGTTGGGTGGAGTAAGAAGGATGTTGCAGTAGGCTTGTCCAGGGGCCTCTGTTTTGTTTAACAGCTTTTTCTGATACTGATGTTGGTTGCACTTGAGAATCACAGGTTCTCAGCTTCATGCAGCGCAGTCTCGTCTTCTGGACCACTTGCCAATTCGTCTGAGAGCTATTCGTTCACTAAATCCCAACCAGGCACAAATTTATCGGCTAACCAGAAGAGCTTGTCACGTTTTTGATATCAGAACCAAAGTTTGCATCCAACTGACTAGTTTTGACCAAAGCTAATTGGCTTTGTCAGAAGACTTGAATTTACTGGAATTTGAATCATTTTTTGTTGCCTTCATATTCAAATGAAACTTCAGGTAATTCTTAAGGCTTTTTAGCAATTAAGTCAGTATTGCTCAACAAATCTTCTTGAATAATCAAAACATTCAGATTTTGGTCAAAGTAATCTTTAAACAAGGCAAATGTCGAAGCTAACCCGGTGTACTGACTCAAAATGTGGAAGGCGAAGTGGCAGACGTATGACTCAAATGACTGTACAGTAATGTACAGTACATAACTATTATAGCAATGTATCACTAATGTACATAACTATATAGTAATGTACCACTAATGAAGTATTGTTACTAAAACAACACGTACACCCCGATGGCGGGGTTATGTAACCCATGATAAATACATGAGTCCTGAGGCTAATTTTATAATAGCATGAATATTCTCCAGAGATGTTTTGGTATTTACTACATACATTGTAGTGACATCAAAGATATCACCATACATGTATGTTACTATATAACCCTTACTGTTCTCAGATCCGAGTAGATTGTACAGCTTTGAATTATCTTCATCGGGAGGTCTGATGGGGAATGGGGTAAAGTGCACTGTCAGCCTCCAGTTTATCAGATTATGTACAATGTACGTAGTCACAAGTTACCAAATAAGGCAATGTTAGAGCTGTTTTTGATCGAGTGTCGTAAAACCAAAACCAAAGCAATCACAGAACCAATCATGAGCAAGTATAAACACAAAATGCCAATCACGAACTGAAGTAATTCACGATTGGTTTTACTTGAACCAATCACAAGAAAAGTAAACACAATCGTGGATGGCATGATAGTTAATGGCATGATGGACCAAAACACGTTTGGTTTTAGTTTAGCACTTGATTGGCTGATAATCACAAAACATTTTCCACAGCCAATAGGAAAACTGAGCAAACACAAAACCAAAGCAATCACAGATTGCTTTCAACACTCAATCGAAATCCGCTCTAAATAAGGTTGCTTTGCTTTACATAAATTTATAACATTGAGTTATATTTTGCATTACACAGCCTGCAGACAGTGAAGCAGAGACCCAAGGCCAAATACTGGCCTTTTATGGAGAGGACGAGACCAGTAACTTTGAGTCACCAGATAGAGTACCTGCCAGGGTTACACTGCTGGCTTGTGATCTGGCAACATCTATACCTGGCATTGCTGGTATGAAGCAAGAAAATCCAGATAAATCTGCATTAGAGGGAACATCATTGCAGGTGAGACAGGAAAGACTTCCATGTCTGAAACTTAAAGTGCAAGTAAAGCTATAAAACAACATTAACTCTTTTGCTCCAAATTCTATTTCTAAATATATACTTCAGCTGTCTTTAGAAATTAGTTTTCTTCGAGAGAGAGAGACTGGAGCAGCAATTCAACTAGAATAACTAGAATAAAAGTTACCTGAATAATGGGATTGATTCATCTTGTGATGTCACAATAGTCCAGTTTGGTATTCGAAAATTACAGCTGAATTGAATGACTACAGATGCATGTACGCAGCAGGGTTAACCTCATTCTGAAGCTAAACATTCATAAATACCAGCGAGAAGGTGCAAAACGCGAAACTATAACAATACGCAGAGTAGTGAAGAGCCCACCTTCTCGCTGGTATTTATGAATGTTTAATTTCAGAATGAGGCTAACCCTGCATATATGCGTCGGTATTCATTGCATTCAGCATCAATTTTCGAATACGAAACTGGAATATTGAAAGCTACGGGATTTTATTGCAGTCATTTTCTCTTGGGAGGGTGTTGATTCATCTTATGACGTCACAGGATCCACAACAAGTAACCAAAATTAGGGATTAAATGTCAGAAATTTTACAAAATCTGCCAGATTAATATATTTTTCTGAGAAACAAACACAATATTTTTATAGTACAATATAATTTTTTTTGGCATGATACATTTGTACATTTACTTGCACTTTAAGGTCACCTTAGAAAGAAACAGTGCAAGTGATTTACATTGTGCATTATTTACATGCACAAAAGATCAAATGAAATATTTTTTGTTCATTTCTTGTGCCTTACTATGGCTACCACTTGTGAACATTATCTTACAACAAACTTCCATCAGTTCTTCAAATTAATGTGCTAATCATATTTTCTGTAAAAATTGCTTTACATCTGTACCCTTCTGGGAATAAAACATTTAAAAAACTTTCAATTGTAACATAGTGAAAAGCAAGAGAATATGAATAATTATACTTTTTTACAAGTGCAAAGTAGAAACAAAATTAACCATGTGTGTTCACCTTTTTTTGTTTGTCAGACACAGCCACCTCACCTCAATCATTTGTATTTGGCACCAAAGGCAACTGTCACTCATGCTTTTGAATTCACACTCTACCTGTTTATGTACAAGAAATTCAACGTAATTGGGTGTCATGAATTTATGTGAATGTTGTGCAGTTGCCCTGAACGTTTTTTTCTAAAACATGATTGAATTTAAGGATGCCAAATTCATCAACACTTCATATTGTATCTGACTCTGTATTTAACCATTTAATGTCATTTCTGTTGGGATGAGTAAATGAGTGTAATGAAGTACATGAAGTAACAAAGAAATTAGGTCCTAATTGATAGCAAACACGTACATTTACACACTCTCTGTTGTTTTGTGCTGTCAAGTGCCGGCTCATCAAATCTCGCTAGATCAGTTGAATAATTATGTAATGAGTATCTTGTTTGTAAGGAAGCACCTTGAGATTATTTGCTTATCATGGTTCTGATCTCACTCAAAACCATGTCTAATTTTAGGGAAGCTGCCAGATGTAACGTAAATAAAATAGACTGTGGAACTAGCTGATTAGAACCTCTTAACTGCATATGTATGTGATTGCAAAATGTGTTGATCTTAAGATTAGGAACATTCTTTTCTTGACACATTCAGATTCTAAATTCGCAGATTGGCTATTACATTGTTGGCCCACAAACTCGGAATAGTTTACAGATGTTTGTATGGAAATTTTGACTGGGGAGTCGAAATTTCCATACAAATGTCTGTAAAATTTCCCGATTTTTTTTTAGTTTGCGAGCCTGTATCTTTGCTCCTATTCAAGATAATACAACTCTCAAATTTGGGATTTTGACTAACTTCGAGGTGCTCTTTTCAGCAGTATCAACGGTTTTGCTGTAAAACGTATATATCAAAAGTTCAAAAAAAAACGTGGAAGGGTCTATTAATCTGATTAAGAAATGGACAACGTCGCAAGAAAGATCACATTAAAATTAGTACTAGAGTTTGAGGAAGATAAATTCATTTGATAATAGAAATGTGGTGAGCTTTCAAAAATTGCCATAATATGAGAGAGTATGGCTTTGGGGGATAGCATCCTGCAAAAGTATCATTTTTTCTTATTTTTGCAATTTTTGAAAGCTTGCTATTCAGGGCTCGGTTCCTGAAAGCCCGAATAGCGCTAATCCTGGATTAACTCTCAACAAAACATATTAGTTGTCATGATGGTAATTAACTCTGGATTAGGGCTAATCGGGCTTTCAGGAACCGGGCCCTGTTCGTAGTTATCCTGAAAACATTCTCAAACTTAGTAAACTTACTAGTATTAGTGTGATCTTTATGATACACCTGACACAAGTGACTGTTGGTGCTCATTTGTTTGTTTTCTATCCATGGTAGACATCTGTAACAGCACCACCACCAGCTGAAGTCAAACCAGAACTACAAGAACCTGCAGAGGAACCTAAGGAAGAACCTTTACCAGAAAACATGGGTGAGTTTGCAGTGCTCAAAATTGCAACCCTGCAATACAGTCAGCAATGCAACTAAAAAGAATATTTATAGCGACTAATGCTTACAACTGTACCACTGGGCCTTTTGTAGTTAGGCAATCACGTGGTTGTACTGGATGGCCAAATAATCTGACTTCATGTATTTAAAGCACTTGTATGAGATTGGTATTGTTTTTAGCAAAACCTGTTTTTAATTTTGAGGCCTGGTTTGCATCTAACCAATTATACCAAGTCTTTCATACATGTATGTAGGTAATGCTTATTGATCCCTGCTACATTGTAGTGATACAAACCTATATTGTGATGAATTTTCAAATGAGAAGTAGTTCCAATGCTCTGTTATTAGACTACCTGCTAATGACCTCGTTAGGCGTTATAAGTTATTTTTAACTTTTAATCTGATTAACAGAGTTTGCTTTCCTGTACATGTACATCTGTTCCATCTTCCAGTACAACTTCCTTACAAGTGCAAAAACAATGGGTATTTTCGATGGAGTGTGGCATCACAAAAATGCATCATCTGTAATGTAGAATATGAATTTACTGGCTCTTTTTATAGTGATCCATTTCTTATGCTATCTTGTGAATTCCTTCTTAGCCAAATGTGAGTTCTGTAGCCACATTGGAGAAAGAGAGTCATTTTTCTCAAAATCCAAGAGGTTTTGTAAAATGGAGTGTGCTAAGAGATATTCTGCATCAAACATAAAGAAGAAAGCCAAAGATAAACTGGGTACTACAAAGAAAAAGCATAAACCCACTACAAGTACATCAACAAGAAGTAGTACTGCTTCGGAAGCAGCAGCATCGGCAGCAACAGCAAAAGTAACGGCAGCAGCTGCTGCAGCTGCAATACAACCTCCGCCTCCCAAAATGCAAAATGACAAGGTAATATAGTGCTTATTTGAATTATACATGTAAGTAGTAGATACAGAATGAGTGGCCATGATTTACATGCAGGTAGTGTTAGGTGGATAAATGCAATTTAGGCAAAGTTAAAATTGAGGCATTGCTGGTCAGCGGTTTCACCCTTAACTGTGGGAGCACCCCCTAAGCTTAGCAGGGGCTTGGCATACATGTGCTCAACGTTGCAGATCGTTGCAGATCTATTCCTCACTGCATTATGAGGTGTCAGGTGGTGGACTGTGGTAGGGGTTACCATGGTTACCTCCTTGTCGTGTGTGGACATGCGCATCCAGCATGACTATCTCTAGGCACCTAATCCCAAGCTCATCTTATGCCGATGAGTTTAATATAATATAAGCGGGAGTCTTGTATTGTATATACAATGGCTCGCCATTGGGCAATATATACAATAAAATTTAGACATGAATATAACAAACTATATAAAATTGAAAACATTTCTGAAATTTTGATTTGCACATCAAGCTGTGTACATGTACAGTTAGCTTTTATTAAAATGACTTCATCATTAATGTTATTATTACATGTATATGTTGTAGGTTGTTTCTCAATTCGGGTTGTTTTTAAAATGACCTAGGTTGTTTCTCTAGGTTGGAATATCAATGATTCTAAAAAGGGATTTTTTAATTTTTTGGGATTCATAAAAAAGGGGGGTTTAGTTTTTTGGGGGGAAATTTAAAAAGAAGAAGAAAATCACCCACCCCTCCCCTGCAATATACTTTTTGACAAACCACCCCTCCCCTCTACTTCCTTCCTCTCCCTTCCCACTGCCTCTCAATTTTCTCCTTGTCCCCCCTGACACACCTTACTGTACTGTACCACTTACCTTGACGGTCACCCAAGTCATGCTGGACATACGATGTTGCGATACTATTTCAAGGGATGAATAACTTCAAAGTCAGAGCTATAACAGGGATCGCTTGACTCTCCCACTTTGGAGAAAAACGCATTTGTTTTGGAGATTGCTGTTCGTTTCTTCGATTTCCGCAAATTTTGAGGGGCTGAAAATCAGCTCAAGAAAACCTTCCCATTCGCACTTGAAATCAAAAGCAAAGTGAAACACAAAATAACCACTCAGTCGTTACAGTACCTTGTTTAATCTTTCCAACCAGCAGGTTTGTTTGCACAAAATACACCTAGCGACTGTGAAGCGTGCTATTCTTAATGCTGCACTTCTCTCCACCATGTTTTCCTGCTCCCAACTCCAATTGCATGCTGGGTAATCAACAACAAAATCACAAGGGGACCCCCCCTCTGGGACTCGTGTAGGATTTTTTTTATAAGTCTTTTACCCCTACAACCAAGAGCGGTGATTTGGATTCAAGCCGTTGCTTTAAAGTGACAAAAACACATCCTAATAGGTTGAGCAGGGGGAAAAGACAACCAACTGCAGGTTTTCAAGGATTTCAGTGAAGAATTATTTCATGCGTCTCAAAGCACAAACACAACAGAAAAATCCTGTGAAACCACTCACAAGGCCTACTAAAAGCAAACCAAGTACTTTTCAGCCGTCATCAGACTTAGTGATGTCCTCTAGCTCTCTTACAGCACTTGGCTTATTTGTCCAAAATTAGAGCACATTTTGTTGGAAATCCTACAGAAGAAAGCATACTTACTGCCGAAGAGTCCGTAGAATTCTGCCGAATGGCATCATGGGAAAAGTTTGAGCCCTTGGTTTAAAAAGTCAGCAGTATTTAACTACCCCGGGCAAGCCAAACTGGAACTGAGGAGGGAGGGTTGAGTTAGCACTCTGCATTTCACCAATTCAGCCCAAACACTTCCAGTGGTGAAAGGGTTAACTTGGCCGAATCACGAGGAACGCCTGGTAGATATTAATCCAGTGGATTATCGCACTGCGCCACGAAAGCGCTTGTTGATTTTAAACACATCATTTATTCTCCAAGTGACTAATCGTTGAACCCAGTCCCTCTCGTTATGTGCGCATGCGTACTACTGACAAAATCGGACTTTGAAACATCTTTCGAAAACATTGTATGGACGACATTAAACCGGGACGAAACTGTAACACAGATGAAGTTTGTGTTGACTCTGCATTGTTTTATGAAAGCTGCAGCAACTCAAGGGAAGTAAGGAAGCTAAATCCAGAAAAATACTTGTTTCTTGACTTTATTACGGCTCCACTTGTACTTCGAAACAAACTGTGTCAACCGAACCGACTTAGAGTAATCACTGACCTAAAATAAAGACAAAAGAAAGCACATCACCTCTAACATTGTATCTAGAAGAAGATTTTTACGATTCAAGAGCTAAATAGTATCTCAGTATTAAAGTAACGAGTGCAGAGGATCTTGGAGTTAAGCTGGCTCGTACTTGTTAGACTCAGCTTTTCCATTGGAATAAAACACTGACCACTGTGTCTATAGAAAAAAATTGAAGTGGATCAAAGAAACACTGTCAGTATTATATTGTCTTTTTCTCTAATCAAACAATTCCTCAGAGAATGTGAAAAGACATAAAAATGGATAAATGATCGAGAACTTACACAGAAATAACTCAAAACGTTATTAACAGTTATGTTTTCACTTTCCAGTTTCCATGCAGAACGTGCCAATAATGGTCCTGCGAACTAATCCAAACCCTAGCCCAACATTTAAGTAACCCTAACAGTAACCAATTCTCGCTAATTTTGGGTGTTTAGAGCTAAGTCACTAAAAGACAAGTATAATGCTTCTTCAATGGTCCTGTGACCTAATTAATCCAAAACCTAACCCTGCATTAAAAAAAAAAAACTAACCGTCAACAAGGGCTGCTCACTTACTTTGAAGTCAATAATTTTGGGTGTTTTGAGCTAAGTCACTAAACAACAGACAAGTATAATGCTTCTTCAATGGTCAGTGTGAACTAATTAATCCAAAACCTAACCCTGCATTAAAAAAAAAAAAAAAAACGTCAACAAGGGCTGCTCACTTACTTTGAAGTCAATAATTTTGGGTGTTTTGAGCTAAGTCACTAAACAACAGACAAGTATAATGCTTCTTCAATAGTCCTGTGAACTAATTAATCCAAAACCTAACCCTACATAAAAAACTAACCGTTAACAAGGGCTACTCACTTTGGGTATTTTAAGAGCTACAATCAATAGTTTTAGGTTTAAGTTACTAAGTAACAGACAAATGTAAATGTAATGCTTAATCCAACATTTAAAAGACCCTAGCTAATTTTTAAAAATAGAAATGACCTAGCTACAATGTAGGTTGTTTCAAAAAAATAATGACCAAAAATGAGAAACAACCTAGGTTGTTTTAAAAATGGCCTAGGTTGTTTTAAAATAACCTAGGTTGTTTCAAAAATGACCAGAAATGAGAAACAACCTGAAATTAGAAACAACCTACAACATATATATCATTTTTACAGCCTACAGGACCAGGGACCCTCATGCTTCAAGGCAGAGAAGGTAAAGTGGACTGCTGTTGGTATGCTGTGTAACTTGTAAAGTGTTCATGTAGTATATAAAAAAACAAGAGATAGTGTTTTAGCAGGGTATCCAAACACCGAGGATGAAAGTAGGAGGCCGCTCAAGTTTTTTATATGACTTCTCAAGCGAAAACAATACCTGCATTCATAAATCATTAGAAAGTATTGTTTGCCTGGAATTTTGGGTTGTGATCATTATTTTGTCACGTTCATTTCAACAAATGGCCTGATAGCATAGTGGGCAAGACAGCAGACTTAAGTAGTCAAGAGCAGCCGTGAGGATGATGGTTCGAGTCACACTGGACACCAATTTTTATTTCTGTCTTCTCCTTCACTTCTCCATGTAAAGTCATACTTATGCTGTAATCCTTGTAGCTTCAGTTACGTCCATCACATGCATGAATCTTGATACCCAATGAGAGCACAGATGAACATCACTAGTGATTTGGATATCCAAATCACTAGACGCGATGTTCATCTAGTGTTTCATTGGGTATCAAGATTCATGCATGTGACCAAATGCAGCCCTCTGATTTACTAAAACTCTCATGAATTATACATGAGTTTGAGAATGTAAGATATTATATAGGGAGTCACCAGGGTCCATCTCATTTTTAAAATGGGACCCTCATTGGTATGTGTCTTTTACACCTACATACATTGTACATGTAGTTGACACCATTTTGAAAACAAACAACCACACAAAATTAATTTGCTAATGTTGCTCTAGTTGGTCAAATTGAAGGGTTGTGCGCAAATAGGGAGTAAGTGACTCTTGATCACATTCTAAATTCTCCCTTCGAAAACAAAGAAATCGAAGGAGAATTTAGATTGTGATCAGGAGACACTTACATGTATGCCCTTTTTGTACACAGCCCTTCAATTTATTATCCAATCACTGCATTAAAGAATATGCATCACTATTATGAGATACATGTATGTGTCACAAAATATGTTTTAAGGCTATAAAAAAGCTTGAAGTCACTATTCATGTATTATTTAAAACAATTTGGATGCAGTCTGGCTGTGATTATCATTCAATACTAGGCCTGGATACAAATATCACGTAAAATCGCCTAAATGTCATTCCGGAATATCACGTAAAAAGTTCTAAATATCAGGCAAAATTTTCTAAATTTCCCACTAACAAAGATAATGTTAATACAGTTTTAATAAATATTATAATATAACAACTTTTTTTAATATCGTACTCGCATTTTTCACAAAATAAGCTTACAACCATTGGTGGATCTGCCATTTTGCTCTGAGTCTGACCTCTGTACTGACTGCACTAAGCATCATGGGATACATTATTAAGTGGGAAACCGCTGATCCAGATTACCGTTGCCACTGAATTGAGCTAACCAGTTTCAATCACCAAAAGCTACGCTGAAAATGCCTAGACCCTCAACAAAATTCCTAAATATCCCAACAATATCCCTTTTTTTTCTAAATATCACATTGTTTTCTAAATATCATGGAAGGTTCTAAATATCTAAAACAATATCATGATATTTGTATCTAGGCCTATCATTCAATACTGATTGATCATTTATGTATGGTACATGTATTGTGTTTTGTGACAGAAGTTGGGGAAAGCTGGCAGAATAAGACATTTGATTGGTCAGAGTTCCTCAAGAAGACTGGCGCCAAGCCAGTACCAGCATTCATGTTCAAGCATGTAAGTACTACATGTACATGTACACTGTAGACAGAGATTGAGCCAGAAGGGACAAGTGATCTGGCATTTAATTTCCTTTGGAAGTGGACAAAGGGGGACAATTTTTAAGACCGTTATCATATTTTTTCCAGGGACAAATGTGTTTTTAAAGCGGGAATGGCACAATGGTGCAGCCTGGCTCGTTCCCTGCTGTATACACCTATTTCAAAAAGGTTGTCATGGACAAACGGCAAACGACATTCCCACACCAAAATTGATTTAGTTATAACTGGCTGTGCTGAATGGAAAAACTATGGTGTAATTCGAAATTGGATTTGAAGGAAACCATGAATATTCCTCTTGAAGCTTCTGACCAACAAATGAATTTATCAGACTTTCAGCTATATCATTGTTGTTTCTGAAATGTTGGTAGTCCTTTGTCGTTTTACCATTTCTCTGTGACAACCTTTTTGAAGTAGGTGTATACTTATATTAATATATGATTTGTAGTGATTGCTTTAACCCACAGGATTTACCTCCAATCCGCTGTTGAACAGTCCACTTCTTGGCTATTCTCCTAGGATCTTAAGTCACGTTCGATTTACCATTATTCCAATTAATAAGAATAGATGGAATAATGTCTCAAAGACCTCCTGATATGTGTTATCAACACAAATCACATATCAGTAGTTTTAATAAAAATAATAATAATTACATTAAAATAACGCTTTTTCCTACAAGTCCAAAAGCGCTTTACACCTAATTAAAAACTACATCTAATTTAAAAGTTACAAAGTTACAAATACAGTAATATTTAAAATTAAAAGTTTAATTAAGCTAAAAACCATGATTAAAAATTACAATAAATTGCTGATATCCGAAAAATCAATAAAAAACTTTCTTAAAAGGGTATGTCTCAAGACTCTTCTTAAATAGCTCTATTGAAGGACTAGATTTAATGTGAAAAGGCAATGAGTTCCATAGCTTTGGCGCACATACAGAAAAGGCTCTATAGCCGTACGATTTAAGATTAAAAGTTGGCGCCTGTAACATTAACTTCGATGCAGATCTTAGGTTGCATTGTGGAGCATAAGGCTCTAATAAATCACACAAGTACTCAGGAGCAGTAGCATTCATCACCTTATAAGTAAACAGTAATACCTTAAATTATATGCGCTGCTCAATAGGCAGCCAGTGCAATTCTATAAGAAGTGGGGTAACATGGTCTGACTTGCGAGACAAGGTAACAAGCCTAGCTGTTAAATTTAGGACATATTGCAGGTGCTGTGACAATTTCTTAGGAATTCCATAGAGCAAAGAATTACAATTGTCAAGCTTTGACGTGACAAATGCGTGAACTAAAATCTTGGCTATATCTACACTTAGAAACTTTCTAATGCGTGATATGTTCCTAATAGCGTAAAAAGAAGATTTGCAAATTTGCATAATATGCTTGTCCAGTGAAAGAGTCGTGTCGAATATGACTCCAATGTTCCTCGCAGAATTCGAAAGCCCAACAGATGCAGCAGTGACTTGAATATCGTCCACAATTGGAGCGGGATGATGCTTAGCGTGGAATACCAACATCTCCGTTTTATCATCATTAAGTTTAAGGTTATTACGCAACATCCATTTATCAATATCCATTACACAGGCTTCCAGCTTAAATCGTGCACGGTCAAGATCACCCGCAACAGATGATTAAAAGTTACGTAGACTTGAGTGTCGTTGGCGTAGAGGTGGAACGATACTCCATGGTGCCTCATTATATCACCCAACGGCGCTGTATAAAGCAGATACAGTATTCAGTCCAAAGTACGACTGGAAGAGCGCGTATCGCCAATCGAGACGAATTGCATACATCCAACTGAGATAGGACTTGAACGAAGCGTGAGCCTTGCCTTCAATGCCAAATCGATTAGTGAGTCTTGCAAGTAATATTTGGTGATCGACCGTGTCGAATGCAGCCGATAGATCCAACAATAATAGGATGACGCACTGATCCTGATCAATCACTTGTAGAATGTCGTTCTGTATTCTTATTAATGCTGATTCAGTACGTACTATGACCGGATTTGTAGGCAGACTGAAACTTTTCAACCACTGCAATATTACTGTCTTATCTTGAATGATTCCATGTATTGTTATTCCAGAATACAGTACTGTAAATCGAATACACCCTAAGACTAAACATATATATTCTAAATTTACTTGTTGTGTACCTGCAGGTGTGCATGAACCCCTGCCTTAAAGGTGTTCACGTGGGTATGAAAGTTGAAGTTGTCAACTGCGGCATGGATGTAGTAGACGACAGTGAAGTGGCCTTTTGGGTAGCTACTGTCACGCAGCTCCGTCAGCATCGGGTTCTTCTTCGTTATGAAGGATATGAAGAGGATGAGTCTGCTGACTTCTGGTTTGATCTCAGATCCACCAACATTCACCCTGTGGGGTGGTGTGCCAAGAGAAACAAGCTCCTAATACCTCCCCCAGGTAAAGGCAATTTACGTTATCTTCTTTGTTGTTGTGATTTTTATCTCTCTGCCTCGGTTATCCTCTTACTAGTTTTGGACCTCTTGTGTATAACATTGCTTCATCCCTGGTACATGTATATGAGGGGTTTCAATAGAACCCATCTGGGAGAGCTCTGACAGAGCTCCTGTGGCTACTTGACTTTGTACTGGCAGAGTTCCAGTGGCTATTCAACTTTGTACTGCCAGAGTTCTGGCGGCTACCCAACTTTGTACTGGCAAAGTTCCAGTGGCTACTCTACTTTGTTCTGCCAGAGTTCTGGCGGCTACTCTACTTTGTACTGCCGGAGTTCTGGCGGCTACCCGACTTTGTACTGCCAGAGCTCCTGCAGCTACTGGACATTATGCTGAACGTGTTGTTTGCACTCTTTTATCAGGGATGGCAGAGCAAAATTGTCATTGGGCCAGTATGACCAAACTATAGTCTTAAATGCATGGAAGTAACTAGGACAGCTGCACCATCCCTGTTTATATGACTTTGATTTAAGTCCAAGTAAGCTTACTCTAAATCAAGTTATGTGTTATATACACGTATGTACAAATGTATGTTACTAATGGTTATTTATTTTTTCTTTCTTTCTTCAGCAATTAGAGAAAACTGTACTAACTGGAGGGACTACCTCTTCAAATGCTTATCAGGTGCCAAGACCTTTTCAGCAGAGTTCCTGCAACAGGTAATCCAGAATCCCTTGCCCCTTTAAACTCAGATATTCGATGAACAACCATTATTTTGTATTGCAGTGCTAAGCTCAGTGTTTCTGACAGTCTTAAAGTGTTTCCTATTTGAAGAAATTCAACCATTAATGTTATTTTCACCAAAATTGTATTGAACTGTACAGCCATTTGGCAGGCCTGTCATTAGAAGCCTTTTACTGGTGATTATCAGCAGCAACTATGATGATGACTATCGGCTACTTTATGTCAAACGTAAATCCAGAGATATACAGTAGCTTATTGCACAAAAAGACCGGCTATTTTCCACATTTGTTCAGGAACTTAAGTAATGGTCCAGATAAGAACTGTAGTAGAATCCATTGTTCTGCGGCAATGAGCCTCCCCCACATGCGATTTTGCTTGAATATGCCTTTAAGTGCTTTAGGAGGTATCTACAGTCCAAACTACATCTCCAAAATAAAGAATTTGTTTTGCTATTGGCTCTTTTTTCTGTGAAAACGCAGAGAAGCCACCATCCAGCCAATCGGATATAGAGAAAACAAAGGATTTTTCAATCGCAAATTTGAGAACTTTCCCCACACATGATAATTATTCTTCGCAATTAAACCATAGTTAGTTTGATCAAAAATAAATTCAAACCACAAAAAAAATAACGAATGAAAATGCGTTATTTCGATGGGTTTCTGTTGAATTTATAAGTATCAACCAGTGAAATTACGAGAAAGAATAATAGAAAATTAACACTTTTAACATTCCTTGCCGTAGACACTACAATTCTTATCTGGACCATTACTTAAAAACTTAATAATGACAGCCCTGACCCATTCTATCAAAGCTCCCAATTAAAGGAGCTCAAAATTACATGTACATGTATGTAACCTGCTATTTTGAATGGTAGAGAAAAGTCAGAACAAATATATTTTTTATTTATTTACATGTATCTAAAAGCCCAAGCCGGGAGAGATCTCACAGTACAATTACAAAATATTGACAAGTGAAAGGATAAAGAGTGAAGAAATTAAACGAAAAACAGACCAACAAAACCAACAAAACATGTTATGTCAAACAGTAGGCTGTGTAAAGCGATTAGTATTTCAAATAAACTTCTGCACTGCTGCAAAGAGTTAATTTTTTTTTTTCAAAATTCTAAACTTTTAGAGCGGTACAAGCAAAGCTCCATTTTTTTTAGATTGCTACGCTACTGTTTGACCTAACATTTCCCAATGTCTGAGCAGCAGAGGATAAAAGTATATCGCGATGAGCAGCATATCGAAGGCAAAAAAAGAAACATACATTGTTCACCCCTCACTCAATGGCAAATTATGTCACATCCCACAACTAACCGCCTCATTGGTTAGCTCAGTAGGTTAGAGTACGGTATAGAGTGCGGGAGGTCGTGGATTCGAATTCCGGCCGCGTCCATGGGCAGGGACGTTTATAAGCCGTTGGCCTTGTCTCCTACTTCTAATCAGTATTTGAAGGGGACGTGAAAGAACCTATTGTACCACTCGAAAAGAGCAGGGGATTGTCACCTGGTTACAGCAGCCTGGCCTTTGTACTAACTACACACAACATTGTAAACTGCGTAGCGGCTATTAGCGGCGTAAGCAGTCCGAAAAATTTCACTGACAATATGTTAGTAATATGTAAAGCGCCATGAGACTGTGATGATATGGTGCTATTTAAATATAGCCATTATTATTATTTTGTTTGTTTGTTAACTTAGCTTCAAGACCAGCCCTATAACAGGTTCCAGAAGGGAATGAAAGTCGAGGTGGCAGACAGAAAGAACATGTACTCCATGTGTGTTGCGACCATTGTTGACGTCATAGGCGACAGATTGAGACTGAGGTATGATGGCCTTGAACCTGACGTGGCAGAAGACTTCTGGTGTCATTACCAGTCATCGGAGATTCACCCTATTGGTTGGTCATCGCTGGTGGGGCACACACTACAGCCACCTATAGGTATGTGTGTCAAGAACTCTCAGGATAGGCCAGAGATAGTATCTACTGTTCTTTAATTATCATTCATGCGTGGCCTGTGTAGTGGCCCGAGGGGTTGGGTGACCAAGTCATCATCTTCTCTATCACTTTTAGTAGAGGCTATTCATGCGTGGCCTGTGTAGTGGCCCGAGGGGGAGGGGGACCAAGTCATCATCTTCTCTTTCACTTTAGTAGAGGCTATAAGAGGACAAGGTAAAAACGTACTCTAGATTGATCAGTGGAGAACAGGGGAAAAAAAAGAAGTTCAAATAGTCATTTTGTAAATTACACCTGGGGGTCCCCCAAGGGAACATAGGGGATGGAAGCAATTACAAGTATATGTGGTGTGAATTACACCGCGGCAAAACGGTATGCTCCGCTGGCCGAAAGAACGAGTGCTCTGCTATCAAATACAAACTACCGACGGCTTCAACGTTTTTAGTAAATCATTTTATAACTTAGTAAACTCACAGTGAATTACAAATTAAGAAACCTTCAACCTGTCTTAAACATTTCACCAGGGGTGATTGTCTCCGTTTTCTTTTAGTTTCAGCGGGAAACTGGGCGGACGCGTGCATGCTGAGCTCATCAAAGGCGCATGCGCTTGACGTTTTGCCACGGTGTGAGTGTGAATAAGGTGTATAATCTAGGGTGCGGTTGTTTGAAGCAAGGGTAAACGCTACCTGGGGGTTAAATCGCTAACCCGAGGGTAAACTGTAATATTACAATTTCAGATTGATCACTATCCTATGGATAAAGTTAGCTTTGCTTTGAATAACCGAACCCAGGGTTAGTTTTACTGATGTGTTGTTTATGTTGTGACTTTAGGGTGGAAACATAGTTTAAGCAAATGGAATGAATTTCTTGCTGATGATTTGGCCAATTCAGTTGATGCCCCTCAAGAATTTTTCGTCCAGGTAAGAATTATCATGTAATGTTAAAAATGTTAAGTATTTCGTTTATTCTCGAATGAATGAGGCTGATAGGCCTCTAGCAAGACACCCCCACCCCTCCCCCACGCTTCACCCTAACCTTTAATGGTTAATCATTAATAGAACGATGCATATCCATGGGAAGGGTGGGTGAGTAGTTTCTCTGCACCAAACTCACATGTTGATTTTTATTGAGAGAGGACACCCGGAGAAACAATCAAGCGTTTGATGCCAACTTCATCTTTTATAGAGACTAGTTATCCATTGTATGATATCACTGTTCCCTCTATCACTGGGGGCTGTATCTTTAACGTGGGAAAACTATATTCCGAAATGTGTCCCCTCGCCATGAATGCTACAAGCACATGTACCAAATTTGGGGTGCGTTCGATTGACCGTATTCCGGAATAGGAATAGATGGAATAGTCTCTGGAAATCACTGGTTCAGGCACAATTTACACTGTAAGCTACAAATGCTTGCTGACATATGATATTCAGGATACAATTAGTATTGCAGTGGCTAAAAAAATCCAGTATAAGCGATTTGTAGTGATCATTCTGTTTATTCTTATTCCGGAATACGGTCAATCGAACACACCCTTGTTTTCCCATTTCAGGACTCTACGGGAACCGCCCCAGGGCCTCATCAATTTAAAGTGGGTATGAAGTTCGAGGCTATCGACCCGTTTAACCCCAGCCATATCGTGGTGGTTACCGTCATCAAGGTGCTACGGTTTAATTACTTCGTCCTCGGAGTGGATTCCCTGGCTACATACTTCGTGTGTCATGCTAATAGTAGGAGCATCTTCCCGTGCGGATGGGCCAAGTCACAGGCGCTCCCTCTGACCCCGCCCAGAGGTACTGCTTTTGTGGGATGTGAAACAGTCGAACCCGGTTATAACGAGACCACAGGAACTAACACTTAAGGAGATTAAAAGGACCGTTAAACGTTAACGAGATAAAGATACGCTAAGAGCTTTATAAAGATCCGGATCGGTTCAATAGCTAAAACACATGTAACGGTACATGTTATAAATGGTTTCATTCGGGATCTTCTAAAACAAAATCTAAAACTTGAATGTAAACACAAGATAAACTTGTAAAAAACCTAAACCATAAACGGTTTTATTCGAGTTTCAGGATTAAATCAAAGGTGATAAAAGTAATCACACTAAAACTGAGTAAAATATATTCACTGCACTGTAGTTAGAGATCTAGAAACGCCGGCTGTTGGTCAATGGCTTGGCGCACTGCTATAACCTGGTTCCGCTGTACGTGTTCGTCCATGTGGGACGGTTATTTGACTCCCCTGACTAGTGTGGCATTCACCCTTGGTTTCAGACTACACGGCTGAGACATTCAGCTGGCCTGAGTATCTCGACAAGACAGGAGGCATCGAGGCGCCCGTTCATCTATTTAAGCAGGTAAGATATGAGGAGTTTCTGCTTAGCTTCGTAGATGTGCTCCTATCTCAATATTCTTCATATAAATTGTTATAATATTTAGAGTAATTCTGCGGAAACATATTTTATTTTTGCTTGAATCGTTGATTGTCCACAACTTGTTGAAGTTTGCTAAAAATGGCGAAAAGCGACCAGGCTCTTTTCCCGACCGAGCCACAGTACACTAATTAGAAGCATGGGCCGAGTACATCGGGCGGAGTCGCGCAGCGACGAAGCCGAATACGAAGAATATATTTACTTCCAACGCCGGCAATATAATTCGGTATCGGCGTCTGAAAATCGCAATTAGTTTTGTATCACGATAAGCACCAAACTCATGCTGATCGTAATTTCAATTCTCAAAAGGCGCGAGTATATCCATGGCAACGGTTTCACGGCTTCAGTGGAGAAAACTTTCGCGACGTGTTTTGAAATCTCATTTCTTGTCAAATAAACATCAGTTTCAAAAATGATAAGTGATTTCCAATTTAAGGTTTATCTAATTTTAAAAGGTGTGTTTTTTTTCTTTGAAATAAATCCTTTTCATTTATTTAATAACTTTGCTTTGACTTTGAGGCTTGACTTGAACGACTTTCGCAATTTTACTGTTTTGAGACGGTGAAAATTGTACTTTTAGCGGATAAGAGTCAGGCTTCTGACGAAAACTACAATGCCAACATTACCTTTATGATTGAAGAATTCTTATCTAGTAATTTACAACGATTTGAAGGTGACATTGTAGCCGAAACCTTGCCACGACGTGCTCAATAAATGCTGCTGAACAAACCATGCGACTTTTGAACTTGACCGGGAAGCCATGTGACGCAAGGGCTTGCGCAAGAGCCAATCAGGCTGGTATTTTGAGATGCCAATACCATGTTATATTGGCATCTCAAACGTAAACAAAATGCATCGAGTACAGCTGCTGCAGCCATACTACGCAGTATTATCCTATAAATATTATATTTCAGCCAATCAGAGCTCAGCTTTACTATGAAATACAGGGCGGTATTTCATGGTTTTTCTATGAAATACAGAGCGGTATTTCATGGCTAGATCAAAGCCAATCAAAATGCATGAAATTTCGCACCCTTTCTCTATCAGCCAATAAGATTTCAACATTTTGAATACGTAATTAGTCTGCAGACGCGTGCGGCCGCGACCCGAAATTTGTGTTTTCGGGCCAGAAAATTCGCAGTCAATCGTCTGGTAAGTTACTTTATTTTCCTGATAAATATTCTCATAAATTTGTTATTTATAGGATATAAAAGGCGAGTTGTATACCAAAATAATATGAATTTCGAGTGAAATTTTCGCCTGTATTCCATAGAAAACAAGAGGCCCTGATTGGCCTTAACTCGGGCCATCTATAGCAATGATGTACTGCATGGAGTGCTAGCATAATTTTGTGTCAACATGGTTTGTGCTAGAGTAGCCAGAGAATTGGTTCTCTACTGATGCTCTTGTATGTCAATGTGCAAGTGCCCCACGTATTCCGGGAGGGGGGGGGGGGGGGGGGGGGGGGGGGGGGGGGGGGGAGAGGGGGGGAGTTAGGTTAGGGTATGCCTGGGGGGAGAGGGGGGGTTAGAAATGATAGAGCCATAATACACACACAACACACACATACATACATGCTGTGCATGTACATTTCAGCCACAATTTCCCTCAATTCTGTAGTTTAATATTACTTTCTTTTCAATATTATTGTTCCTTGAGGGTCATTAGAATTACAAAAAAAACTTGGTATGGGTGTTGTTGATTGAAGTGCAATGGTTATTTGAGTAGTCTGCATGATATCGAGTCACTCAAATTTGATGCATTGTAATTATATCAGGTGCAGTACAACTATGAGAAATCAAGCAATTTAGAACAACAAATTCCACATAATGTTGCTATTCATTGTGAATAGTTAGGTAATGTCATTCTACATGTGAAATAAAGTCATATCTATTTGTAATTCTCAATTATTAACAAACCAGTGGAGATGGCTGACATTCAGGCTAAATTCTCAATACAATATTTTCGATTGAGGTCGTAAACTACAGACCACCATTTTCTAGTATTAGTGAACTGCCACTGTGCTAGTGCTCATTTTCTACATCTTGAAGGAGACTGAAACTTATAATGGCAGGCCACAAATAAACATGCAATGTCCACTCTTTTTATATCATTGGGTTAATTAATTTTCATTCCCAAATAATTCGGAAAAGTACTCGTACTCCTGATCATGACCAAGTGAAAGTGACGATGCTGGCCAAGAACTGAGGAACAACAACAACAATTACATTTATTTTCTCATAAGATGATGGAAATGTTTACGAGTAATAAGGCATAATAAGAAATACAATGATGAGAAGGTAGGTCCTTAAGGTAACCTTAGGGTTAATATCTTAAGCCAGGACCAGCTCAGATGGAAAACACTGAAACAAGATCTAGCTTGCATGGATAATATATAATGGTACCAAGAGGCAAGAAAGGGGAAGGGAAAGAAAGAGTGCTACTTGCATTTTAAGTATACTCTCAGTTCTGGACCAAATTTAGTTATGTTATGTTATAAACTTGCAATAATGATAAATACACTACTCGATACATAATATCATTATGTCAGTTCTAAAAAAAACCATTAAATACACTGTAGAATGCCTAAACCAAGAGATAATAATCAAATACAAAGAGGTACAGGCCAGATGTAAATAGACCCGGGAAATAGAACAACAATAACACGCCACAGATAAATTATATGCGATTTCCACATCAGTCATTTATCGTTCGTTTGAAAAAATCTTCATTTCGGATTACTTACTCAGTTTATACTCACTCACTGCATGCTGGATTTTCGTTCCCGAATTTATAAACATTTAAATACATGTGCATGGGGGGCGAAATGACTGTAATTCTTTTAAAAGGCCCCTGTCAGTCAGAGAACTGAGAAATCGGGTCATTTCTATTACACTTTCGAGAGGTTAATAATAATAAATAACAACACAACGACAGTCAATTGGTATAAAGGTTATCATGTTCAGATTAGCGGCTACTTACATTTACAAGCTGTTGTCTTTATATACAGTCAGTGTTGATCGCAGAGCAGATCAGACTCCGCTGTCACGTCTCACGAGTGTATCTTAAAGCATGTCGCATAATATGTGATAAATTCCCGTCCCAAAGCCCGTAAAACACCTCTCAGCTTTAGAAAAGACAAAAATCTTGGTATTGCACTTGAAGGAATCTTTGGTTTACACAAAAAAACAGCTGATATTAAAGGTTTTGCTAAGTCAAAACTCCCACTCGCCGCCATCTTGAAAAACCTGGAAAGTTGGCCACTGTTCACATGTCACATGGCTGGCGCAAACGTACGTGTCACGTGACTGACCAGTCGAAATCTGATTGGTCGACGGCGCCAAAACTCGACACAAATAAAAATAAACACTTGCGATTTCTGACTCGCGCCAGCCGAAGGCCTGGCCCGAGTAATAATGAAATAACCAGTAATTATATCGCCATTGACATTCACACTGCTATTACATGTACATATATATTTAAAACTATCCATTACTATTATTCACAATTATTACTATATTAATCTATCTCTTAATTAAGGTAAATATATATTTTTAGCTTATATTTTAGCTTAGGTGTACCCAATTAGTAGAGGGTTTTTCCCTCAGCTATCAGTGTTAGACACATGAATAAAGTTATTATTATTATTACACGGGCTCATCAAAAGCACATGCGCGTGACGTTTAGCCACGTTGTGTATGGATTATTGGATATGAACGTGAAAGAACAATCGCAACGCTCCTTATTTACTTGACACTTTACTAATCCTTGTGTTCTCGCCTCTCCAGGAAAGGCGTATGAATGGTTTCAGGGTAGGTATGAAGCTAGAAGCGGTCGACTTACGTGAGCCCGCCTTGGTTTGTCCTGCTACCGTGACAGACGTCAAGGGTCCCATATTGAGGATACACTTCGACGGCTGGGACGATTCGTACGACCAGCTTGTGGATATGGACTCGCTGGACGTGTTCCCTGTTAGCTACTGTGTGTCAGTCGGACACCCACTTCAACCGCCTGGGTGAGTAACCAGCTACTTCGAAAATGGTTGTCTCGTGCATGTTTGAGTGGTAAAAATACGGCATGTCCGTAGCCACGAGAACGGAGATGTGTTGGTCCGGCCATGTATGGTTTTGAACCCTCAGCCTCCTGCACATCAGACCAGTGCTAAACCACTGAGCTAACTGGGAGGGACTGGAGCTTAACCGCTGAGCTAACCGGGAGGCGGTAGTGTCTGTTCACTCAAATCCACGTGAGTGTTCAGTGGAATAGCAACATGACGGATTCACCGTTTCTCCAGATTTGGTTGGGTGTGTTGGAGGAACATTCCTCTTACAGTCTCTTCCTTATACCCCGTAGTTAAACTACATATTTTGTTTTTAGCCCTGGATTGGGGAATCTAGTTTAACATGTCTCATAAAGTAAACTCTTGTGCACACAGCTTAACTGATAACAGGGTGGGGTTTCGTTATTCTCATTTGTATTTCAGAAAAAAGCGCTTTATTGTACGCAAAAAATACACTCTAATTTTAGTGTCCCCTTTTGTTGACTCCTACATTATTGTTTTAGCCCAATGCCAGATAAGTTCGTGGAACGATACGGTCCGGAACTGGAAAGCGCAAAACAGACGCAAAAGAGGAAATCGCCGACCATGGAAGACAAGGGACAAAAGAAGAAATGTAAGCCTGTCTTTTATCCTGTCATTTTTTCATTTCTACAATGTACATCGTTGTTTGTCTGATTGGTCAGGTTATCGTTGTCTTTTCCATTTTAGTCTTTTCCATTTTCATGTGCTATACTTTCGGACGATACTTTCAGACATGAACTTTGTTGTCATTTGTTTGCCGGTTTGGCTGATAGTTTTCTTCTACCTTCCTGTTCTGCCAACAGCCACGGCCCGGTTGGTGGTATACCCAAATACCGTTTAAAAATTACACAAAATACCCAAATAATCTAAATTGTGACATTCAAATAATGTCAAAATCTTACCGTATTGACCTTATTCAATAACTGCATCAAAGCGAGGCCAGTCGTCCCAGCTTATCACAGAAAGAGAAACATCTACAGTTGATGGCGGAGAACAATGTTAATCTCCTTATGACACAAAATAACACAACAGTGCGGGTAGACAGAAACTGTATTAAAGACATTTGGGCCGCGTCAGGCAAAAAGGGCCCGGACGGCATTCAAGTTAAATAATTCCTACAATGGTGTTCCTAATAACAGGCTGAAGATTGAATTGTATTCTTGACGAGAAGTGCTACATTTCATTCCTAACAATAAATGTCAGTTTCAAGAAATTGACAACAAAAATCAGGGATGAAATTTACGTGATTTTGATGCAAGGGCCCGATTATAAATATGACCACAAAAATTACGAATCCTGTCATAGGGGATGATTTTTGATGTATGACATTCATTGATATTAAAGAGTAAAAATTTAATAACATGAACAAGATGTCACTTTATGGCCCTAAAAAAAATTTTCTGCAGTCATTCTACTCCCCGTAGCTCATAATATGATTTTAGCAATAGTACAAGTTACACCTTGAAACAATCGTCTGATGATAAGGAACCATTTGCGCCTGCTAAAATTGTGATCACATCCTCGTATAAAAATATCGTAAAATTCGTCTTTGATTTCACTGGTCAATTTCACTGGACTTCTTAAAGGGAACCTCGGCTGAAAAACAATGTTTGCTTCCAAATGTTCCTTATGGATACCTATATATATGGCTGTGTTTGTTTTCTGTAAATTGTACACTAGATGTTAGTTATGGTTCATAAAACTCAATTGAATTTCCCGCGCGTCGCCATCTTGGATTTCATTGTTGTGTAACAATTGGGGAAACACTGTGGCGTTGTGAAATCCAAGATGGCGATGCGCGCGAAATTCAAATGACTTTCGTAGAAAGGAAAATCGGTCCATAAATAACAGCTAGCCTACAATCTACAGAAAACAAACACAGCAATTGATTTAGTCATCAATAAGGAACATTTGGGAGCAAACATTGTTTTTCAGCCGAGGTTCCCTTTAACATTATTGCGCCAAAACTGTGGAATTTGTTGCCACTTACTATTAAGTTATGCCCCTCGGTGGGAGTCTTCAAAGCTAAGTTAAAAGCATATTTATTTAAGGAAAGTTTTTATTAGTTTAGTTATTGCTTAGATCGTAAGATTTTATAGTTCTTGTAAATCAACATGCCTGTTTTCCAGCTATGTAAAGCGCCTTTGGACGTTTAGGATTAAGGCGCTATATAAATGTAGAATTATTATTATATTATAACATGAGATATGAATAAGATGAATACTTTACACCAGAAAATCCCAAATTTAAATATACTAAATATCCATATTTCAATGTAAAAAATACTGCGTACTCAATTTAACAATTCTTGCATACCCAAAACCCTGGCCAACCCTAATATCTCTCTTACGATATTGTTTCGTCTGTCTGTCCATTATAACATAACTGCTTCATTCTTACTCTCCCTGCAGCCAAGTCTCTTTACCCACAAGAGACCATCTACTTCAACCGCAAGTGTTTTCCGGGTCCGTTTCTGAATCGAGAGCTGATACGGAACCTGCCGGACTTTGTCCGGGGCTCAGTGATAGGCCCTGAAAAGCACAACATAATGAGAATGTGTATGCAGCACCTCGTGTCCTCTGCACTGAACCCTAAACAGGTAAGTAAATAAGCCGTGTACACAGAGACCTTTGTAAAGGAACACTATCGACTCCCAAATTATAAACGTTCTCACGAAGAAATACAAAAATAACTACTCAGATTAGCAGAGTATGCTTTCCAGGTATACTGGAGAAAATGTGAGACAATTTTGGTGAATGATGGCAAAGATTCGAGTGAATGAAAAATACTGCTTTATAGACAGACTTAGAGTAACTTGAAATCGGTTCACTGTAACCGAAATCAAGTTCTAGAATAATGTTTTGTAATCCACTTTAATCTTTGCCATCCCCTATTGAAAAAAGTTTGAAAAGCATATCAGGACATTCACATGGTATTTCTCTTCTATGTTTGTATTCTCTCTTATTTTTGTAGTTTTGTTTTAAAGAAACGTGAAGGTTCATCTGATTCGATTGACATTGCCCCTTTAATGTTTTAAATCGAGTGTTTGGTTGGGGCGTTGTTTAATACAGCTTTGTGCCCGCTGAGAGCGGAAGACAATTTTGTGATGAACAACAACGACAAATAGAGTGTGTTTGTCTCGGAACTATCGGCTGATAGTTTCCCTCGGAAATTTGTTGTTCTTAAAACTAGCATATACTTCGTTCTCGAGCTTATATTTGTTTTAAGAACATCAAATTTCCGTGGGCAACTTTCAGCCGATAGTTCCTCGACGGACATACTCTATTTGTATAATAGGTCCGAGACAGACACTGTATTTGTTGTTATTGTTCATCACAAAGATAGACTTCCTCTCTCGCCTGATGGTTTGCATCCGCGGACGACAATCACGTCACGTGATCAATTTCATCCAATCAGAATCTGAGAATTTTGTGGTGAACTATAACAGCCGATAGTCCCGAGACAAAAACACTATTGTCCTTATTGTTCAATACTGGAGGACGTACATTATCACGTCACGTGATCAATTTCATCCAATCAGAATCTGAGAGAAATTTGTGGTGAACTATAACAGCCGATAGTCCCGAGACAAAAACACTATTGTCTTTATTGTTCAATACTGGAGGACGTACATTATCACGTCACGTGATCAATTTCATCCAATCAGAATCTGAGAGAATTTTGTGGTGAACTATAACAGCCGATAGTCCCGAGACAAAAACACTATTGTCTTTATTGTTCAACACTGGAGGACGTACACAACCAGGTCACGTGCTCGATTTTGGTCAATGAGAGCGGCCTCAACATGATCGTCGCATGATAAAAGCTATTGTAGTAGGGTGAGGGTTAGGATTCGGCTATTGTAGTAGGGTGAGGGTTAGGATTCGGCTATTGTTGGAGTAGGGTGAGGGTTAGGATTCGGCTGTTGTTGGAGTAGGATGAGGGTTAGGATTCGGCTGTTGTTGTAGTAGGGTGAGGGTTAGGATTCGGCTGTTGTTGGAGTAGGATGAGGGTTAGGATTCGGCTATTGTTGGAGTAGGGTGAGGGTTAGGGTTCGGCTATTGTTGGAGTAGGATGAGGGTTAGGATTCGGCTATTGTTGGAGTAGGGTGAGGGTTAGGATTCGGCTGTTGTTGGAGTAGGATGAGGGTTAGGATTCGGCTGTTGTTGTAGTAGGGTGAGGGTTAGGATTCGGCTGTTGTTGGAGTAGGATGAGGGTTAGGATTCGGCTATTGTTGGAGTAGCAAATAACGATCACGTTCTAAGTGGTGCGTGGCGACCCATGCGTTTTGTAAATCTGACCACACCATTCACCACTATTTCATTAACCTCAACAGGTCCTCGAACTGTTCAGTCGGGAGTTCTACCAGAACAAGAAGAACAAAGACCTTCAACTCGGTGGCACTGTGTGTATCGAAACGAAAAGTAAAAATGGAAAGAGAATCATGCGCCGTGTAAGAGTGGCCAACAAGGTGGAGCACCTTAGTGCGTATCTACAGCGAGTATGTCAGGTGCTAAATTGTTGTCCGGAGATCGTCAGCTCGACACGATACCCAATGGGTTACTGTAGTCCACTGTGCATGAGTAGAGGTGGGTTTCCTGTGGAGGGGTAAATAGAGCGGATTTCGTATGAGTGGGCAATGACTTACGGCACGTGACATTGAAATGGTTTCCCTATTGTTTTTGGACTTTTGATCCAATCAAATTACAGAGTTACGGTACGGCACGGTTACAGTACAGTTACGGTAAGGCTACAGGCATGCCGTAGTTTGTTCCACTCATACGGAATTCGCTCTAGCACCGGGGTATTAACGTAACGTGGTTTTTGACTCAATGATCTACGTAGAAGTATATGTGGAAATCTAGATGTCTACAATTCATCACTCACTCACTTGTTGGCTCCCTAACTCATGCTTAAGCTTCCGGTTATGCAAACCAGAACTAAATATGTACTAGCATAACGCAGTCATCACCGCTGGTTTACCCTTCACTATTCTAGAACCAAATACTTTACACATATATGACAAGGTAGCCTGATTTTCAGACGGTCGAGGTCGTCCGCTCACTTCCTCCCACCTCCCCGTCTGATGGACTTTGGCAGAAACCGTGTTCCTGACGTCATTTCATTTCGACCAATCAGAGCGAAGGTTTTATTTTTAGAGAACTGAGGTATGCGTGGAATGTCTAGTGGAGTCTGCATGAAGGAGAAGCCAAATGGCGGACGATACAAACGGACATGATATGGCTTTGGAGAAAGCGTGCGAAACTTTCGGCATTTCTGAATTATTTCCCGAACAGCGAAAGGCAATATTACCCCTCGTTTCCCGGAAGGTCCTTGGCCATCACAGCTGCATCTATAGGCGACGACCAGGTAGAGAATCGAGAGAGGAGAAATTATGTAGCCTTCTGGTACAGCTCGCCAGAATCACGCACTTTCCTGCACTGCAGAATTCTTATGTTTTACAGCTTCAAACTTATATCGATTTCTCAGAACTAACCATAACCATATCCTCTTTGAGCTGCTATGTTTTTTGGGCAGCAGGAACTTTTTAAATAGGATTTTTCGTACAGTATTTCAAGCGCATGGTCACAACACTGATCTAACTACGGGATTTGTTGTACTTTACAATTTGTCAAAATCAAGACTGTTCAAAATTCTGATAACATAAATATTTAGGCAAATGTAATCCAACTTTTACCATGACATATTCACTATATGTGTTCACTCCTGTAAAAAATATCATGCCATTCCATGAAAGATTTAGTCTTCTTAAGGCGAAAAAGCTAAGATATTTCAGCTTTTAGGACAGCAAAATGTCAAAATAGAGTGTGTTAAAAAATTTGCAAATATAAATAATTGCCCAAATGTCGTGAAACTATTACCATGACATACTCAGTATGTGTGTTCACTGCTGTAAAAAAATCATTACATTTCATGAAATATTTGGTCTTCTAAATGCCAACATTCTAGGAGACATTACATTTTAATACGGCACTGAACAAAGTGGTCGAGGAAGATTAATGATTTTCCAAAGCCCGTAGCTAGTAGATTCATAAACATCGCGATATCGATAGCGCTTCCTATCAGATTTTCCCGGTACACGTCTGAGGACAACATGTTTCTCCACGTTCTGTTTCTATAAGTTTAAAGCTGTAGAACATATTCTGCAGTGCATGAAATAGCCGTGATTCTGACGATCTGTAGAAGTTGTAAAAGACTACATAATTTCCCCTCTCTCGATTCTCGACCTGGTCGTCGCCTTATAGATGCAGCTGTGGTAGCAAAGGTCCTTCCGGGAAACGAAGTATAATAATGCCTTTCTCTGTTCGGGAAATAATTCAGAAATGTCGAAAGTTTCGCACGCTTTCTCCAAAGCTATATCAAGTCCGTTTGTATCGTCCGTCATTTGGCTTCACCTTCCTTCATATGCAGACTGCGCTTGACATTCCATGCATACCTCAGTTCTCTAAAAATAAAACCTTCGCTCTGATTGGTCGAAATGAAACGATGACCAGAACACGGTTTCTGTCAAAGTCCATCAGACCGGGAGGTGGGAGGAAGTGAGCGGACGACCTCGACCGTCTGAAAATCAGGCTAATGACAAGGCGGAATGCTTCTAATCCATGTGGGAGATTCTCGAGTTCTTCTCATGTTTTAGTCTATTTCACCTCACACGCCCTTCCTTTTATGTTACTTTCAGCAAAAGATAACGGCGTTACTTCGACGAGTGACGGTCGCCTAATAGTTGATACCGAAATGCAGGTTCAACCTGGCATCGACGTCACACACCCTTCGCTTTTCACCAGCCCAATCGCAGGCCCCGCAGGCCCCGCAGGGGAGCTATTATTACCGCCGGTGAAATTGGAGGGAAAGGACTCCCCCCATGAGGCAATGGTGACATCCACTAGTAACCTGCCGGGCTCTCGGGAGCAAAATTCAGATGCGGCGTCAGTATTACTGTACCACAGTTGTAATAGCAGTAAGGACCCTCGCATGTGGAACATGCAAGACGTCGCCAACTTTATGCTTTCTATCGGTTGCTCGAATTATGCCGAGGCCTTCATCAAAGAGGTTAGTAAGTTATTGGTCACCTTACGGTAAAGTAAAACCCCATGATAGACGTAGCGCTTATACCTTGGGGCTTCTAGTTTCGGTTTGCTTTCTCGCAGAAACAAAGCAGGCCATGTCACTTCATTTATATATAGTCTCCACTGGCTGCCTATGAATTATCGCATTGACTTTAAGATTTTGCTTATAACGTTTAAGTGTCTACATGACTTAGCACCCGAATATTTAGTTAATCTTTTATCCGTGGCAAAGACTTCCAGATACACCCTTCGTACAATGCTGTGTCATTAGTATCGGCAAATGCAAAGTGCAAAGTTACATTGGGGAACAGAGCATTTCAGTCAGCTGCCCCCATACTATGGAACAAGCTGCCTGCTAAAATAAGAGACATTAATTCCTTGTCAGCATTTAAGTCTGCACTTAAGACATACCTTTTTAAGTTTTTTAATAGTCTATGATGATTTTATGTAATTTAAAAGTAATTTTCAAACTAGCTTTTTCAATTATTCTTTAATTCACATGTAATGCACATATGAACGTATTCTAATGTAATATGCGCAGCATAAATTAAATTATTATTATTAGCGATACTCTGAATTTTAGGGGTGATAGCATAAAATGGTACTATTATAGTTATTGAGAATTCAGTTTATTTTGTATGGGTTTGAGCCAGTTATGCCTAGCTAGCCTCGTTTGCGTGATTTTCCCTTTATTTAAATGTCAATAACTTTGCAGCAATGAAAGACCAAATGCTCAGTATGACTTCCTGTGACATGCTTTAATACAGGCGGCATTCATTTCACCTATTATCCTATGTTTTTGGGTATTGTGTAACTTTATTTATATGGTCTATCAAGAGAGCATAAGTAAGAGAGGGAATCTCCACGTGCTTGTGCGATGATAATGTCGAATAAAATCTATTTTACTAACCGGAAGCAGCTGAGAAATGCGCGTTCGCGTGACAATGTCATGGCGGAAAATATGTTCGCGCCATGAGATTGTTGTCGCGCGCTTGCGCACTTTGCTTCAGTTCTTCCGATTACTAAAAATAGATATAATTGCCACTTCTTGCCATACTTTGGATACTACTCCTCAATATGGCATTTCTGTGGAGCTATAACGTGACGAAGTGTCGAAAAAGCACTGAAACACTAAGAAACTTGAGCGCGTAAATAAGCGAGCGCCGGCTAGTAATGGACAATTGCACAAGATATGAAGAACTGTTGAAAGCCTCTAAAACTACCTCGCTAGGGCACGCGCGTCTTGCTAAACTAATACTCTAGTTTTCAAGGCTAAACATAGTCGGAAACCCAGTTATATTTCAGACATGTTTAGGGACCGTGAACTGAACATGAAATTGATGAGGCGGTAAGTACGGTCCCAGAGTAACGGAAAACATTCAATTTCGTACCTGGAAAACAAACTTTGGAATAAACTTCCTGCTAGATTACGTTGCGAATAGAATATCAACATTTTAAATGGAAAATCAAAAAGGTGAACCATACTTTTGTCAGGCCTGTGTCGAATGACAATTGAGTTATTCATTTTACATAATGCATGTGTATATATAACCGCCTCACTGGTTAGCTCAGTTGGAAGAGCACGGTCTAGAGTGCCGGGAGGTCAGGGGTTCGAATCCCGGCCGCGTCCTTGGGCAGGGACAGGACGCTCATGATTGTAAACTGCACGGCAGCACATTGTGCCACATAGCAGTCCGTATCACAAAATAACCTTGTGAAGCACATTTGAATATATTCATATGGAATTTAACTTCTCGTGTCCGCTCACTCGTGAGGTATCGTGAGGTATCGTGAGGTATCGTGAGGTTGAACACTCGAAATTAAATTCCATATCTCCGAGCGTCCATGTATTATTCTCTATGTATGTAAGGAACAGCTAGTCTGACAAAATTGATTTAATTTTATTTAATTACTTAGGAAATAGATGGCAAGGCACTACTACTACTAACACAAGAGATGCTAGAATCCTTGACCGAAAACAAGCTGGGCCCAATGACCAAGATCCACAATGCCGTTCGGGCCCTGAAGCAGTCGTGGGGTATATGACTAGTACAGTGACTGCATGGACGGTATGGGCCTGGGGTGAGCCCGTATCACTTCCATTCAAATAATTTCACATTTCCCGAGATATACTTACGACACACAAGATATTTGAATATATGATCTGTTTGCTCCTGTGGCTTGGCTGACGGTGATACTTCTGACACTCGTGTTGTTTTATTGCTACAGTGAGTCAAACGTAGGCTTATTCAACATTATGCTTGTTCGCCTCATTAAAGTGCGTATGATCCCAAATATTTTATCATTCAAACCGATTCCACATCAAGTAAACAGTTGAATAGAAACCCTTATAACTCATAGATGCAACACTGAACTTAATAGATATTTTACTATCAAACTATATACTTGATGTAGAACGATTTTAATGATAAACAATTTGGGCTCATGTGTACTTTAAAATGCTAATGCTTAAAGCTCAAATTTTCTACCAAATGCTACCATCCTGCAACTCAAACGTTGACAACTTCCTCGATATTTGTTGATCCCATTACATTATTTTCACTGAACGATATATGTTGTTACGGTTGAGAAGGATTCAGCGATGAATTAAGTTTTCTTTGATTTACACTGAGGTTGTATGTGGCGTGGGACTCGAGTACTTTTCCACTTTTCCGTTGTGGCAAAAGATCTAGCGTTTATGTGACTGGCCTGAGGTGGTTAGTACCGGGGGAGGGGGAGAGAAGAGGGACACTCTTGTTTATGACGTAATGTGTGTAGTGGTATCGGGCCCGGTTTTGAACCTAATTCCGATTTCCGGTTCCGGTTTTTCGTAAACGTTTATTCGGAATAATCAATCAGGGACTAAATCCGGGTTCGTTTTCACAATTGGCAATCAGGTTTTTTTTTTCTTGTATAACCGGGTCCAGTTCTAGACCCCATGGCGGCACATACCTTACCTTACCTTACCCCCACCCCCCCCCCCCCCCCCCCCCCCCCCCCCCCCCCCCCCCTCATAATATGTTTAGTCCTAAGAACACGTGCCACGCACGTGGTCACAGAGTATATGTCACTGCTAAGGCCCCGTCACACGTATACGTTTTCTTTTCATCCAAAACGCATCAAAGGCAGATACTGCGCATGTGTAGATAGGTTTTTTTTATTGACATCGCGCGAGCGTTTTTGAAACTACTTTTTCACCGTCCGCGCGAAAAGGATAGACCTCCGTTTTAAAAAATCCCCGCGTTTTTCAAAAAGAATGCGTTTTAGATGGGCGCGTGGGCGTATTTTAAAAACTCTATTTTCTTATGAAAATGTATACTCGTGGACGTGGTTTGAGCCAAATCCTCTATGTGGGAGTCACGCGAGATTGGGGACTCGCTTTCATTGCTGACTGACATCACGTGGTACAGTTACCTTGATCACGTGCTCGATTCTTCAGAACACGTGGTTGGTGTTGTCTTTGCACTTCAGATATGTTCAGAGACTTCGTCTAATTAACCATCATCCTTTGCGCACAAAAAAAAAAACGTTCTAGGACGAAACTTTCAATGTTAGCTGCCTATATCGCTTAAGTCTGTGAAACACTATTTATTGTTTACTATTATTTGCGGTAAATGTTAGAATTAAAGGTTGGGCGCAAAGCAAAAGATCATGTTTAATTAGGATTTCACGTTGCACGAGGTGGTCACAGGAGCAACATATCAAGGTTTTTGATTTCATGCATGGTACTTAGTTACATTTGCAAGCACTATCAATCTCGAAATTCTCCTGCAATAAATACTGAACTATTCATCGATGTATTCTTTGTAAAGTAAGGTTTATTTTCGTCCTTTATAATCACATTAGTATTTGTATAATAACATTAAGTAATATGGGGTTGTTTCAGTGTCTTGTGAAGGTAAGTAAGTAGGTTTATCTAGGTAGTATAATGTAATATTTCGCTCCACGAAACACAGAAACACCTCGTTTTCAGTACAGAGTTAAGATCCTATGAAAATCGTAGGAGTGTGAAGTAAGTTAATGCTGCGAATTTTCAGAGATATATAGACAAACGCATCAACAAAGCATCTTGGAGGCCAAAAATTGATGTCTCGAATTTCATTGGTCCATGGGATTTCGCGCCAGAAAATATTTGACGCGGACTGCAGTTCCTCTTTCTCGCCGTTTGTGTCAATTGTTGTGATTGGGTAAAACTTATCAGGGATTTCATAGGGCGATTCTCATCTAAAAGAACCAATGGAAATCGTGGCAGTTAGTCTATAAATAGGGGACTTTTACTAAGCGGTGAAGTGACCTTGTCAGTCAAAAGGTGCAAGTAAAATTGGAAAGAGCGAGCGTAAATTAGTAACCAAGGCAAGTTTTAGGTTCAACCAGAAACAGACAACAATTGAATATTTTTTTTATTGAATACTCGAGAACAGATAAACTGGGAAAGTCTTTGTCAAGAATTGGTGCACATAACTGGAATAATTTACCCTTATCTCTTAGATCACTCGTGAAATCTCACTTTAAACTAAAAATCAAAGAAAAGTCCCAGAAATATTAAAGCAAATTAAAAAGATGATTGATATATATCTTTCCTTTATGATATGTAAAATTCCTGTTATTTAAATTCACGTAACCGTACTTACTGAAATATTCTCTTACTAAACAGAGAGCATCTGCGTATGTAAAATTTACTGATTTATACTTGTTTATTTTCTTTTTGTGTCCCTGCCTATCGCCTCGCATAGCTTTTAACTAACTGCGGGTTTGGCAAGTTACTTGTTACAAAATATTGACATATTAATAATAAAGTTTAACAGTTTATGAGGCTGCTCCAGCTTTTAAAGCTTGCTTTGGTTACTAATTTTCGTTCGCTCTTTCCATTTCTCGCACCATATTGTATTAGCACCAATTGTTTTGATTGGCAAGGTCACGTGACCGCTTAGTGCTAGTCTCGTGTTGTCTTTCACAAGATGTACTCGAAATTGTTCATAGGGCGTTCGCGAGTTCTTTGACAATTCTTTTGATATTTTTCCTTTTCGTGAATACGTAACGTCAAGAGAGGTAACGCTGTCTTCAAATCGTTACGATTCCGGCAAAAGGAAATCGTAGAAATCTGCAGAACTGACGAACCGTCCTATGGACTTAAATTTAAGAATAACATTTACATTAGAAACAATACTTGTCGCTACAAATCCATACACCAAATGTATTCAAAGCAAAATTCTAATTCCCTTTATAACGAATTCCTATATATAAGAATGTACAAAACTTCTCTCAGGCTAAATATTAGTTCCGCTCTATTGTATACTAGCACTTGTGTTTTAACTTAAACTCGTCTGTCGTACTATCGCTCGTAATTCTTGGAAATTAGGGTAATTTGCGTTATAGTATAGAGATTCTTGGAAGATATGTCTGGGTAAATCTTATTATAATTTACGGTTTAAAGAAAGTAAATTCCCCTCTGTTACATAATATCCAAGCAATCATAGCGAATATTAAGTTCTTTTCCCCTCAAAGCAGTAATGATAAGTTTTTTTTCTTTTTTTTGTCGAATGTGAATAAATATTATTGTAACGATATAGATCTGTGCATGTGATGGTCGTTTATTTGTCGTATTGCTTGGCTGCTTTATATATACGACTTCGCGTTTTCGAATACAGATACAGTGGTTGGGAAACTTCAAAAGGGCTAACAAAGGCGCTGCGATTTAGGTTGGAAGGGAGTAAGACAAAAAAAAAGATTGTGCACGGTCAGCTCATTAGCATCGACTGAACCCAGACGTTTCTATTGGCTCATTGATTTGTCCACGGTTGAAAAACGCGAACAAAGACCTATAACAAAGAAGGTCGCTGTTTCATAACCATTCCTCTATCAATTTCGGTTCAAGAACCGTTTTTCTCTTGATTTAAAACACTTAAAAGGTTTTGTGAGCGCGCGAGCGAATTAAAATGCGGCTGTCAATGTAATAGCCAATCGGGGTTTAGCGCGCGAAAACTGTTTATTTCGCGCGCGTGCGCTCGACAGTATCTTGAAAACAGTGTTGCACTCTTCGGAGTAGCAGTAGAATCAGATTAAAGCTGTAGGCGAAAGTATGGTTTCGCTTGGTTTCCTTTTAAAAGCTACTACTTTGAGCTAGCTCTTCACGAGTGCTGGTATCTCCAAGCTTCAGCAAAGCTATTTCCCCTCCGGGGGGGGGGGGGGGGGTCTTCAAGGTAAAAAGGGTAGGAGTGACCGTCGGAAAACCTCGAAAAATACCCTAAAAAATATCAAACCGTGAAAAATTTCCCACCCTAAAATGTACCTCGTGGTCTAAAAATCACCCTGAAAAATGGATTTCGCTTGGACAACCCCTAAAAAATACTAAATCGCCGATTTCAAACCCTAAAAAAATACGACGAATATAGGAAGGTTCAAATTTTAATTATTAAAATAACTAAAAAATAATATTAAGGATTTTCGTCGAACCTTTTTCGGATCTAGAGTTAATTGGAGTTAATTATTACAACAATCCATTTCGATCTTGGAATTTCCTGTATGGTTATGGACTTGTGTCTGTATCCTATGTCTTTGTTCGATTGATGGCTGGTTCTCACGTGCCGATATCTCACTTCAATTACCAATGAATCGCGCTCGTAATTATGCTCATGAGAAAGGTTTTACTGGATGGCAAACAAACTTCAAAACTGTTTTAGAAAGCTCGGGACATGCAATCGATTGGAGGTCAGTAAAATAGCATTTACAAACAGGTTTTGATAATAACACTACCGACCTCGTACAAGTGGAATCAGGGACAATCACGTGGTTGTACTGGGTGACAAAACAATCACGGTAATGAGCTGCTGCCACGCATCACGGTAATGAGCTCCTGCCACGCATCACGGTAATGAGCTCCTGCCACGCATCACGGTAATGAGCTGCCACGCATCACGGTTATGAGCTCCTGCCACGCATCACGGTAATGAGCTCCTGCCACGCATCACGGTAATGAGCTCCTGCCACGCATCACGGTAATGAGCTCCTGCCACGCATCACGGTAATGAGCTCCTGCCACGCATCACGGTAATGAGCTGCCACGCATCACGGTAATGAGCTGCCACGCATCACGGTAATGAGCTCCTGCCACGCATCACGGTAATGAGCTCCTGCCACGCATCACGGTAATGAGCTCCTGCCACACATCACGGTAATGAGCTCCTGCCACGCATCACGGTATAATGAGCTCCTGCCACGCATCGTGGTAATGAGCTCCTGCCACGCATCATGGTATAATGAGCTCCTGCCACGCATCGTGGTAATGAGCTCCTGCCATGCATCATGATAATGAGCTCCTGCCATGCATCCGGTAAATACAAATTCCGGGTGGGAAATCATATCGGAACTGAAATTTTTGGTAACAAATTTTCGGATATTGTGGAATATGGCGAATGGTACAGGAAATTTCGGTCGAACTGGAATTTTCGAAAAAGAGGACAACTTCGAGTGGTAGACCACAATTTCCAAACATATCTTACCGAAAATTTCCACCCGCAGAATTTCTGTTTTTTTCCCCTGGTCGAATGGAACGCGCCCCTGTTCTACCAACAAATGCTTGGCACGCCCATACTGTTAGCCAATCAGGACTCGCCACTTTATTTTCGTATCGGCTCAGCCTTAACGCTTCCAAGAAGCACACATACTGTTATATGCTATCCTTTTGAACACAGAAGCTTTCAGAAACCCGCATCTACCGAGCGAATCTGAACACTGTAACCACCCCCTAAACCGACTCAGACTCGGCGCGGGCAGAGGGGCTCGTACGTAGTTTCAGCGAATTTGGACGAATTTTAAATCCCTTACCCTACATACTAAAGGAAGAATTTCACTGCGTTTAATTTGCTGATGGGGATAAAAGGTAAAATCGATGAGATTTTCGTGAAAAAATCAACCCAAACGTGAGTGGCTTTGAACCCGATTTCCTTCCTTCCCATTCTTTAGTATGTAGGAAAAGGAATTTAAAATCCGCCCAAATTCGCTGAAACTACGTACAGACTGACAGACCAGGTAAGTTTTATTCATTTTATTACAGTATATTTATCGAAAAGTTAGATTTAAAAATTCCCATACAAACCCTTATAAAATTAAATTTACATAAACAGAGCTTGTGCTTCCGGGCTTTCTTCACTCTTATTCACCGAGATGGTTCAGCTATAAACGTACACAAAAACTCATCGATCCCACAGATGTATCGAAATATGTCTCTGGCTCTAGAACATCCGTCATCGCTCTGGCTGCATTTAGTGAGCTTCAACACTGGAAACAAGCCTAAACATTGAAAATAAAGAAGCAGGAAAATGCAATCACAAGTTGAGTCTACGAATAGCAGTTTCAGCGGTGTTGACCAGAATGCCTCGCTTCGATGTACACCATAGGCATTCAAACAGTAACACCGCATTTGAATGAGGCGTTCGGTTGAATACTGCTGAAACTGCTCTGTAATATCTGCTATGTTAGCAGGGGTGGATCCAGGGTAGTTTATGTGATTTCCGTAAACTACTCAACTTTTTTCAAACCTCTAAATTTTAGGTAGTTTTTTTTATTTTTTATTTAAACATATATTCTTTACATTTGTCCTAAGAGCAGAAGCTCATCGAGAGGACTTATGTAACATAATAAACTGACATAATTAACAGGGAACGAGAAAAACATTAAATGCAGAAGAATAACACACTTAAAATTGATTAAATAAAATAAAAATAAACAATAATTAAGACTGGGAACCTGGCTTTTTAGTATTAGATACATGATTATTATTTAGGACTGAATCTTCCAGAATCTAGAATAAATTTTTGAATTTCAATAAACAGTCGGGCATTATCCTGAAATTCTAGATCGGGCGATCCATGAAGCAGTATTTGAACACGGAAACGTTCAGTACTATTAAGCCAGGTATTTCAAAAAAGGCTGCAATTGAGGTGAGGAGCTTTGTTCGAAGAGCATTGTAAATTGGGCAATTTAAGAAATAATGAGCTATTGTTTCATTTCGGAATCCACATTCACAAGTGGGAGATTGTGTGCAATTTATCTTAAATAATAATTGAGAGCGTTGGTATCTAATCTTAAACGAGTGTGAAGTATTGATGCATATCGTGAAAATGCGACATCGAATAATTTATTATATTTTTGAGGAATACAAAGAAGCTTAACTTTATGTTTAAATTTAGGAAGACTTTCAAGTTTTTGGATAGATAAATCCAAAGAATTCCATAGTTTAATAGATGAAGGAAAAAAAGATTTTTGAAACCTGTTAGTCCTAGTAGGAATTAGACTAATATTTTGGCCTGTTCTTAAGGAAAAATGAGTGCGTTCTCTGACTAAAGGGGGAAGTAACTTAGATAAATAAAAAGGGGAATGGCCATGTGTAATTTTATAAATATAAATTAATTTATGATATGCTCTTCGAGAGTGGAGGCTTTCCCAACCAAGTTCCGTTAACAGTTTTGCGTAACTAGAGCCCTTCATTGCACCAGTAACTACTCTTGCTGCTTGATACTGAATATTTTCAAGGATCTTACACTCAAGATCAGTACTATTATCCCAAATAACATCTGCGTATTCCATTTTTGATCTCACTAAGGATTTATAAAGAATATTTAAAGTATTCCTGTTTAACTTGAATTTAACCCTCTTTAACAGATTTAATTTCTTTGTTGCTTTTAGATGGCTGTCTAAAATGTGTTTCTTCCATGATAGATCATTGGATAGTTATATAGGTAGTTTATTACTAGGAGGGGTGGGGTGGGTGGGGTATGAGTAGTTTACTCTGTCAGAGTAAACTACTCAGTCCAAACCCTGGATCCACCCCTGGTTAGTGTGTTCATTTTGGTGATTTTGTGCTCTTATTACTTACCAGCCGAAAAAATTAAACAATTTTTTTTGTTTTTGTTTAACCTTTTACAAATACCGATTGCATGGGGGTCGGGAAATAGTTGTCGAGATCGTTTTTGTTACATGTAGTAATTATTCGCTTCAAGTTAGCATTGGACTGCCATTTGTTTGCTAGTTAGAGATTAAACACGAGCTACGCAAGTGCTCAGGTATATTAAGGCCTGGGTCAAGGACTATCACACTCCTAATAAGTATAGGGGTGTTCTACTTTAGTTTGGGTTTACTCGAAAACCTTGATTTCATGTAAACCCACCCTTGAATCATTTTGTATAGATGGTTGCCATGGCGATTGAAGCTGTGACCTTTGAACTCATTTTTAGAAAAGTACAATTCAAAGCTTCGGGAGGAATGTAAAGCGCACAAAATTCAGAACTAATGCAGTTTACCATGTAGTTTATGCATCCAATTAGACATTGTTGAAATGTTTGTTAAGTAATGGTCCGCGCAAGAGGTAGGCATATGTTATGCATGGAATGTAAAAAGGTGCTAATTGTGGTATTGTTTCAATCTTCCACCTCATTGGCTTAGACATTAAAATCTATCTAAACTTGAAGAAGAATATTATTTTTTCTGATTTTGTAAACAGATTTGAATTGCATCTAGTGAATACTCTCATAACTTTCAATATGACGAACTTTCAATATGGGGAACATTTTTAAATTGAAGGTTTCCTTGGTTATTGTTTTGCACTCTTCTGATTGGACAAAATGTTTTCACACAAAAGAACTGTACCTTTAAAATGCATTTCAGTGGATTTAATTTCAGAAATTTATGATTTAAGGGTTGATGAGTTGTCAGTATGAAAAACAGAAAATACTAAAGTGGGGAAGCAAATTGCATCTGAACAATAGAATTGTGCCTACCTCTTGCGCGGACTGTTACTTAATTCAGTACAAACTTGAGGGGTATCATTTCATACTAGCCTTAATTACCCTTCCCTTAAAATAACCAACACTCCTAATTGGAGCAGCAAAAGTGTGCACTAAATCTGGATTCGCTTGCATGAAAATACCTACTAAATTAGTACCCTTTTACGGTACGCCAGGAGGGTTTTCTAAAATTTACGTTAAATTAAGGTCATAGGTCACATTTCATGTTTCCATGAAAATGTGTTAAGGTTGCGACTTTATCGAATCTGTCAAAGTGTCAAGAATATATCTTATAATCACGAAGAGAAACCACCCCCTCTTGATTTGCGGCGGCCATATTGAGGCCCATGCCTTAACGCCCCTGAGTGCGAAATAATGTTTTCCACAACAGTACCATTACGTTATAGTATTAATATTTGCGTAAAATTAGTAGAATTAGTCAAACAAACAGTGCAAACAATAAAATCAGATTTGTACAGATCGTTACTCGTGTGTACCCCCGTACATACTCGGTGTTTTAGTCAATATCCTGTCAGTACGTTTATATGTACTATTTACAATATCAGCGAACGAATCGTATATCCACTAATGTATTATCATTTGTAGTATATATGCAGTATATTTGATACAGAATTCTAATAGAGCTAACTACAATTTTCTATCAGGTTTACAGGGGTAGTAGCCATGTCACTTGAAAGCTGCGTTTAGATTGGTTAGCACTCATGAATTATTAATGATTGATAAGACCAGTTCATATACGCCTTTTGCGAATATTGTACTGTACTTTTTGATGAAAAACATAAAATAAGGGTTCCGCGTTGTACGTCAAGACATGCTCAGTATTCATCAAGACAGTAGTTATCCCGTCCGGGGAAGGCTAGGGAGGTCAGTGATCGGGTGTGAGACTGGCGCGTAGGTTGGTACTCTGTATCATTTGATACAGGGATTCTAGTTAGCTAGAGCGTATCTTTTCCTTCAGTTACAATCGTTGTCTGTTTGATATTAGTTTGAAGCTGCATAGTTTGTTTGTCATCCATCGCCCGTGGACTTGGATACATGAATTCAACAAAGGAAATGGAGCGAGTAAAATCCATGAGCTGGAACCGAATCTGAAAATAGCATCGCGACGTCCACTGAGCCAAAAATAGATTGGCGCAGACTATAATAGCGTCGGAGATCAATTGTCTTTATATTTGTCTCGTTTTTTTCCTTTTTTTTCCTGCATCTTTTTTTTCCTCAGTCGAGCCGCCGTGACTGTGATGGGCTGGTACTCAGCTGGGACTTGCACCCAGTCCTCGCGGCTCACTGCCGCGCGTGCGCTGTAACACCACTGAGTAATTTTTGGGTGTGTGCATGACGGCTCGAAATAACAATGCCAATGCATATGAATAAAAAATGTGCTGCCAAATTGAATCCAAACAATAGGCCAGTTTCACGATTATGAGCAGTTGTATATACCTGCCCGCCAAATAAACAAAGGATTTGTACAACTACGCATGATCTTGAAACTGGGTTAAATCGAAGACCAAAATTAAAATATCCAAGGCCAAACAAAACAAGGTACAACAAGAGATGATCGTAGTGAAAAGACCGTAAACCTGCGTAATTCGGATGCCAAATAAGAAACGATTGTTGTGAAAACGCCGTAAACCTGCGTAATTCGGATGCCAAATAAGAAACGATTGTGAAAACGCCGTAAACCTGCGTAATTCGGATGCCAAATAAGAAACGATTGTTGTGAAAACGCCGTAAACCTGCGTTATTCGGATGCCAATTAAAGCCAACATGTGAATAGTAGAAATTTGTATGCAACAAACTAACGAAGGAAAACTAAGATTATTCGGAAACGCATAAAGCGTTAAGCTTAGAAAATATCAAAGAAAACCCAGAAGTAGGTCGAGGAAACTGAAACGAGAATTAGGTAGACGAAAACCGAAAACTTAAAGAACATAGAAAACCCAAAAGAAAAATCAAATCAAAATTGGTCCTGCGTATTTTATTTATTGCGCAAGACGTACAGTTATATATCTCAGTGAACACAAACGACGAATACCCTCAAAGGTAAAAGGTATGTTAGTATACTGGTACCTAAAGAAGTCGTAGAAAACCCCAAAGAGAGTCGTAGAAAACCCCAAAGAGAGTCGTAGAAAACCCCAAAGAGAGTCGTAGAAAACCCCAAAGAGAGTCGTAGAAAACCCCAAAGAGAGTCGTAGAAAACCCAAAAGAGAGTCGTAGAAAACCCAAAAGAGAGTCGTAGAAAACACAAAAGTTTGTCGTTACGGTAGAAATCTAAAGGGAAGAGAACAGGACATTTGTAGAAAACCAAAAGCAAGTCGAGATCCGAAAAGCCATGATCTTAAAATGCAAGACAAGGTTCGTCAAAGCCATGCATGGTAGTTATCAGTACACGCGTGTCTGTAAATAGATGTGGCAGCAGTCTTAGGGGGCCTTCATTTATTAGAGGGGGTGCATGGAATAACATTTTTAGGTATGTGCTCAAAATATTATCCAGCCCTCTCCATGATAATTAAAAATTTCAAGTGTATGTAATTGTTAATTGTATAAAAATAAGTAATCGGGTGAATGAGGAAAATTCGTGAAGAAATCTCTATCTATCTATCTATCTTCCTATACTCGTCTCCATCTCTAAGATGATTCTTACGAGTTGTTTGGTCATTGGCAAAGAATAACAGTAATAGATAAGTAAATAAAAAATAATAATAATGAAAAAGAAAAGTAATTAGAGCTGCATCAGTTAATTTTACAGGAAGTGATGATCAAGCTTTGTTTTGGAGGAGGAGATAGATTTAGCCTGGACTAGAGTTGATGGTAAGCTGTTTCATTCTCTTATGGTCTTATGGAAGAAAGAAAACTGATGATAGTTTGTCTGTGATGGAGGGACTTTGTAGGAGAATTGATGTAGATGTCGACTTGTTCTCCCCATTGGTGTTAAATACTTCTGTTTGTCCACCTCAACTACATCACTGACGAATCTTAAATAGCATAGACAGTCTATTCTTTTTTCTTCTTAGTTCTAAGGTTTCCCATTCGAGTTCTTGTAGCATTTCAGATACACTTGATGTATTGTGGTATCTGTTTAGGGTGTAGCGGCGCGCTGCTCTTCTTTGGACCATCTCAATTTTCTTGATGTTTACTTGGGTATATGGGTCCCAGACTGTGGATGCATAGTATTCAACTGTTGGACGAACCAGACTCTTATATGCGACAGATTTCAGGAATGGCGAATTTACTTTAAGATTTCTCTTCAGAAAGCCCAATGTTTGATTTCCCTTGTTTACAATATTAGAGATGCGAGTGTTCCAACGAAGATCCGATGTGAGTGTCACTCCAAAAGTACTTTGCTGAATCTACTACCTAAAGAATCTTTCCATGAGCTTCAACAGTCAGACTTTTTGCAGACGATACAATGCTGTACCTATCTATACAATCACAGGATGATGCAAATACTCTCCAAAGTGACCTGTATAAGCTTGAAATGTGGGAAAATAAGTGGCTCATGGAATTTAATATAGATAAATGCCATGTTATACGGATCACTCGCAAACAAAACCCGTTCATCTATAATTACATACTGCAGCCTTCAGGCAGGTCATTTATGTATAGCAAGAACAAACATGTTTCTTGGTTAGACTGAAATAAAAGTATTTTTGTGGAATGCATATATAATTAATTAAAGATAGATAAAACAGTAACCAAAACATTCCTCGAAAACCACTTGAAAACCAAAAGAAATTCAAAGCCTGGCAATCCAAAACAAGCCATGGGCAATTCGTTGAAATACTCCTTAAAAAGGTTCAATCAAGGATTTCAAAGTGATGGAGATTGGTCAGCAAGTCTATTGAATAGTCCAGTTTCGTATTCGAAAATTACCGCTGAATGCAATGACTACAGACGCATGTACTCAGGGTTACCCTCATTCTGAAGTTAAACATTCATAAATACCAGCGAGAAGTTGGGCTATTCACAACACTGCGTATTGTTGTAGTTTCGCGTTTTGCACCTTCTCGTTGGTATTTAAGAATGTTTAACTTCAGAATGAGGCTAACCCTGAGTACATGCGTCTGTAGTCATTGCATTCAGCGGTAATTTTCGAATACGAAACTGGACTATTCAGTGTGAAGGCAATTACAGTCACTAAATCAATTCAAAAGTTCATTGTCAGAAAAAGATCAGAAATAGCAACGACTGTCTCCACGTTGTGTGTAGGTAATAGTCTCGGAGTTTACTCCACCGACACCAACTAGCCCAACTAACATAGGCATCCGAAAGAATGCGAGGGGTAATTATGAATCTAAGTAAATAAATTGTTCTAATGGGCCTTTTGCAGCTAGGCATTCACGTGACTGTACAGGATTGTACTGGATGGCAAAAAATATCTGACTTCATTTATTTAGAGGCCTTGTACGAAATCGGTATTGTTATTAGCAAAACCAGTTTGTAAATGCTATTTTTCTAGCCTGAATTTCAGAACGAACCAGAGGAGACGGCTGAAATTCACGCTACTATTTTCCACCTCCAATCGATTGTCGATCTTTCTAAAACAGCGTTTTAAAAAATGGCTTGCCATCCAGCATCCATGGCAACGTCTTTCCCATGGGGATTACGAGCTCATTCATTCGTTAACGAAGTATTATATCAGCACGTGACTGTTAGCTGCAAAAGGCCAACTGCGTTCGACGAAGGAGAACGCCATCCTAATCTGTTATTTCTTGGGCTCCCTGTGTCTCACAGGAAAGAAAAATCGAGAATTTTGGTGTCGCAGTGTATATTTTTTCGTTATTTTGAAAAAATTAACCTCGTTCTGGCGCGTGAAAATACGCACGCGGTTGTTTGGAGTAGTTTCGTTTGTTGCGCTGTGATCGACTCGGTATAAAGTAATATTTCTTCAATCAAATGCAATGTTGTCTAAAAAGTACGTAGGTCAGTACTATTTATCAAAGCCTGAGAAAAGTCAATTCTCGAGCTACAACAGCTGACAAGCTATTGCTTAAGATACCATCATATAATCTGAAATCTTATGGCTACCGCGCTTTTTCAGTTTGCGCCCCGCAACTGTGGAATTCCTTACCATTAGATCTAAAGCACAGCCCCTCCGTTGACAGCTTCAAGAAAAGCTTAAAAACATTTTTATTTAATAAGCTTACTACTAAGCAATTATAGCCATCGTACAGTATATTGCAATTACTAGCATTATTTTAATATTTTAATATATATATTAAACATTTTATCCATACGCCTTATTTTATCATTATCATTATTTTGGTTTAATTCTGCTGTTTGTTTGTTTTATATTAGGTAATTATTTTTAGCATTAGGATACCTTGTAAAAAAATATTTATATTATTGTAAAGCGCTTTTGGTCTATGAAGGAAAGAGCGCTATATAAATAAGCTATTATTATTATTATTATTATTATACAAAGTCAGTGTTACAGCCCAAAATGTTTTCCTTTATCTCAGTAATTTGATGAGCTGCACCCTTGGTATACAAGTTGTACAACTTATTAGTGAAAACAACTTTACACCCACAATAGTCAGTCTGTTAATATCAACAGTGTAGTCCAGAACACTGAAGCAATCTTTTAGTCTGCAAAGGCCGGTTATGTTTGTTTTACCACAGGTAGCCAAAACCATTATGTCGAATGCACTTTACTAATCTATGATTACTTCTAGTTAATAAATATAAGAGAATTCCTAACAGTCTTGACAGTTCAAGCCACATAATTGAGTCTGAAGACTGTATCTACACCGTAAAACAAAGTTAAATGTGAATACATATATAGGTGCGGATCAAACGAGGAGAGACTATCTACGACCATTCCGCTACAATTCTCGCCAGTTGTATTAAGTGGTTAAAATTTAATTGGTGTTATTCCGCTTTAAGAACTATGAAAACAGTATATTTGAACTACTCTTCTATTAAGCTCGCTACCGTTTATCAAACTCCAATATTAACAAACGTCAGTATATAGACATGTTACGCATGTTCTAAATACCACACACCATGCCATACCCACACAATCATATAGAAGACAAATATAAAAGCGGAACGAGCCGAAAGCTTACAAATGCTCAGTTTCTATAAAGCTGAATTAGTAATGTTAGCCATAGTAATAGAGAGCCGAGCCTAAATATATTACAAAATCATTGTCTAAACGAAATTCGAAGTTAAATCTAATACTATTTTCTTCAGATATGAGATCACCCCAAAGTAGTGCCCTTGCACTCCCCTCCCACCGGATTTATAGGTTTGTCTGTAGACGGTCTACAGTATGTTCTAGCTTATTAGGTTCTTGACACAACATTGTAAAGTACTGAACCTGCATGCATGTCGGATCATTTGTTCCATCTCTATTTTATCGAAGTGCGGCACAATTCTATTGTTCATCTGCAATTTGCTTTCTCCATTTTTGTATTTCGTTTTTCAAAGACCACACAACCCCTTAAATAATAAATTTCTAAAATCAAATCCACTAAAACTGCATTTTAAAAGTACATTTCTTTTGTGTGAAAACATTTCGTCCAATCAGAAGAGTCCAAATCAATAACCAAGAAACGTTCAATGTTCCCCACATTGAAAGTTCGTCATCAGTATTAAAGTGCCCCTACGATCAAATTTTGACATATCAATGTTTTTGCATATTCATAAAGTAGAGTTCATATATTGTTACCAGTTCAAATTGTTTTTCGATACAACGACAGGAAGTCCTATCTTTTTAGCTCCGAATATTGAATCTACACGTCCGCCATTACTGGAAGCCGTGCCCTTTGTTCAGCTTTAAACAAAGGTTTATTCACCGGAAATGATGTCATACACTTAACGCTCGCCTGCAGAACACAACGCCTGGAGGCATATTTCTACTAAAAACGTCTTCACGTACATAAGAAGAAAGTTATATTTATCTTTGCGAGGTTGGCTACTTTTGTATGCACGCTATTTCGCGCCACGAGGTTGTCGTGTTAAGTGTATGACATCACTTCCGGTGAATAAACCTTTGTTTAAAGCTGAACAAAGGGCACGGCTTCCAGCAATGGCGGACAGGATTTTACCGGTAAACTCTCCTAAAATTTGTGGTTTAAGATGCCCATTTGGGAATATTTTTTACTATTTCGGATATTTCTAATACTGATTGACCTATAGACACTGAAAAAGTGGCAAATCGAAATGGTAAATTTTCGTCGTAGTGGCACTTTAAAAGTGACGAGTGTTTCACTAGATGCAATTGAAATCTGATTACAAAATGAGAAAATTATATTTTTCTTCAAGTTCAGATATATTTTAATGTCTAAGCCAATGAGGTGGAAGAATGAAACAATACCACAATTACCACCTTTTTACATCCCATGCATGACATATGCCTACCTCTTGCGCGGACCATTACTTAAGTAAATACATTGTATTCGACCTTATACATGAAGTACAAGTACATCGGCACTAATCACAACGATTATATGTGTAATACAAAATATATACTGAACAGTAACCTATTTTACACCGATAAGGCTGTTTGCTAACTCGAGTACGTCATAAAAATATTTTGCACATATCCTAATCACCGGTTTTAATTTTGTTATATGAAATCAAAATAAGTCTAATTCAAGAGTTCCGAAGGAAAATATAATTGGAGAAATTTGATGAGAAACTGGAAAGAAAATGAAATTAATCTAAATACTTAATAAATACGTCAATCCTCAAATAAACCTGACTAAACCTGATTATTTTTCTGAAATCGAATTAAGCAATCATGTACCGGAATCGAATATTAATCGAATTTTTAACAAAAGTTAAGGTGGCTCGAGAGTATCATAACCGCGAAGTCAGGTGTAGGACCGTTTTGATAAACTTTCTAACATTTCCTATGGCATAAATAAGTGTACTACACGTGTTCAAGAATCTAAAAGATCGAGAAAATAATTTTGGCGAAAGTGTATTTGCAACTGAAATAGACCGCGACACCCGTGCGCCACTTAAGCAACCAGGATGAAGAAAAGTGTTTCTACCGAAATTTGGTGTTTACCATTTCTTTTATTTGCCTATAGCTGCCTTTTTTAACCATATTTTCGCAAAATATGATAAGGCAGAGTTCCATTCAGGCCGAACGATAAACGGTGTGATTTACTTTCTTAAGTTCGCGTTATCCTTTGAACGTAAATTTGAAGTTCACGGTTTTTTTTTTAAGAGAACGGTCAAAGTATAGGTGATTACAGCTGTGTGCATTTTCACGAACAGTTATTATATTATTTAATTAAGATGGTTGCTTAAGGTCCCAAATCGGACAACAACGTGTGGTTCGGAGATGAATACTGATCCGAGTGTCGAGTAATTCCAGTGCCGTTGGCTGGTATCTCTCAATTCTGATCATTTATCATTTTAAATAGCTACACCTGTAATTCATAAACTTCAGATGGAGGCATTTGTTTGACTGTTCTTGGTAAACTCGTTCACATTTATTTTGGTCGTACTTAAACAGTATGATTTTTAATTCAAAATCTCGCAATTCATCTTCAAACATTCGCCTCCATCCTGAAGGAACAAACCTAAGAAGCTGCCATGTCTAAGAAAGTCCTAAGATAAAGCTCCTCCATGATGCCACGAGTTGGTGTCCTCCACTGCAGTGCGACGGCTATAATACTACCCTCTATCAACTACACTTTCTACTATACTGAGTGACAAATCCGAATTTCGGAGCTGAATCGATCGAAGTACCGCAACTCAAAACCGACAACTCGAACCACAAACCAACCCTGAACTGACCACCGAGAGTGTGCAAACTAACCTGCTGAATGACTTGTTTTATCAGTGATTTAAGTCCACATGAATGTGACCCTTTAGTACAGCATCACAATGATGCCGGTGTGAACTTCATATTAAATGGCGGAGTAATCATCAGTTATGTCCGGCAGGTTTGTTTTGAACACCCTCAGTCCCTTACTCTAGGTTACCATCTCAAAGAGAAAGGTCATTATGAGACAGTGATGCAGGCAGGCCGTTGAAAATCACAAAAGTAAAATAGATATGTAAATGATAACAGCCATTCTTAACGACATGATTGCTATTTGTTATTTAAGGACTTTTCACAGATTCTCTGTAATACTATAAAACTGAATACTTTATTTGCAAATTTTCCTAGCGAAATCACGCTTTTACCAGTCGTCAGCCTACCTATACCAGAGTTATATGGTGAGCACTGGGCGGCGCCTAGTAGCTACAGGGGTGGTCTTATCCTAACGCGCATGTGGGCTGTGTGTGAACCGATCAGATACTCGATAAAAATAATGACCAGACTCTTAAAAACTATACTACCCGTCCTGCCCTGCCCGATAGACATCAAACAACTCAAATATATTATCTAGCTAAAGGGGGCCTATTTAGTATAGAAAACAAATACCAAACCTAATAACTTTGTATCTCTCCTTCGACGTCAAGCTCTTATTGTCATTCCACTAGGATCCATATCTTCCGGTTCCAATTATTTTCTTGTCCAGTCCTAATTTTACTATGTTTGTGGCTCAAACTGGAACAGACGAGTTTCTTATCCACGGTAGTTTTAATTTGGAAAATTTCTACAGCATTTAATTGTACACTGTTGTGCCGCTGAAATAAGACATTGAAACTCCTTTGACTTAGGAGAAATGCTATTTCTTATGCACTAGTTTAAACCGGCAAGAATTCTCCTCAAAGTTTAAGAAAAAAACTAAGGGGAGGTAACCTCGTCTTCCTCAATGCTCCAGCGATGTCCAGCGATGTCCAGCGATGTCCAGCGAGGTTCTGAGCGAACGGATCCATTGATCCGTAAAATCTAGCTACCGGACCGATTGATCCGGGAAAAAAAGGTCCTATACCCATAAAAAATATTCGTGGCAGCTTCTTCTAAAAAAACATTGGATCCAATTTCGGTTTTAAACCGTTGTTCCAAGGACCCACTTAAACTAGGTCTGATTTTATTTAATGTATACCTTTCTTTGAAGGGGTCTTTGATACTCTTTACCATTTGCTAGTACGAGATCCAGCGAATGGTCCAGTTTGACTACGAGACCACAGTCGCCCTTCGTTATAGATTGCTGTTGAAGTTCCATATTCGGTTTAGGAACGCGGTTGGTTTCCCCAGCTAATGTACCCATTTAAAACAGAGGGATATTTAAAACGAAGGAAGTAGCAAATATGTTCAGCAAAAATAAGGAATACATTTTATTGTATAGAACCTAAATATCTAAATATAATTATAGTTGTCAATTTAGTGATCGGTACGAGTTTATTTTAACTCTTTTGTAATATGACAACAAAATTGTCTAGTCTGAATCCATAAAACAAGAAAGTTATTCTCATTGCTTCAACGAGATCAAATCGATCAAAATAAAATTGAACTTCCTCGTTTGAAATATGCCCTCTGTAGAAAAACTCACTGTTTGGACTCGTGTTTATCACAGACAGCGCTCTGAACTCCGTTCCTTCAGGTTTCCTGTAACTTCCAGTTTCTTTTCCTGTAACGGCAATACATACTGAATTGGCTAAACTGCAGAATAAAGGCAGTGCTTCAAACTAATATTTGAACTACATTAAATAATAGTCTATTCTTCGCCAGTGTTAATGTGACGTCATCAAAAAAACTAAAATTCAAACTAAAAGTCCTACAAAGCTGTTCTTTGTAAATATTCTAGACATCGATAATAAAAGCCTACACAAACAATTTCACGTCGACAGGGTGTACTGTTCCGGAGTAAATCAAATTTGAATTTTATGACAGAACCGCCCCAGCGTGTTTTCCGAAAGGCATAAAAATCCATGTAATTTTGTACAAACATTTTTTTAACTCGATAAATGTTTAAAAGTTGCATTCAAAGAGTTTTGAAGTGAAAGCTAATGATTTTGGTGGGAAATTAACCTTTATTTGTATTTTCGTTTTATGGCCGCCATATTGGTGCATGTCCCATAGAGGGACACCCAAGATGGCGGCCGCATACAAAGTACTGTAAAGTTGTCGTACATTCATGGACCACAGCTCCGTTAGAAAATAATCTAATGTTACTAAATTTGGGTTATAATTGTATTTTTGGTAGTTCTACAAGGACCAAGGCGTTTTATTTGATTTTATCAATGCGAACCAATTTTGCGATCGCGTGTCATGACGATGAAAACCACCAATTATAGTTCAGATGTGTATTTAGAGTCACTATGAATGATTTGGGGTTGAAATTGGTGGGTAGGTTTTTAGGTTTGCAAACTATTGGAGAGACTGAATAATTAATAAACCGAGCAGCGCAGTATTCTGCATCGCTCCCAAAAATGAAGATTTTAAAACTCAGCGCAGTCAAGGGCAATTTATTTTATTTTAGTCCTCAGTTAATCTAGCACTCTTATATAATGGTGGTTTTTGGTTAGTGTACGGTGTTCAAAGATGACGTCTCAAAGTAACACGAGGTAAAAATAGTACATTTACCCTCCAGGGGCCAATTCAATAACTTTTAAACGTGTCTGGTCATCGTTATTGAAACGCCGAAAAACAATGGCAGACTTGTAAAATACACGTGTAAAGTTTATAGAATTGGCCCCAGAACAATACTAGAACACTTCGTTAAAATATGTCAGTATGAGGAATAATCTTTCTCTGTATCATGCATATGTAAGAATATTTCCTCCGTATTTTCTCTATTAAACGAGTAAGAATATATTTTCTATTACGAGAGTAAGAATATTTTCTCTATTGAAAGAGAATTCAAACTAAGTTGTTCAAACGTTTTACTAAAGCAGTGTATCAAAATTCCGACTTGGGTTGCAATCATTCCTAAAACCGTGTGGCGGCCATGTCCGTTGGTAGGAACACTGAAAAATAGCTATTAATGTGGTTACAATCCTACCAATGATATAACACTTGTCCCTCACCTTGTGAAAGAGTTAGCAAGCCTACTAGGGTCCTTCCGCTTTAAAATGTTCCCATCGGACAGAAGACATACTCATATACACTTCTACTTTCTTTGGACCTGCAAAGAGGAAAGCCGGGGCAAATATATTCAGTTGTGAATCCAGGTTTATCGAAAAGTTTTCATAGCTAATTTTAGCTTATACGGACATTTTCAACGCCAGCCACGTGAGCAATCCTCGTTCGCAAATTTTCTTTCTTAAATCCGTCTTTCTGTGCTTTGAAGCTGCCATAGCGGCTTCTAAACATTAGTTCCGCTCTCTCCAAGAGAACTACTGTACAGTACGTAGAATCGAAAAATATACACTTGAAATAGAACTGCTATAAATATTCATGTTTTTCGAGAGTTACTGAAGCAGTTTACAACGTGCACTGACACACAGCCAAAAACTTACAATTTTCCACGGTTCATAGGTGTTTTTAAGCAGTTAACTTCTTCAGGACTATACTCAGCTCAGCTAACTTTGTCCTTTTTCACTTTTGCGGTGGTTCCCCTTTTCCTCAAAGGAATACTCCATTTTTTCCTGTCCTCAAACGATATATAGTTTGCAGTTTAGCAACAAGAAGACAAATTAAGTGAGCGCGAAATTCGGAATGTGCCGGTTTTGACATTTAATTTTGCATATGGCATTTTGGGCTGCCAATGACCTACCCAATGAAACCCTATACAAAGAAACACAAAACTATAATTAAAATCTGCATCATGATTGGTCAAGAGTTAGCCTTTCCTGGAACGCGTGACGCCCTAACGATTGCACACCGTGCAGCTTGTCCGAGCTGGCATTCCTTTCTCAATTGCCATAGTTACACTGGCAATCAATCAAGTCCCCAGAGCCCGCCGAGCCCTGGGGACGAGATTGACTGGCAATTGGCCATTTTGACGATGTTGCGCGTGCATTGAGAACAATATACATGCAATCAAGAAAACAAAAGATTGTCATGCAACAATGAGTTTTGGCGGGCCATATTCTGTTTTTTTGGCGGGCCACATTCTTTTTTTTTGGAGGGCCACATTCTGTTCTTTAGCGGGCTACATTCTGTTTTTTTGGCAGGCCACATTCTGTTTTTTTTGGAGGGCCACATTCTGTTCTTTGGCGGGCCACATTCTGGCTTTTTTTCAGGGGTCAAATTTCGGGTAAAAACTGTTTTCCTTATTTCAGCACAGCCGAGTATGGTAAGAACGCCAAGTTTCTAACGCTGATAGGTATCGCCATTCTTGACTACCTTAAGTGGTTTGTGTGTAGTAAAACGTGTCACGTGGTCTGTCACGTGACTTAGAACACGAAATCAGTAAATCAAAAACGCGGCTCCGAGTTCAAAACAGCTAGGATGATGAGTGGATATGTTTAGTTAAGGTTGAAGCCTTTTACCTAAATCAACTTAGAAAAGATGACTACAATGGTTCGTTAACGAGTAATTAAGGCGAACATATGCAAAATAGGTCACGTGACTTTTTGTACCCTTAATATCTTCTTATCTTTACATGATAGTCATGTTTTCTAAGCGTGATCTGAAACACTGCGGGAGGAGTAATGTTTTAGCAGGGTTACTTTATATTCATATGTTATCGTCGCAACCGCATTTCACTTAAACGATTTTATATAATTATGACGTCATCGATCACGTGATACGACAACCATCCACTTAACAAATTTAAGGGAGTTGATATTAGTATTACGGTGTAAAAAGTTTTTGTTTAAACTGTTATTTCTGTCAGAAAACATTTTTTAACTTACATCTATTTTCCGTTAAATGAACCAGGCCTTAACCAGCTTGAGTTGGCGGGCCACATTCTGTTTTTTTGGCGGGCCACGTGCTTTTGTTTTCAATGCGTGCGCAACATCGTCAAAATGGCCTTTGGGCCTTTTGCAGGAATGCAATCACGTGGTTGTACGAGACAGCAAAAAAAAACTGACTTCATTTAATTAAATGTTCCAGACGGCAAGATATAATACTATTGTGGACGTTCTTCACTGTGCTTTTGGCCTCTGTAAAACCTTTCTGCGGCGACATTTGTTTCCTTCGTCCATTATGGCCAGTTGGCAGTTGAATCGCTGTTGAAGCTCGAAGGTATTTTATACTCCGGCTGGTGTTTTATGCTGGTGGGCTGTTTTGAAACTACAGACCTGCTTCGTTGGTAAGGAAAAGCAAGGCGATCGAGGATTAATAATAATAGTTTTGTCGTCGATCTTCAAAAACTAGATATCGTCCTAAATTATGACTGATTGTGCGTGTCTCTGAATACAGGTAGCCCGACAATACAAAGAGAGGCTACCTTACTGAAAACACAGGTAACCCGTCACAACAGAGCCAAGCTAGGATAACACAGGTAGCCCGGAAATACAAAGAGAGCCGGTACCGCACTGGTAACACAGGTAACCCAAAATGACTAAGTGCAATACAGGTAGACCAAAAAAATACATAGAGAGGGCAGGTAATCCGAAACTGCTAAAACGATAAAACAATTAATATTTTTTATTATATTTTTTGTTAATTAAATTATGAAGCGCAGCACTTGTGTTCACTCGTGTGGAGTTTTAGATCAGATCGTCATAGTACTGCTAACAATGTACTTTTTGTTCTAATTATCGCTATATTTTAATATCTCTGTTATGTAGAGTACCTGGATAAATTATTTTAAAGGTCAATTAACTAACTGACATTGAATTCGAAACTGTTTGTATTGATAAGATGAAGTGGTTTCGTCTAACAGTCTGTGAGTTTGAGAAGCCGGCTTAGAAGAGCTTTCTCATTAGGAATTACATGTTTTTATTACTATGAAATTGATGTTTTTCATTCACACTCGTCATTTATTTATATAGTTTTAGCTGGACATTTTCCCAAGATCAATCAAATTCAGAGTCTGAATATGTCCTTGGATTGAATTTATTGCACTGAATTACACTTGAATTGCCAGTATTCTGTGCATACTAATAGCAATGTGAACACAGGTTGCCCGAAAATACAAAGAGAGGCTACCTTACTGAAAACACAGGTAATCCGACACAACTGAGCCAAGCTAGGATAACACAGGTAACCAGAAATAACTAACCCAGGGTACCCTAGGATAAGACAGGTAGCCCGGAAATACAAAGAGAGGGTACCGCACTGATAACACAGGTAACCCGAAACAACTAAGAAGATAAACACTTATTATTATTATTTTATTATAGTTTTTTGTTATTTAAATTATGAAGCGTTATGCACTCGTGTTCACTAATGTTCTGACTCATATGGAGGTTTAGATCAGATCATCATTGTATTTGAATCCGAGCATTTTTGAGCTACCTGTGTTATCTTAGGGTACCCTGGCTTACTTGAAATTTCACACCAGTGAACACAAGTAGAACACGAGCGATTTTAGATGAGATCGACTGTATGTGCATACTTTCGCATCGTCTGATTGTGCGTTTGTAATGTGACAAACACGCAGGTGTATGAGATAGAGCGTCCGCGTTAAAAAATTACGCCGGAGTTCAAGCTTCGTGCAGCTTTTTGTTTGTTTTTGAATTCCCGCCAATTCTGTTGGTTCAGTCGGCAGCAGGAGCCATTACCAGGAGCGTCCAAATAAACTATACCCGTGAGTCAGCGTATGACCGGTTTGAGCTATTTTTAGAATATGTTTCCCGGGTAACTGCCTTCTGACTCTGCTGCGATCGTGCATGCGCATAAGGTTGCCGTGATTATCGAGATTAAGAATGATCTATTGTTCTTTGAGGTGATTTTACTAACGCTGCATTGTCCTGACTGGTTTGATTGGATTCCCAAAGTGTGGGCACGTGAACTCCCGTGAGATCTGTTCTAAATATAGCTCAATCCGGTCATACGCTGACTCGCAGACCTAGTATGGAAGATGGATGCTCCTGGTAATGGGCTCCTGTCGTCAGTCAATGTTTAACAGCATTTTGCCGCCACTCCAACATTTTCATCCAACAAAGTTGGATTATGTTATCAAACAATGTTCGCTAGTTTGACCACAACTTTATGAACCTACCCTCAAGCGCGCGGTATTCGATACACGATTTAAAAGGTTAAATGGACTCCGTTAAAGTTTAAATGCCAGATATTTACATAAGAAGTTATTGTTGGATATCTATAAATCAAATCACGCTCCTTTTTCACTCAATCCCAAAATAATCTTAGTTGATGTGATTACCCTCTGTAACATACAAAGCGTTTATTTTTTAACAAAGCTACCGTAGCTTTCTTAATGAATGCGTCCTGTGAATGAATATTGTTAAAGGGATTACTGCAAACCCAAGCAATACTCTGGATTCGTAGTATATTTTGGAAGGTAAACTGCAGCACTGTGTTGTGCCAGATGATAACTTATCAGCTTTACGTGAGTCCTATCCGAGTCTAGACAAAATGGGCTGATGTGGTATTTCATGTGACACTTTGGATATAAGTTCTGTAGGACTGAGTTGATTTGTTTAATGCAGTGTCTGACAGGTGTTTCATTCTGAGTTTTATTTACCTCCATATCCTCATAAGCTGTTTGCATAACCTTTTCCCCTTGCAAAATCGTCTCGACGCATTGGATATATTGAAAACTGCTAGTCAAATTAAAGCCTTCGCAAATATACCCATCACAAAATTCGACCCAAACAATCCAGTGGCATTTACTCCTTATTTATGCATACTATGACTTTTTACGTGAGTTACAGGGGTGCTATATTTAACGTTGCGTGCTCCAGAAGAATACTTGAGTATGGGGAACAATTGAAAGGTCATTTCACGCGCTGTAACCAGCATGGCTTTCCGTCTACACGCGCGACACCTTGGTGACAATACACAACTGTCAAAATAATTCCACCGTCAGATACAGCGTTTGTTGGATTTGTGACATTAGTATATTAGCGCGTCCGAGGACTCATGGCAGCTATGCGGCATTCTCAGTGTCAGCTCTGAATGTGTATACGACGGGATCCTGGCGGAGTTTTGCGAAGGACTGTTACAGCAGCACCTCCAGGCACCTGCATTAGCTCCTCTGAGCTCCTCTTATTTTGCTAAAACAGTGCGCAAAAGTTCAAGTACAGGTCGTGATTTGGTTGAAGAAAAAGTACTCCGTCATCTAGAACATTCCTTTTAATATCGCGTAAAGTTTCAAGAGTGTTTTTCTTATTCATATATACGCGCTCATCGGGCCTAGTTTGGAGTCTTAAGCCTAGCGTAGGACACACCGGTTAGATGGCAGCACCGAAACCTAAAGCTCTGGTCTCTTTTTTCTGTGGATCGTTTGCACTAGTGTTGCTTTTTGTAGTTCTTAAGCTCGTCCACCTAATTCCACTGCTGCGGGAATGCGTAGTGCGAATAATGAACAAGGTGACGGTGGTCCGGCTGCAGAAGGAGGACTACTGGTCGAGTATTTTTGGATGGGGGATGTTAAAGTCAGTCCTATCGTGCTTGTGGCTGGATCTGAACAAGGAGGCACGCACAGGAGAATCTGCTCCTAACACAACCCTGATACAACTGGATAAAAATAACCAATCGCAACTTTTTGAATTTGCCAACAAAGATCGCCCCTTGGTGCTCAACTTTGGAAGCATTACCTGTCCCGTCTTTATGGCACGACTGCAGGAGTTTACGTCTCTCGTGCAAGAATTCGATGACATTGCTGACTTTCTAACTATTTACGTCGAAGAAGCCCATCCCACAGATGGCTGGGCATTCAAGGTAGGCTACCAATGCATCATCACTTTCGCTTTTCCTTATTTATAATTCCAGACATATTTTACAGCCCGGTGACTTAATTTAAACTAGTAATAGATCGACAACATTCCACTCCATAAAGGTTAACCTCTTGCGAGGCGTTGAATATTAAACCCACCTTGCTCATAGCTTTGTGGCTGGGTGTTTAAGTAGATCATCAAAGAGGTTATATATCTAACGCGCGATGAAATCAAAGGTTTTGAAATGTCTTTGACAAAGAGGCTGCACTTTCGGGCATGACTTTTCAAGAGACCGGAGCGTTAAGTTCAGCGCGCGTTTTAAAAGTCGGCCACATTGGCATTATAGTTTGCTCGATCTATGTCAACTTGAAGGGAATTTCTGTTTGTTTAAGTTAAAAAAATATAGCAATGATAACACCGAATAAGGTTTATTGATAATATAATTGTAAATGCAAAGAAGATTTTGTTTCTCTGAATAGACAATTCCGCAAATTAAGGGTGCCTATAAGGTTCGGAATACATTTACATCTTCCAACTTTTCTCAGTGTGTGATAGCTAGCTGTGATGATAGCCCTAGTATTCGGGGTCAATTCATTTTTATCCAAAATCGTGCCAAAACTCATCAAAGTTCAATCGTGGTGAAACTATTTATATATTTTGATAAGAAAAGTGCTGGCCTAACATTTGACATTCGTGGTTCTGATAACAATCGGGGTTCCATGACTGAGCAGTTCTAAAGCAGATAACTGCGAAAGAGATCATGCTTTAATATGCATGCTAAGGCACTAAATTAAAAGGCTCTGGTAATATTTACAAAACAAGCATACATGCGTCATACTCCGAGGCTGGGGGTGAACAGTATTCACTCCGTTTCTCCACTCAAATAACCGATCGTAGAACATGGAATTGCAGTTCTCAGTGCTGCTAAAAGAACCACTGGTAATGAAATAACTGGTGATAGCAATATAATGGCTTCATAAATTAAGGCGTTTGTAAACGTTATAATTAGTTCTCTTGATCTTCCTTCATTTCAAGTTCAATTCTCTTGTGAAATAAAATTCTGAGGCAGGAACTGACGAATTATGGTTTGGTCTTCTTTACTAGAATTCCTCCATCCGACAACATAGATCTGTAGAAGAAAGGTGTGATGCTGCCAAGCTTCTTCTCCAATCCAGTGATCTTCACACCACACTTGTGGTGGACACTATGGATAACGAAACCGCACGAGCGTACGGGGCGTTGCCTATCAGATTATACATTATTCAGGATGGTCGGGTACAGTTTATCGGTGGGATAGCGCCCACATATTACAGTGTACAGGATGTTAGCAACTGGCTTAGGGGTTGGAAGAGCAAAGACCTATTGTATAGTGAAGCAACTACTACCTACCGTACACGACGTGGTGTAGTCTCTATTCATGGGTGCTAGCAAAGGAACTGGTGCAAAATACAATTTATATTGATTGTGGCAGACCCCTAGGCCTAGTGGGGCGGCCTTTACCTCCTCGGAACCTGGAATAGTACTGGCTATCCAAACAATAGCCTACCCTGAAACAATAGTACACACCCTAACCCTAAACAATGGAATTGTCAGTAAAACCCAGGTGAAGGCCTCCTGGGCCTTTTAGCGGCAGCAAATAATTGTGTGCACTCCTTCCTGTTTGTCAGGATCTGATTTTCGATATTGTAAAGCTGGCTAGAGGAACCGCATTGACATTCGTATCACCTCGCTCGATAGCAGACTTCAGACACTAGTACTGGGTTTCATAAGCCAAGAGCGATGTGGTATGATAACGGCGCCGTGGCGAGCGAGGCGTAGGTAACGTTTCGAGCGCTAGCCCTTCGTTTCATAAGCCTAGTACTTAGCCGCCTTCACCTAGTGAGCTGTGCAGCTTGTTGGTGGAAATGATAGCTTATACATATAACAGCTCAAAGGACGATTATCGCTGGTTGCCGTCTTGAATGTACAGAGATCGACATCACACGCAATCTTCCACAGGCAGCCCAAGCTTGTACAGTGTATATATGCTGTCAGCTAAACTCTAGAAATTCATGTTTTATTGTGAAATCCGAAATAAAGTGTTATCACCTGTTTTAGCCCGGCATTTATTCGACTTTTTCCCGAGTAAAGGAGGGATCAGGAAAAAGTCGAAGAAACGAGCTGAAACAGGCTCGACAGGAAACCAAATACCCGGGACCAAATATCAATCAACACAAGTAAGAACACTTTATTTCGGATTTCATATGCAATAAAATATGAATTTCTAGAGTTTAGCTAGGGCATATATACCACACTGTTCAAGCTTGGGCTGCCTGCGATCATTCAAGCTTCCTTATATACATGTGTTTCAGACCACCAACAGACGACGTCAAGATTGACGCAAGTCTTGTGCTTACTTTCATAGTTAATTTAAAAAGCGAGTGAAAGGTGTGTGATGATATCAATAAATTTATACATTAGGGAGCATTAATTGATAACAGTCGTTAGATAGTTTCAGTCTGTATAAACAAGGGATGTTTACTTTTAGTTTCGCGAATTCGAGTGGAAAGGTCAGGTTATGTGCTATCGTTGATGATAATTCCATACCTAAAATTTGTCGACATCTATCTAGCAGCTTAATATATACCTATGATATGAAGTTCTTTCTAATTGTAATTAAGAAATTCAATGTTGACGATTCAATAAATAAAGTAATCTTCAAAATTCGCTTACATTCAAAGGTTGTTACCCTTGAAAGGAGCGCCGAGCGCCTCCATCAAGTCCCCCCCCCCCCTCCCCCCTCCGGGATTGTTGGCCGTTCTGCTCCTCTTATTCTTACTGGTTAGCTCAGTTGGAGCACGCGGTCTATAGGGCGGGAGGATCCCGGCCGCGTCCTTCGGCAGGGACATATACGCCGTTGGCGTTGTCTCTTTCTTCTTCTACTCTATAATAACTTGTTGTGTTCTCTCGACACAACAGCCTGGTATTTTGAGATACCAACAATCACTTATGATTGTAAACGGCAGCACAACGCACTCAGTTGAATATACCCATATAGAATTTGCGCTATAAGAAAGAATAGATACCTTTTCGCTCAACATACAGCCAGGGAGGCTAGGGAAATGACTTTAGTTTCCATACAACTGGAAAAACTTGGCGACAACAGCAACTCTCAACCAGTGACATGACAAGGCGCAAATGTGCAAATCAGTACTAATCGTGATATGTTGGTTAAACACAGTTGTTGCTCAATGAAGATATCACCACAGCGTTTAAACGACATGTGGAGTGTTGAACCCTTTCAAGAGAATCCGTAAAGCCCGTTACAAATTGCCATTTTTGTTTTTCCTAGCCTCCAGTGCTCCGTAGGCAACTCCCAAGGCGCACCGCGGCAAAAACGTCACGCGCATGCGCTTTTGATGAGCCGGTCGCGCGCGCATCTCCCCGTTTCCCGCCGAAACTAAAAGAAAACAGGTAAACACCTGTTTCTAATTCTAAATACGTATGCGTATATACGTGAAATATGTCGCGAAATACAAGAAAACTACTTAAAAGCTAAGCATAAGTCGACTTTCACAGGTTGAAGGTTTCTTAATTTGTAATTCACTGCGAGTTTGCTAAGTTATAAAATTACTTACTAACAACGTTTAAGACCTCGGAAATTGTATTTGAACTCCAGAGCCTTCGTTCTTTCGGCCAGCGGAGCATAACGTTTTGCCGCGGTATGTTCCCAGCAGTAATAGGAAAACTGAATCATCTGACCGGGCTTCCTGTGGTGCATTATTATTCCCGACACACATGAAAATATTAATTAGGACAACGATAGGAATTCGTAAAATAATGTCCTTAGAAGTTTAGCATTCTTCACATGCAGGTAGGCTACGGGTTTTAGTGGCCGCGTCCATAGGTTATTTAGAGCAGATTTCGTATGAATACCGCATGCCGTGATATTGAAAGGGTTTCCCTATTTTACCGTATGACGCAAGTTTGATACAACTTTGACTAAGCATTTAAACTGACAAGAGGCTTAATGTAATCCTGTTCGTGGATTATGGAGTATTATCATTTGCATACTTGGTCTCGATATTTCACTAGTGATGAATCTATGATTATAGCGTTTGATTTTACTTAATCTAGCTCCCAGAATGTTGTACTGGAGGATTAGTTTTCAAGGATACGGTTGACATAGCTTGTTGCTAGCATAAGTTGGTAATGAAGTTTGAGACGATTTCCGCAATCCAAGGTCATACACTCAAGACTATATAATTTAGTTTTGTTTTTATTTATTTCTATGTTTTTAAACTGAATCGAAGACCAGTAATTCCTGAAGAGTAAAACAAGGATTTCGCAAACTCACGTGCTACATGGGAACATCGTTAAAACAACAAACATTGAAAAACGCAATATCGCATGCAAACACTGCATGCTTGCCACTTGTGTCTTTGTTTACTTAAATGGCTTAATGATAGGTAACGTTAACGAAAATCACGATTTTTTTCAGACTGAAACACAACTACAGAGTTTCTTTAACATTAAAATTAACTATCTCTGAATTCTATTCGGGTGATCTAGATATGTTACATCACGAAAACATCTTCTTAGGTAACTTTTTTTAATGTGCGTGATAGGCTGTGTATACTTCGCGTGATTGGTTATGCAAATTGCGACTCCTTGTATTGTGAGCAATTAATTGTACACAAACTGTACGTCAGTGAAAACCCTGCCTTTGTCAAGGAGATTCGAGTAAACAGTGGTAGCAGTGTTGGCGTGGATTAACCAAACATAGTGTTGCAAAATGAGTAAACATCACGATAATATTCGCAGTGCCTTTGTTAACCGAAAACACCAGAACATGTAAGAACGTCAGTGTTCTTTTTATTTTTTTAGAGATGTAAGAACGTCAGTGTTCTTTTTACTAGAGTGTGCGACTCAACGCGCGTGGAGGTGTGAAAACATTATCAATGGCTTTCTTCACGCGGTCGTCGGTTTTTCCCGTTCTATGTTAGCTTCATTTGCAAAGTACTAAAATAAAGGTGGTTTCATGATGTTTGTAGATCAAAAATAAGTTATCTCGGTTTACAAAAAACTAAGTAAATAAAGACCTCCACAAGGTGAAATTTTAATTACTGCAACGCATACTGTCTACCACTGACAATCATGTACATTGGACCTCTCAATTTTTCATGAAACTCGTCATTATTTTTAGAGAAATCAGCCCGATTTTAATATAAATGTTAACCCTTTTATGGTATTAAAGTGTCTTGTGGCTTAACCACAAGCACAACCGCTCTTGAAAATTCCGTGAGAATGTGCAAAGCTAAAGGAAGGCCTCAATATCGCAGTCTTTTTCCTGTAAACACGGATTCTGAAGCACGTAATTTGACAGTTAATGGCCTCATCAACTACGTGGATGTGCAATTTCCGGCGAGTTTGTGACGATTAGCCTAATTGCCCGGAAAATATTGATATTTCCGGTTGGTTACTAATCATTTGACGTGATTTGGTAAAGTCACGGCAACTTGTAGAGTTATACCGAATCTTATATCGAGGTTTAGAATGCCGCGTCGTTAACGTGAACTGGTATGTGTTAAATGACTATTGCCATTTGCAATTCTAGCTAGACAAACTGCAAACGTATCGTCCAAGCCAGTATTGGCTAGCTCACGTCAGCCTGTTAATATTGCTGGTAGACGTCTATAACTTATACAAAGCATGTCGATCGTGCTACGAAAATGCTGTACTTGACCTTGCACTAATTACTATTCTTGTTCATCGGTTCTTCAACACGGATTTCAATGTAAAATAATGTTGCCTGATACCTCATTTTAAAGTATTACTAATAAACTGAGCATAATTTCATGTAATCTTTAATATAATTTCTCTGTGACGAAACTAAAGTCCAGTGATGAACATACGGCTCAGATCAACTTCTGTTAGAAGATGTGTCTGTTTTACATCATTCAGTGAAGGTTAATAGAGTTTTGTAACCCCTTAGTGCTGAGAGAAAATAGAGACCACAGACCACCAGCCGGGCACTGATCATCACGAGCCGGGGGCCCCGAGTGCAGGCCGGTAAGCGCTTTGACTCTCGCCACTGCGGTGATCAGGGTAACATGTGCCTGAGTTTATTGGTATCTCTCCCTTGCTCCGAGGGATTTTCTCCTAGTTCTCCGGTTTTCCTCCCTCCACAAAATCCAGCATGCTAAATTCCAATTCGAGTTTAGTTGATCAGCCCCTATGGTTGTTTCCGGTTCCGTTAAAATTCAGTGATTTTTATTCATACTACTTGCGGCCATGCAGTCGAGCATAATTTTTAGCATAATTGTCCCTTCTTAGTGGCTATGCCAAAAAGCCTAATGTCCGCCGCTTCTTCGAGTATAATGTGTCAAAGTCTAATGCATTTAAAACAGCCGCGTTACCCCAATATTAAGTATGCATGTCATCTCTTACAACTCAGTTCCGTAATGAGCACAAAAGCCAAATATAGGGTAGAACTTGAGATGTGCCGTTGAAACTGATAACTCCTTTCGAGCTGGACCCTGAAATATCCAAATCACGACTCCGTTCAAAACTGATAAATAACAGCGTGTTGGCGGCCAAATCACTACCCAGACTAATCATGAATTATATCCTGAGTCCAATGGAGGTGAGTGCAGTATTAGCTGATGCATCGCGTAAAGCAAAAGATCTGAAACCATGTCGTGTTGATTAGTGTAAAATGTCGAAAAAGAACCGGCTTAAACGTAACACCAGTAGAACAGCGGAGAATGAACTAGCAGGGATGCATTAATTGGACCCGATCATTTTATACAATATTTCAGCTGCTCAAATTAACCTTGTTCATGTGGTTCCTATGAATATACAAGGAAAATGACATAATATAACAAACTGAAATTTGGTACTTCTCTCGTTACGATTTCTATTTGGAAAATTGGAGGGACCACAGACGAAATGATAAACAACCTGATCGCCTAGCGTGTAGGGATCTGATCAGCAATATATATATAAATAGACAAGAAAGGAAAGGGTGATTCAACGGTAGAGAGTTTTATTTTCCAATATTTCGATCGGCACGGCCGATCTTCTTCGGGGAAAGAGGCTTACAATGTATCTAATAAACTATAACCTTTACGAGATTATACATGAACTATATTCATTGTCGATTTGCTGCCTTATGATCTGGTTTATTCAGTTAAACAGTCTTGTATCTGTAAAGTCTCCGGGAGGCTGTTGACACGTTGGTTGAGTGCAGAGTCGAGTGCAATAACATGCACTGTGACCTGGTGAATCCTACAGACGCACGCAAAACAGATTCCTAAACTATAGAAGCTCTGCAGATTCCTTTAATCCTATTAACGCCTGTTATAAAGGGGAAATACTCGATGAGTTTGCAGACATACACTGAACAGCACGACGTTCAGACGCACGCGAGCCTATACCGATACTGTTAATCTTGTTAACACTCCCTATTGGAATATTTGATTTTGGAACGGCTTGGAACTGGATTTCCGGATCAATTCAACTTTTGGTTGAATGCTGAAACCGGAGTAATTGGTTGAAATGAGGAACCTGTACATGTAGGATCAAAACAAACGTATACAAAATAAATGATGGTAAAGATGCATTCAGGCAATCATATATATGCGAAACGGTTGCCAAGGTTTGGGAGTTGGAATTGAAATGTCTGGAAAGGTCCACATATCGGTGTTTTCTTTTAAAGAAAATGGCCGGTCAACTTTACAATATCAACCTTAGTAAAAGTAAAATGAAAATTTATGTTCAATTATATATAATAAGGATGCTGATATTAAACTGAGAAATGGAAATTTCGTGTCAAGATCTCCCCTTACGGAAAGCACACTCCCATAATTTATTAAATTTGAATTCCTTGCGTCAGAGTCATAGCATCGTAATCAACACAACAGCAAATCTGTTGATAATGATGCTGTTGGTGATAATTTAAGCATTGTTTTAAATAGCTCACATTCTGAGCTGAGGTGGCAGGACTACCAATTCGATCTCGAGTACCAGAAACTGTTTTCAAGTTTTGAACTGCATGATATCACGAACAAGGCTTACTCTGGATTCCATAGGGTTCTGATAAAGACGAGCGTGAGTTTGCGGAATTTGAATGTCGCTCTGATGTCAACTCCTTCCTGACCTGTGTTTAAAGGGGTACTACCAACCCTCGAATGGTCAACTTTCTCATGACGAAAATCCAAAATAACTACGCAAATTAGCAGAGTATGCTTTCCTTGAAAATCTGAGACAATGCAAAGATTCGAGTGGATGAAAACTTCTGTTTTTTTAGGTTCACTGTAAATCTTTGCCATCGTCTATCGAAAAAGTTTCAAAAGCATATCAGGACATTCACAGACACAAACTATAAGATAAAATAAGACACAAACTAAGATAAAATAAGACACAATCTAAGATAAAATAAGACATGATAAAACTAACGCCCTGAAATAGAAGAGAAGTTCTCATCTAGTTCAGGGCGTTAGTTGTGTGTCACTTCAAAGTTCAATTCGATTGACAGAGCTCCCGTGCTCGTGTGTTCTCCGCAATACGCACTTAAGCTCGGGTCCACGACAAAAAAAATGGGCACGGCACTCCTGACTTGGGCACGATACTTCTAACTTGGGAACGGCACTCCTAACTTGGGCAGGCGACACTCCTAACTTGGGAACGGCACTATACTACCTTGTGCACGGCACTCGTAACTTGGGAACGGCACTCCTACCTTGTGCACGGCACTCGTAACTTGGGCACGGCACTCCTAACTTGGGAACGGCACTCCTAACTTGGGAACGGCACTCCTAACTTGGGAACGGCACTCCTAACTTGTGCACGGCACTCCCGAACTTGGGCACGGCACTCCTAACTTAGGCACGGCACTCCTAACTTGGGCACGGCACTCCTAACTTAGGCACGGCACTCCTAAATTGGGCACGGCACTCCTAACTTGGGCACGGCACTCCTAACTTAGGCACGGCACTCCTAAATTGGGCACGGCACTCCTAACTTAGGCACGGCACTCCTAACTTGGGCACGGCACTCCTAAATTGGGCACGGCACTCCTAACTTGGACACATCACTCCAAAGTATAAACAGGCTGGCCGAGACTACCTTTTCACAAGGTCTCAGAATCCGGCCCTAGATTTTTGGGCACGCGTACCCGGAAGGGGTACCAAAACATATACTGTAATAACTCATATAGAAAGCTTATGTGGAATGTTGCTGAAATTTTTGAAAGAAATAGCCTGATTCAGAAAGTGTTCTACGTCACGCGAAGTGCCGAAGCAACCTATTTAGCAAGTGTTTATAGGGTCAAAAGAGTGCCAGTGATCAGACAGCTTTTGCTTTCGGAAATCTTTAATAATTTTAGAACAGCTTATTAAAAGAACTAAGCAGGAAAGGTGAAGACCTGGTCCGAAATTAGAATCCGAATACCTCGAAATCCCACTTTCCACATTTAGGAAGAGGGACATGTGTAGTCGGACGGGTACTTTTAGTAAGTCCTGTAGAGTGGGACTTATTCCAGCTATTACGAAATGGAATACTTCGAAATCGTGCACATATCCCTCTTCTGAAATGTAGAAAGTAGTTGGTACTTTTAGCATGTCTTGTACAGCTATTTACTGGTTATTTCATGGTTTTCTATGGAATACCGGCGAATATTTCACGAGAAATTTGTATTATTTGTTGTAAAATTCATTAATAATAAATGAGGGTGGCAACCAATCCAAACACAGTATTCAGGTCACATGAATTCTGCTGTAAATCCCAATAAAGACCCAGTATCTAAAAGCACGGGGAGGACTTGAAAAGACAGCAGGGAAAAACGGGTTAATGAATTTTAATTTACTATTCATGAGGTACATTAACTTTCATACATATTTCTTACTGATCTTATTAATTCATTAACTTTGATACAGATTTGATAAAACGCTAGAATGTGGACATTAGACCCTAGAACTACTCGTAGCAATTTAGTACTAAATAGTGATATTTAGAAATAGCAACGACTAGTACTATTTAGATTTAGTAGTGTTTCACGGGTCAAATGTCCGCACTCTATTATATTGCAAGAACATAATATTTCACTTCTTCACTACAAAGTTAATAGTGCAGTTATTAAATACATTGTTCATTGCTCCATTGTACTTTTTCATTTCACAACTAAGATAAAATATTCGCGTACGATCTGTATGGGCTTTACAATGGCTCGACGAAGCGGCTCGCCATTGTAAATACCCATACAGATCGTCCGCTCATATTTTATCTATTACGTAAAGGCTCGTTGTATACCAAAATAATATGAATTTCGAGTGACATTTTCGCCGGTATTCCATAGAAAATAATGAAATAACCATATTATCCATATTATAACAAATTTACGGTAAGATTTATCACGAAAACAAAGTAACTTAACGGACAAAAGACTGCGAATTTTCTTGCCGGAAAACAAAATCTTGAATTCTTATTGGCTGATAAAGAAAGGGCGCGAAATTTCCTGCATTTTGATTGGCCTGATCTAGCCATGAAATACCGCTCTGTATTTCATAGAAAACCCATGAAATACCCCCCTGTCTTGCATAGTAAAGATGAGCACTGATTGGCTGAAATATAATATTTATAGGATAATACGAAATGACGAAATAGATTACCTCGAAATCCTGCACATATGTGGAAAGTAGTCGCTACCTTTAGTACGTCCCTTGGGAATAATTTCTTGTTTTTTTTCAGTGTATTCCTTATCGGAATACTCGGGATATACTCGGTGAATATTTGGGATATGTCCCAAAACAAAACGCGCCCTTAAATTAATATATTAAATTAATATATTAAATTTCTCCCCAAAATATCAGTTATCGTTAAGTGAAGTTCGAAGGTTTTTTTTCCAATTCCGCTATTGTCTCGGACAGTGTCATACTCTGTGTGCTTTCTACGTCGCTATTGACTTTATTGTTAGAGTTAATGAACTTGTTACTACTAGTTATATTAATTAGTACCGGTTATGATGTAAGGTCTGTAACAAATTTAGATAATTTAAGTTGGGATACATTGGAGCAAAGAAGATAAAACTAGCCACAGTTCAATGTTTAATTCAATAAACAAAATGGTACCGGAATTCCAATCGGAGCACAATAGGCTCAAACAAGAACAACTTAGGTTAGAACACGGCTCTCTGGAGGAGCACACATTTGTGAATGAGACTTTGTGTGTATAAATAAAGATTATGTATGTATGTATGTATGTATGTAACTACCTCTCGCAAACATGCAGATGTAAATCGAGCTCGCCCTAATCTCTGTTGGAACTTGACACTCGCATCATTTAATCAAGAACACATTTCTGGGTCTTTGGACTCAGCCACAATCCGGTAACATCACTATGGACGTGACCAATAGGTCACTGAAATGCTATTTTTGTTCTCTGGGTTTTTTAGAATGACACGCAACTATCTTTTTTGTAATTTTAGAATCAGGATTTGCCATTATAAACGAATTAAACAACCACTAAAATAAGGGGATTATTTCAAATAACCGCATATTTAGGGACTCGATTTGCATAAAAAGCCTGACAGGATAACTCACTTACTTGCTCTTTTTGCCTTATTTGTTTGTTTGTTTGAAGGCGAGGTAGGGTACGTCCTTCGTTTTGAGCTCTTTCATGTTCTGGCAAAAATGGAAAATTTCGGCAGAACGTTGAAAGTTGAGATATTGTTTGCATTTCTAGCCTATAATAATTTTGTAACGCTTGTCGTTCTCGTTCGCGGTAAAAGATTAACTATCAAAATTTGAGGGGTGAAGCTGTGCTGCGCTGGGAAGCGTGCAATCGTGTTTTCACTTTTCAGTGTCCGTAAATTTTCCCGCGGACTTTGACCTGTTACAGACAGATGTATGGAAAAGTGAAAACACGATTACACGCTTCCCAGTACGGCTACACCCCTCAAATTTTGATCAGTTAATCTTTTACCTGGTATCTTAAGTTTGCAGACAGTGAATATTTCAGACATTCGATTTTACGGAAATTATTTGGCATCGAATTCTCATGCAAACACGCCATGTTTGCACCCCTTTTGATCCCGTTCAAAACATAGTTTTCGAAGTAGGAGTTGTTTGCACTGCGTCTCTTTGCGCCATTTGTATTTTATTCTAATAAATAGAAGCCGTGAACTTTACGTTTGGAAAATTGGTACGACTTTGCGGATTACTTCGTAGTTTACAATATTTAGGCATGCACGACGACAGTAACCGTGAAGCACAAATAGCGGGCTCTTTGGTGTTACACTGGAAACAAAATGCACAGTTACAGGCTAGGTTAAAGTGCTCTTAAAAGTCTTGAGCGACAACTTACCCTTACACTTCTTTCGTGTTCTTTCAACTTCCGCATGCATTCGGCATAACTTAACGCGATCGGGTCCACAGTAAATGTCTGTCACTCTTTGTTTTCAGTAATAGGTGATAATCAGATACTGGATAATTCATCTTACAAGTGAAGGCGCGGCTTTAAAATGACATAGGGCGCGTTTTTGGAGGACATAGTCCTAGTATTCCGAAAAAGGAATACACCCAATAAACCGATCTTGGTTACATTATCAAACAAATTCAAAGGGACGGACTAAAACTAGCGATTACTTTCCGCATATCTCTGAAGAGGGATATGTGCGGGATTTCGAGGCCACAAATAAACCCCATTATTAGCAGAGCAGTTTACAATACCATTATATTAAGCAGTAGTTCTACAGTCGCCAGTGCGTCTGGTGAGATACCTCAATATACTGTGTTGTTTAAATATTCTGGTAATTAATACAAGATCTGTTATAGCACTCCGCATAAAATGTGGCGAAGAAGGTTAATTAAGACCTATTTGATTTCATTCCATTTACTTTATATATAAGCCCAGTTCTCGTTCGATGACATTACGTGCGTTCCTGAAAAACATTATAAAGCCTTGCATGTTCTGACTCAGCATACTTGTACTAAAAGCATTCTAAGGCACTTGAAGCCCCTCAAGTCAAAAGTGAAAAGACAGTGGACCACCACGACAACTCTGAGCACCCGAACACGAAACATGACGCATATATACTTAACTGTGCTTCCTTGATATATTTAGATCACAGCACGGCCCCTCCGGGGGGGGGGGGGGGGAGGGGGTAATATATATGTGCGGTAGTACCGGTCTCGATTATCCGTAAACAATACGTCGAATTCCGATTCAGAATAAATAAAGCAGAGAGGAAATCCGGGTTTGCTATCACAATAACTTGGAAATCCGAGTTTTGGGGCCATATTTCTCTGATCTGGACCCTATTAATGATGATATCTATAGGTCTGCAAGCTGAGTACCTTTGATGACAAGCAGAAGAAGATGCAGCAGTATGTGAAGAGAAAATAACGTAAATAGAGCAACTGCACTGCTGAAATTATAGACATCACGCGTGAATTTTCTACCTTCTTGGCTTCTTGCTACAGTTCTTGTTGACGAGTCCGTCTCAAACTCACACGCAAAAGAACGCAAGTCGAAGATTTTCTGTAACATTTTACGACGCTGCAAACTCTATAAATTCCTGGCTAGTAAATATGGATCGAGGTCTTTTCAATATTGTAATCTTAGTTTCTTGATCTCAAAAAAGCCTTCGATACCGTGAATAATAATAATAATAATAATAATAATGGCCATATTTATAGAGCGCCATACCACCACAGTCTCATGGTGCTTTACAATTACTGACATCCTGTCAGTGAGGTTACAGACTGCTTATACGGCGCTGATAGCTGCCACGCAATTCACAATGTTTTAGTATGTGGTTAGTACAATGGCCAGGCTGCTGTACCGGGTGACAATCCCCTGCTGCACAGCAGGTTCTTTCACGTCCCCTTCAAATACTAATTAGAAGTAGAAGAAGACAAGGCCAACAGCTTATATATGTCCCTGCCCAAGGACGCGGCCGGGATTCGAACCCCCGCACTCCTCTAGACCGTGCTCTGCCAACTGAGCTAACCAGTGAGGCGGTACACTGTTGGAAAAATTGAAACTTTATGCAGTCAATTGTGGGTCTCTTGGTCTATTGCACTCCTATCTTTCATGAATATTACAGACATGTACAGTACAGAATATCAAGTCTAACGAGAAATTAATTACCTGTGGGGTGCCTGAGTGATCAATTCTTGGTCCGTTATTATTCCTCATTTATATAAATGGCTTAACAAATTGCTTAAATACATCAACTCCTGTCTGTTTGCTGACGATACGAATGTCACGTTTTATGACTCAAATATTTAATATTCTAGCTTAGGGCACGGCTTCCATGAAAATCAATGTAATGTAATGTTATAATTTCCGTGGGTAAATAATAAAGATTGATTGACCTAAGAATCTGCCTTTTAAACCGTTTCAGCAAAGCCCCGACTCTGTGGTCCATTCGTGGGAAAAGATCAGGAAAAACAGAATTCCTAAAGGTTATGTCTCTATCAATTCAAAACCTGTCTATCCCCCCCCCTCGGGCATTTGACAAACTCAGTCTGTCCCGGGGGTGGGGCATTTGCCAGCAAAGAAAAGTTGGGGGTTGGGGAATTGATAAAAAAGAATCAAATATAGCGTATTTTACGTCAATGTTTATAAGACATTTTTTTTGGGGGGGGGGGGGAGGAGTGGGTTGGGCAGGTTTAGAATAACTTACTTCGCTTCGCTACAATTGACTATTTCGTTAATATTTTAAACTTCATTTATTCTTTCTTTCTTCGTTCTAAAAGTATATACCGAAACTGAAAACATCAGTACCAAGAACGGTCAACAAACAATTATGCCGATTTGTCGCATCACGAGAGCCATAATTGCGGTTTTTGTTTCCGGTATAAAATCCGGTTTCTTGCGCGATTGTTTTGCTCGTAAAGTAATAATCATGGCTACTTCTCCGGATATGCGTCTCCTAATGGAAGCTTTTTATCATTATTTTGTCTATAGTATTGTTATTACAGACATTAGTTCACTGATGCATTGAGTATTAGTTAATAATGTATTTTCACTCAGAACTGAACACGTCTTGTCAAATCACAATAAACTTGTCGGCCAATATCGCAAGTGTCTCCAACCACAATCTCGAGAGCAGTGTAAGAGGTTTGTGTAGACTTTAGTTATATTTGCTCTACCGACTGAACTCTCTGTTGGCTATTCTGTACCGGTTTAGCTATAAAATGTAAGTTAGATATTCTCTATTACTGAGGCAACCTTCAGAACTGATTTACTGCCAAACTCACAAGAATATCACAAGAAGCGATTACTTTGGACGAAGTAGAGCAAATATAACTAAAGTCTACACAAACCTCTTACACTGCTCTCGAGATTGTGGTTGGAGACACTTGCGATATTGGCCGACAATTTGACAAGACGTGTTCAGTTCTGAACTCAATGCATCAGTGAACTAATGTCTGTAATAACAATACTATAGACAAAATAATGATAAAAAGCATCCATTAGGAGACGCATATCCGGAGAAGTAGCCATGATTATTACTTTACGAGCAAAACAATCGCGAAAGAAACCGGATTTGATCAAATTTTATATTATAAAACAAATAGAAGATTTTCCCTATGTTCTATGAAAATAATATACTTTCGAGGTCTTGAAAATCCGCTCCGAGCATCATCATGTATTTGTAAAATGTCAGCGGTACCTTGGCGTTTCCCACAATGCAACGATTAGCGCAACACTCAATATCTACTTTAGTTGGTAAAAACTATAGGCAAACCACAGTAATGAAATGAAAACTAGAATAAAACGTGTTTTACGTATTATTTGTGAAGCGAAAACTTGTGAATTTGTCATTTTTTACCTTCCCTCTCGTCCCCCTACTTTTAAGACCTCAATTTACATTCACACATAAAAGGGAGAAAACGTCGGCAGCTCTCGCCATTCTTGTGACAAAACAAAAGAGAAAATCGTAAATATTGGACACTAAATAAAACTCAAACACAATTTCAACACCACACAAAGATAACCTATAACCAAACTACCTTCTTACGCGTAGCAAAAAATATGAGTCGAATATCACAAGAAGCGATTACTTTGGACGAAGTTTAGATTAGTGAAACAACATTTGTCTCCCCAATAGGGTAGCGACAGTGTTTGGTCTCGAAAGTATATTATTTCCATAGAACATAGGGAAACAGCTTCTATTTGTTTTATGATATAAAATTTGATCAACGCGGTTCAGCTGCTTGACGCCCGTGTTTTTATTTAACAAATAAAGAAGCCTTAGCCATGTTTTATACTATCATAAAACACGATGGGCATTTGAGAACATGAGAGAAATGTTAAACATTTCTCGAGTGTTCTCGAATGACCAGAGTGTTTTATGATAGTATAAAACATAGATTTAAGGCTTCTTTATCGGTTATATAATATAGATTTACACGTGCGATGAAAGGAAACCGCCAGTTGAAAACAATAAAACACGGCAAACCATGTTATGTACTCGGATAAAACATGGCTTTTTAGCCAATCAGAGTGCGCGTACTATCGTATTTATATTATGAAACAAGCAGGTGATTGGCTAATGACAGTACTTTATAAGGTGACCACAGCACGCTGTGCGTTCAATTGGAATATTAAAAGCTTAGAGACTTCGTGTTTTATTGAAAAATACAGGCACGCGCCAGGAGCCTCATGCAGTATTCATTATTTTTTGTTCATCGTACAGTTAATTAGCGCGTGCCTGTATTTGGCAATAAAACACGCACGTCAGTCTCTAACCCTTAAGTCATGCACGCTATAAGCTCAAGTCTTTTATAGACAGTGAAATCGCGCGGTCTTAGGATGTTTCCGTACTTATAAAGCCGGGGGGAGGGGGGTACTCGAAATTTTGGGTGGGGTGTTCCACCCAGGTCTCAAAACAAATGAACATGTGCGGTCTCATACTTCCATGTAAAAATCATATTCTATTCCAGACTAAAAAAGTCAAAATTTATAACCCTATGGACCTCATTCATAATGGCCGCCACCTAGTTTGCATATATTGGAAGATTAATGTGTACAGAGAAACTATTGCTACCACATGAAAGATCGTACCTAAATTAGTAATTAATCAGAGTTTGAAAGCAATGTTTCAAATTGCTGTCGAGTTATTGCCATTTTAAATGTAGGAAATACATGAAAGCGAGGTTGTAAAGGCCCACACGGTTCTCCCTAATTTCAAATCACTGTAACTTTACAGCCTTTTATGCTACAACACTCAAATTCTACAGAATTACCAATGTTGGTATGCTCGTTCGCGTGGCAAGAAATTTGTTTTTCATACATTGAACATGTGGCTAAACTGTTAAAATACAGAGATCACGCCCTTATGAATGAGGTGTATGTAACAGCTCTAAAGCCACACCCTTTAGGGCGACACATACCTGTATAGCTTATATGCCTGAGTGGGAGTAAACCCCGGTAATAAAGCCATGTAGACGATTCCGGAAAGTTCATACATTATAAAGCTGTTGAATTAGTTGAAGGGGTGATCGTCACTCGTTTTTAACCGACATTATTTCTTTGTTGATGTTTCTTTTCCGTATAATATTTTAATCACACTGAAACCAAGATTCGGCAGAGTGGTTTGAATTAAAGACCGAAACTGAAATTGGCAGAGAAATTGATCGAGAGGAAGCTAGATAATGAAATGGAGGAGGAGGGATAAATATGTGATATTAATGTCAATCTGATTTGAATTTGCTCATATTTTATATACTCAATCCTTAGTAAGACCAATATACATCTCTGCAAGTGTTTACTTGGTCTTCTAGGGTACAGAAATAGTAAATAACAGATATAAATAAATGCCTCACTCTGTTTTCTGTCTGCCATTTTAACTGGGATAGATATATAGCGGGGTATATTGTGGATATGGTCACCCCCCTGTAATGGGTGTCTACTTGTCAATGATCGATGGCATGCTTGTCCTATGGTGAACTCAAAGGTAGATTCTGTAGGTAGCTGGAGTCCAAAAATTCCCGAATTTGTCTCAATGCAAAAAGTCTCCACAAATGAGCCCTATTTGTTTACAATGACTTCTTAAAGTCGCAATGAGCGTCTTGTTGGATTGTGTTCGTGACTTCGAAACGTTCGCATGATGGATGAGAAGACATGGCCTTGTGAAATATTGATGTCTGTCGCTTAAAAAGAAAATCTTGGTGCCAGTTTTGCATTGTATCGTCGCGACTTTTATCTAGGAAAGGCACGGCCCTGTTTAATCGTTACTGCGAAAAGTACAAACAGTTTATACAATTCACAATTACGAATTGGTTTATATAGCCGTCACAATTGTGAAAGAAGAAAGGTCTCCTCTTTCATTGACACTGATGTTTTTATCTAAGTGGAGTGTCTTGCAAGCACCTGTCTATATTAATTGCCAAAGAAAATAGTGCCAGATTTTGCGATAACGTTGTCAATGATTGAATTGTAATTTAAGCTTATCGAATAAGGAAATTAAAAAAACAACTAGGTTAATCGTAATACATGTAATATTTTCTGTTAATTCTTTTTTGTGTATGTAGGTTGGCTTACCAGAAAGAATATGTAGAAGTCTATGGAAGACGTTGCCACTGAAGTGTTGAAAAATATACATGTCAAGACATAAGTACAGCGAAATTAATTGAAGAGGGACTGTCAAATGTTAATTTATGTGCTGTCCAAGGGCGAAGTACCAAAAATTCCAGAGTGGAATTAAAGAAAATATATCTATGAAAAGGTGATACGTTTAGCAATGTGGGTGGTTTTTACGTAGAGTTTTCAAAAGCTGCATCCCAACGTTGTCAAAAGTATGTTCACTGGTTTAGTTGTTTTAATCACTTCGTCAACAATCCTAATTACTCAATTGTTGTGAAAGAAAGAAACACTTTATGGTAAGTCATACATAAGCTTACTCTTATTAGACTTATTATACTCTGTGCTAGAAGTCATCAGACGTCGTAATCAATTAGCGTTAATATGACATAATTCCAAGCCCGTCCTTGTAATGAACTTGTAATGCCCTCCCCTGCAATTCTCATTAACTTTGTTGAGCATGCAATCAAGGATTATCTGGGCAGTCAGTCTCAGTATGGAAACACGCGACATTCTAGGCTTTCAAATCGTGTGTATATAGCTTATAGGAAGCGCATTCGAGGTGCTAGTCAGTGAACGGCCAGTTTCACACGTGCTGGCATCTGTTTCGTCTACTGATCACAAGCTACGCTTTTCAACTGCTATACATGCTGGCATTTATTTAAAAAAAATAAAAAAAATAAAAGCAATTAATTATACTTAGATGTTCACTGTTGAAGGCTGATCATTCTTTCGCGTCAGTCCTCCACTTTTCTTGCTCGTTTTTACAAAATCTCTGCCATCGTAAAAACCAAGAGTTAGTGACTGTTCTTTTCATGCAAGTTTCCGTCACTACGAAATTGTAGTTTACCATAGTATGAACGCATAGCAAATCATTCTAAAGTATTGAACGAAGAGTGTTATTTTCCTATGCGCGCTCCTATTGCACTTTTCAGTAGGAAGGTAATAGGGGTATCTGATGGAACGGCTGCTGATTGTAAAAATAAGAAAAAGACGAGCGGTTTTCGTCATGTTTGTCAAAAAAATGCCCCAGGAAAAACTGTTGTGTCACCTCAGCTATTACGGTTACGTGTTCAGCACATGTATATATAATGCCTCGTGCTATTACCGCCGGGGGGCCAACAGAACCGTTATACGTCGAGACGAGCTACTACTTAGATCTCTTTGATATTTCTTCTAATCGAATAACAACGCCAAACAAATACAACTGAAAAACTACACAGTACATCACCTGATGACTCTCCTTTCATACATAATGTTCCTGCGTCGTGTAATCCCGTTTAGCTTACAGTGTTATGCACGTTTGTGGTAATCGTAAATTATTGACATAGAGGAAAATGATGGTCGACTGAAGCCTGCTCGATAATATCCAAAAACTTAGTCGAAACAGAATTGCGTTTCCGGTGCATATATATAAAAGTGTTTTAACAGTGCGTGTTAAACCAAACTTTTGTAGGTTGGTTAGATTTTCAAGGAACGAAAAAGTACGAAAAAGTACGCTAGGAGCAGCATGCTTTGAGCAAACGAAAACTTTTCTCAAACTTCTTCTCCCAAGCATTTAGATCAATAGTATGACTAAAGAGTTTTGAATACTCTCTCTTCGTGATGAAAGGAGTGCAGCTTCCCACGCACTGAAATTTTCAGGTAAAGCATGGATAATTATAGTGTAGCATGTAAAGAGAGCGTCAGGGAACAGGACTTTTTATTGACCTCTTCGTTAACATGCACATAGTTCCTCCTACCACACCTTCTCCAGCACGATGACAGAGAGACAAAGAATGACAATCATGAGGACATTTTCTAAAGATTGCTGGTAACTTTAAGACTATTTAGTAATAACGGAAGGTTTAGCGTTTGAGAGATAAAGTGCCCATTTGACGACAGAAGGAAAAATCCGGGTCAAGAACACGACCTTGTATTGACGGTTCTATTGCGTGTCATTTCATAGATTACTGTCATGCTTCAGAAGTACACACCAAAGCGCACGCGATTGTAAACAACATTTTTTCCTAATAGTTCTAATTCGCTTGCGGAATTTCAATTGTCGTCTCCACTAAAAAAGGGCGATATGTGTGCACGCGATGAATATTTTGGTGTAGTTTTAGTGGTTTTGAATACATTCATCCCAGGGAACAGAGCAGCCAGACGATTATGAACTATTTACAGCCTTGTTAGAGGATTTTATTTATCTTTGATTTGAAAAAGAAACGATAACATAGACATGTAGGTGATATTGAGCGTTTTAGAATCCTTTTCACTGAATTCTTTTATTTCCTATGACGTTATTATAAAGATAAAAACTTGCGTGATTTCCTTATATGCAAGCAACTCAATTTTGTAAGAGCCGATACGCAAGCTGTACATCTCGGCGTATATGACAATTACGCCTCTGTCCTTGTCACACCTCAAATTACGAACTTTATATATGGTACTTTTTGGGAACCTTATTGGAAAGCTCATCTACTGTCGTTGCTGCTTAACTAACCTTGACATATTTGCCAATTGAGCTCAGTTCAAATAAAAGTTGCAAAAAGTACGTAGCGCACTTTGGGAGTACTCAGTTCAGTTCAGTACTCGCGCCGATTAATCCACCATGGACCCATATATAACTACCCACATAAAAATATTATCTGTATAACGGATGTTTGAGAGCTGTAAGCACTGATTTATTGTGCTTCGATTAAAACGACAATAAAATTACCTTGTAAAACAAAACCCGCAACGTTAACGCTGTCATTACAAGGGATTAGGGAGCCTTAGGAGGCCTTGGTACGCCCCGACTTTTCAAACCGCCCTTCAAAATGAGTGCGTGCGTTATATAGCTGAAGTTAAGCCTAGAGACTTTATTGTTGTAGTAGTCAGAAGAAAAATCAACTGTGGTGTTAAAAAGGCCAGATGGTGAACTAACTAATGATATTGATGTTGGCGGCTTGGCGTGAGGTGGTATAGTCCTCGGCTTGTCGCTGTAACATGGCCTTGAGGTAGGGCCAGGGTGTGCACGCTAACAGACGCTTATCAAACCGAGTGAGCAAAGCCTTCAAACAATCATCGGTGTGATAGATCAACTCTATAATTATCGTTTTAGTCTCACGTCAACTTTACTACAAATAAGAAGTGAGCACTAAATGCTGGCTGTTACATTTCTTTTATCCTTTTTCCGGATCACGCGATCCGCGATTTATCACGAGAACTTCACTAATCCGTGAAATAATTATGTTTCGTGCTAGGAGTTTGTAGCACAACCTATAATTACGGCTAAGATAATGTTATTCCTAAAGGGACCGCCGTTTTATTTGCCTCCAGGTTGCATGATAGCAAGTTCTCTGGGACCGCCGGGTCGTGTACTCCCTAAGAGTTCAGTACCTCCTCGGCGGGGAGCGTAAAGAAAAATACACCAGAACACGCAAGCTTCAGCACTCACCGGAACATTATAAGTGCCGTTTTACAAATACGTGTCCCCTTTGTTGAGCCATTTTACAATTTCTAATAGCCTTAAAATACATATACTAATGCTGCAGCGAATGCTGTCGATTTGGGGAGGTCTTTAAAATTCCCGTTACAAAGTATGCTGTAATTCTTTTATAATCACTAGGATTTCGATTGTGACGCTTTAATGATGCCAAAATCGATACTATGATGTCAGAGCAGGCTCTTATATCGGATATATCAAGCCCACGACTGCTATGATAGTGGGTATGTTCATTTTTTTCTCACTGAGTTTGATTTTATGTTCATTTTTTCTTTCAAGACAGTCCTTTTCGTACTAATGACAAGCCGAACGCCACCCAGCCCATTCTTTCTAGAGTTTGTATAAATGTCTAGATTGTTTTAGGATTACTTCTGGTAACTAGCGTCGATCGTGAAGTTTTGAATGTAGTATTTAGGTCAGAGGTGTTCGCGAACAGCGGAAGTTGCTTGGGCTGACTCAAGGACTAGAATCGGTAAACTTCATGCTCTCTTCCGGTTGTGACTCCCTCTGTGATCCGAGAGCCATTTTCTGACGTCTTTTGTCTTGTAGAAAGTCGGCCCAATTCCTCCGGCGTATTGCACTTTTCCATTTTCAATGATGAACAGTCGGATAGGCATTGCACCAAATGCTTTATTCGCGTGGTCTTCTAGTGTGTCCACCACTAGCTGGGAGTTAGGGTGTAGCTTGTTGAGCTCTAGCAGTCGTTTGGCTGCACTGCAGCGTTCCTGCTGGCTTCGGTGTTGTGGAATCTCAATATTCCCCTGAATTAAGTAAAAAACACAGTTAGAACGCAATTTGCGCTACGATACCTTACACATACAGATGTGTAAAGTTATCCCTTCTCTGCCTATAGTGAAATCCGGTTCATTTCGAAATCCTGGGGTGTCAGTAAGTCTCGTCCTCCAAAATCCCGAGTCTTCGGTCTAGATTCTTATCATCCAGTCATTACAAGACCCTAACATGACCTAACTTGTACGCGGCGCTGTAAACACGAGAGCTAAAACAGTTGCGCGCCATTAGCAAGGACTATCAAAACATTCAGAGCATTTACCTCTAGTTTCCATTCGTCTGTCGGGTGAACCTCCTTGATGTACACAGTCACAAAATCTGCAATCCCTCCGAACTCCTCTACGATTTTTCCAAACTCCTTCAGCCTTGTCATGAATACAGGGCACGTGCAGCTGCCAAAGTTCACAACTAGAGGACGGCTTCCGCGTGAAAAATCCAGCAGACGAAATCGCTTTGTGCCATCAATGGAGACGAGGGAAGGGTTTGGTGATTGTTTTTCAGTTCTGGCCTCTCTCTGCAGCTCCAGAAGAAGCACGTCTTGGTAATTCTTCAGCATCTTCCACCCGAACAGCCCCTTCCAGTATGATTCCTTGGGCAGCTTGATCGTGGCAAGGGCATCGATGAGTGTTTCGATTGGCTTTTCCATGAAATAAAGGCAGTGCAGGACTTTAAAAAGCCCAAAAAGTAGAAGCAGCAGAGTGGAGGATGCATAGTACGCAATAGAGACCTTGACGGCACTCAACATCTTTGCGACTTCTTTCAGTAGTTGTTTGATCAGCTCTATTGCGATCGTACGACCTTCTCGGTTCGAGTCGCTGTGAGTATCTTGACCAGTCGTAAAGAGACACGAGCTTTTATATCTAGTCTGTAGCAGGTATGTCAATAATTTTGACCCCCCCTCCCCTAACACAATCCCAAGTCCCTCGCATAGAGTAGCGTAACGGTATTGAGACCTATATCATTGTACTTGTGTTCAATTCCGGATCAGTATCACTGCAGAAAACAGCATACAGCGAGCAACCTATAAGTTTCGTGTTAATCGTTTCTATGTATTGGAGATACTGCTCCAGCCTAAGGCAACTCTCGATTATAGTAGTGAATTCGAGTCATGATACATGATCTGTTGATGTTGGGTCAGTTGTGTGTTTTGGCTGCGATCTATCAAGATGTTTACCATACAATATGTTGTACTGCAATATTTGCTGCTATTTTTCATGTTAACTGTATTCCTACCTTAGCTCTCACCCATGTCATAGAGTAAATTCTTTCTAATCTGTTATGTTGTTACCTGAATGGTCTAAACAGCGAAACTGTCGTGAATGTCATCCATTTGCGCAACGTCTCTCTCTTGAAATTGAGCGATTTTATAGAGTTCCAGCGGAACGTACTTTACACAAAAATACTCTCCTCATAACTCTAAACATCTGCTATTATTATGTCATTAAATTTGTGTGTCTATTTGATGTAAACAACAAGCATATGGTCCTACAGCATAGATCGTTAGAAAACAAGAAAAGAGAGTAATTTTGACTTAACTTCGGTATAACCACAGGGGTCCTCGTGGAATAATGTCAATGTCAATTTACTTGATAGTACAATGCACGTACACTGAACTTGACTCAAATTTTACTTCGAACAGAACATACGCAAGCTATGTTGAGGGTCATTTATTATGAATTAATGACTTGCGAAGTTTATTACGTCGAAGTAATCAGGCATTGTGTTTATCTACCGAGCATGCTACAACCAGGAGTACGTTTAAGATGAACTCAAACGATCTATTGCGCTACAAATCAAACTGTGATGAGCTGCTCGTTATGTTTGTCAGCTAATTTATGAGTGCGCTCACAATTTTCTGATTTCGAGAGTCTGCCCACTTTGAAAACATGAGATCTGTTTTAGCCAGGAAAGGCTAAAAAAAAAACCGAAGAAAGTTCGCGTTGAATCCGATCCGTACCATTTGCACGTAACGCTCTTGAAATCGTGCGGTTCGACATCCTCCTTCGATCATTTTTTCCCCTACATAATATACAGTTCACGTAAGGCTCATTTAACAAACTGACATTGGAACAAGCTCTTAACAGCGTTCCACATGAGAGCTTCTCGTAGCGTGATGTCGAGAACACAAACACTTAAATGAATCACTTTCAAAAGCCTTTGCGATAAGTTGTCTAGCTGAGTCATGCAAACATTTTCTGAACTTTACTCGCTCACGCTAATCTCTACAAAGTCTTATATCGTCGTTTGTAGATGTTTTTGTCATGGGATGGAAGTAATAGCGAGCAGTAATGTACCTCAGTGTTCAGATAGTAAATGAGGGCACTTGAGCTGAACGTGGATATTCAAATCAATCAGAACCATAGATAAACACGCCCTCTCGTTCAGTGTTTATTTCCTACCATTGTGATCGCGATGGGACAACATTACCATGTTTATTGATAGCAGCTTGTTCTTTTAGCATCAACAATGGGACGAATTATATCATTAGTGGTTGAATACGCGCGCTATGCGCTGGGAAACTGATGCCATCGTTTCTCCCACGTACCACGACGCGTACAAAGGACATTACCAACACTTTCACGATCGTCCATCAAGTAAGAACAGATTCCAATAATTTCTGGTCTCACATCAACAACTGATAGCAAACTTTCTTGTCTGTTATTAGTCGCCGGCAAGTCTAAAGTTCCCAGTCCAGAGATCTTTGACTGCGTTCAATCAGCAGGATGTTAATTACATTCTAAGGAAATCTAGCCAGATCACGGAACACAGAAGTTGTCTAGTTAGCTACAATTGTAGATATACCGAGTTGCAGGGTCTTCAGGCATTATCACCATGGGAACAGATCAGACTTACAAAATCTGTATGTGTTGAGTTATTATTAAATAACGTGACGCCTAAACGTATCTTATCGCGACGTGCGAAAATCCATGTCCGTCCGCGATCTCTAATTTATGTCGATAACATCTTTAGGTATTAAATGGCATCAGGTTTAGTGAAGTTAATAAAGTTCATTGGCCATTGTTAACAAGGTACACACACGTGGTATTTATACTAACTGGAAGTAACTATGCGGCAAGTCTTGAAGCATAGTATAGCAGTTGACATCTGCAAGGAGAGTCAGTTCAGTAACTAGTAAGGCCGGCTTATATAGGTGGACATCTTTTGAATTGGAAAAACAATTTGCCTAAGTAAAATTCAATAAATTGTGTAAGACTTGTAAATCAGGCACAAATACACAAGTGACCAAACTTATGACGAAACTGTGTACCTCGCTACTGAGTTGTTAGCCTGAGGAAATCAGAATTTGGCAGCCAAACTACGATTATACAAATTAAAGCTGAAATTCCCAACAAAATCAATGGGAAACAATTCAAAACCCTTTGGTTGCAACTTCTAAGACTTCATCAAGTTGACGCGAATCCTGATTTTCACCTCATTTAGGATTCATTCTGGGTCCACGCCAGAGGACTTTTCCCGCCAAAAACGACGAATTCACGAGCCCGAGCGGCGAAGCGACGGTTTCGGCTGAAAAAAAACGTTCATAAAATTCAAAACTCCGTAACTCAAAAACAAACAACCTTTTCGACGTCAAATTTTTCAAGATCTCTTTAAGAACAACTATTTTGGTGACGTCACATAAAAATACTCACTCCGGATCAACGAAGGATCAGGGACGGCGCAGCCGTCAAAAACATAATTTGCCTAGTTACCGCTCAGTCAGTTTAAGACTATAGTTTGGTCAATGACAATGTTTTAAGACTATAGTTTGGCTCAATGACAATTGTTAGCTCCCCTCCCCCACTTATTTTATCCCCCCACTTGAAATTTCGCTCCGCCGTCCCTGAGGATGAATTTTAACTTTGAGTAAACTAGCCTGTCGAAGAGAGACGGACGGCTGTACACTACATAGGCTAGGACCAGGAGACCATTACCATTGGCAATGGGCTCCTGCTAGGACTAAACAGGAGTGTCTCTTGCAAGGGGACGAAAGTATTAAATAGTAAAAGTAAAGTAAAGTAAAGCAACTTTATTTAACGTCGGTAACTCGTGACAGTCTGACTTGAGGCCGACGGGAGTCCTACGATTTTAAGTCCTTATCCGAGAAGACGTGAAGGTCTAATCATTTGCAGTTGTTTCACAAAGGCAGCACCTTCTACTCAGTTATTTTAAGACCCTGAGTGTTGGTCCGGCCGGGGTTTGAACCCGCGACCTCCCGCTCGACAGACGGAAGCACCCTGAGATAGAGATAGAAGAGAAACATGCACCATGTGAATGTCCTGATATGCTTTTCAAACGTTTTCGATAGAGGATGGCAAAGATTAAAGTGGATTACAAAGCTTATTTTAGAAACTTGATTTTCAACGGTTTACAGTGATGAACTGATTTCAAGTTGCTCTAAACAGCAGTACTTTTTATCCACTCGAATCTTTCTTACATCAAAATTGTGTCAAATGTTCTCCAGTCTACCTGGAAAGCATACTCTGCTAATCTGAGTAGTTATTTTTGTGTTTCGTCATGAGAAAGTTTATTATTTTGGGGATGACATTGCCACTTTAAAAAGAGCATGAGCACAAGATAAGAGAATATCTCGGCACGGAGCCGTGAACATTGCTAGAGAAGATTTCGTATGAGTGGGACAAACTACGGCATGTCCGTAGCCTTACCGGCGTAACCGTACCGTAACCGTACTGTAACCGTGCTTTATTGTATCTGTGTAATTTGATTGGAAGCAGGACAAAACAATAGGGAAACCATTTCAATGTCACGGCATGCCGTACAGTAACCTTCTCTAATTTGATTGGAAGCAGGACAAAACAATAGGGAAACCATTTCAATGTCACGGCATGCCGTACAGTAACCGTGCTGTACCGTATTTCTGTAATTTGATTGGAAGCAGGACAAAACAATAGGGAAACCATTTCAATGTCACGGCATGCCGTACAGTAACCTTCTCTAATTTGATTGGAAGCAGGACAAAACAATAGGGAAACCATTTCAATGTCACGGCATGCCGTACAGTAACCGTGCTGTACCGTATTTCTGTAATTTGATTGGAAGCAGGACAAAACAATAGGAAAACCATTTCAATGTCACGGCATGCCGTACAGTAACCTTCTCTAATTTGATTGGAAGCAGGACAAAACAATAGGGAAACCATTTCAATGTCACGGCATGCCGTACAGTAACCGTGCTGTACAGTATTTCTGTAATTTGATTGGAAGCAGGACAAAACAATAGGGAAACCATTTCAATGTCACGGCATGCCGTACAGTAACCGTGCTGTACCGTATTTCTGTAATTTGATTGGAAGCAGGACAAAACAATAGGGAAACCATTTCAATGTCACGGCATGCCGTACAGTAACCTTCTCTAATTTGATTGGAAGCAGGACAAAACAACAGGGAAACCATTTCAATGTCACGGCATGCCGTACATTGACCGTGCTGTACCGTATTTCTGTAATTTGATTGGAAGCAGGACAAAACAATAGGGAAACCATTGCAATGTCACGGCATGCCGTACAGTAACCATGCTGCTGTAGTTTGTCCCACTCATAAGAAATCTACTCTATAACATAGGTGAAGAAACTATCAATTTCATTCAAGATTTTAAAGATGGCCTGTCCGAAAGAACTTCGCTATATCTAACTCGCTATATCTAATGCATGTGGACGTGCTAATAAACGTTTTTTTTAACGGCCGTGTCAGCCTAGCTGTAGCCTCGCTAAATGTGCCATGTTTAAATCTTAAAGTGTCTGTGAAACGAAAATTGTTCTCACTTAATTTTATGAAACAAGGTTTAAGTTATCGGCTTCTGTTGTTAGAACTCTGTTGTTATCCTACCCTCCAAAACTGCAAAAGCTCAGTCGAACATGGCAAAATTCATGCGACAAATTTCGCTCGGTCAGAAGCATGTAAATTAGGCCTGTGACGTAAATACCTTTGCACGCGCTTTTTGTTTTCAAACTCTAAACAAAAGCGACTGCAAAGGTATTACGTCACAATTGTGTTCCAGGCCCCTTAGAATCTGTCGCACAAAACGTGGTTATTGCATTTTGTGTCGGGGGTAGAAGCGGAATATTGAATATTGAATATCGTGGTTGAAAACTGAGGAATATTGAATATTTGCCTGAAAAATATAGTGAATACGGAATATTTCAATAAAGCGCATGACACTTTCGAAAATTAAAAAGAATAAGGAATATTCCAATTTTTTTTTGTAGGGAATGGGAATATTTACCTCAGGAGAGCAGAGGAATACGGAATTTTTAGAGTGAAAATATTCCGCTTCTACCGCCGATTTTGTGGGTCATGAAAAAAATTTACCATTTGAAATTTTCTTTTACATTAATTTTTGTGTATAGTTATGTCATTTGAAATAATTTTCCCTTAAAACTGTAACAATTTTTTTTTGGTTTCATAGACACTTTAAAGTGCCTATCACCCTTTTGCAATTTTGATAGCTTATGAACCTCCGAAACGTTTTGAGTACTTCTGTGAAGAAAGTTTTGGTTTAAAGTGAATACTTTATGTTCTACGCTTGTTTGAAATCGTGTAAATGTGACCTTTCCTGACCCATGACCGCGTAAGTAAAAGCCTGGGTCGAAACCTGGGTAGACGTCATCTTGACGTCATATAATTAATTCGGCTTTGCAATCATTTGAAGAAATACTTAACATGTTGACTAAAATGACTTTTTTCTTTACTAACAACTCAAAAACTGTGTATATTTTCTATGCATCTATGTTGTTGTGATAAAAATGCGCCATGGAGAAAAATGCATTAATGAGATGACGTCTACCCAGGTTTCGACCCAGGCTTTTACTTACGCGGTTATGGGTCAGGAAAGGTCACATTTACACGATTTCAAACAAGCGTAGAACATAAAGTATTCACTTTAAACCAAAACTTTCTTCACAGAAGTACTCAAAACTTTTCGGAGGTTCATAAGCTATCAAAATTGCAAAAGGGTGATAGACACTTTAAGCAACAACATTATAAAAATCAGTAGTTTTAATTTTGTTATAGTAAAAGAAAACAAGAATTTTCAATCGTTACAGCAGCACAAACTGCCAGAAAATACTTATATGGTACACGAGTCCACTGGCGACAAATTAGTGTCTCACCAGCGTCATTCTGTCTAGCTGTAAGTGCTATCTGCTTACGATGACATTCTTCGTCAAGCAGATAATGCTGTATTCATTTTGCATGAGTAGGCCTTACTTAATCTTCTTTTATTTTCTTGATCAATCTATTTTTTTTTATCTCTGGATAATCTGAAGTCTGAATTTTGAGAGATTGTTGTTCAGTAATACTAAATATTACACTTGCCCTTTGTTATAATTCCAAACCTCCTGAATCGAGTTATATATAACCCGTAATATATCAGCGCTCTCGATCATTCTGTGGAACAAACCTTATATAAATTATTAACGCTTAAAACATGATGTGAATGGCTAGTGGTATCTTCATATTAATTGTAAAACCAGGTCATTTGGCGGAGCTATTGGACTACATATCAGTGTGCATGTCCGCAGTTAGCTTTTCATGCAACCTACACAGGATAAAAAAAATATAAGCTTAATGCTCTTTTGAAATCACCTCAGGTGATCAGATACAATGACCAGCTTAGCCTGTAAGTTCTGAAGATAGCAGTAAAGTCTCCCGGACAAAACTGGCTTAAAGATCTAAGTCCTAAGCCTCATTTTCTTATAACCTAAAGATTAAAAAAACTGTATTTACTACCCTCAAAATGCAGACCTCTGCTTTATGACTTCAAGTGCAATTTCTGGGATTTCTCATACCTTACAGGAGATCGAAAAAGAAAATATAATCGGCTGTCTGAGACCGTGCCGTAAGCCTGCGTGATGTATATTGTTACACAGAACACAGAAGAAACATTGAAAGAAAATCAACAACGCGAACACATCCGAACTAGTTAGCTAGTACTCCTTACAGCGCATGTTTACTTCAACATTCAACCAATCAGAATTTTGAGTAACGAATGATTTACTAAAAGGAGCTTATGTAATATTCATTGAATAGTCTTACATTGACTGAGAAGTAACTAGGCAAAATATGTTTTGGAAAAAAAGTGCCCCCACCCGTCTCCGCCATCCCTGCAACGGGGTTGAGGGTGTTAGTTTTGTAGTTTTGTTTTAAAGGAGAACCGAAGTCTAAAATAATTTTAGCTCAATGAGTAGCTCTAAACATGAAAAGACTCATTTTACTGTGTTTTGCGTCAAAGAAAAGAAAATCTGCAAACGCCCAAACGCCGCTAAGTACAGACGGCTCAATTCCTGTAATCTGTGACGTACGATATCGATAAGGGAATAAATCAGTTTTGTCTTGTTATTCTCGTTGTTGAATAGATGGACTAACGACTCATAATTGTTGTTGGATCGAATTAGGGTTCACTTTAATATAATTGTCTCTTGGCAGGTTGCTCTACAGAGGTGTTAATTAATCACCTTTCGTTGGACAGTTCTAAATTATCTAAAACGACTGCTAATTGGATTTGGGGTATTTTCTGCTATTACGACCTACCGGGTAATTTGGGTTCCGGAACCACATCGGTACTCATATCTGTACTAGTTTCGATTTGGTTAAATTAGATAATGATACTATTATCATCTCTATGTTGTTGATCACTTCTTGTACTTTTAGCTCTAAAAGGAAACTGTGTTTGTTGAAGCACGTGCACAATGATACTTCAGTCCGAGAATAGTTTCTACCGGAAGTTGTACCGTACGTGATATCCGAAAAAAAACATCATAAGATAACAGCAATCGAATCGAACCTTCAAAAACAAGACTACAAAAATAACATCCTGAGATAAAAGAGAAATTCCATGTGAATATCCTGATATGCTTTTCAAACTTTTTTGATACAGGATGGCAAAGATTAAAGTGGATTACAAAAGCTTACTCCCAGACTGAACTTGATTTCGGTTACAGTGAACCGATTTCAAGTTGCTCTAAATTTCTATTAAAAGCAATATTTTTCATCCACTAGAATCTTTGCCATCCTTCATCAAAATTGTGTCAAATTTTCTCCAATACGCATGGAAAGTATACTCTGCTAATCTGAGCAGTTAGTTTTGTCTTTCACCATGAGAACGTTTATAATTTGGGGGTTGAGATTGCTCTTTAACTAAACAATGGCGACATTAATAAGGAAAAAATGGAGTTCTGACGCCATCTTCGTATCATCCTGTTGAATATTACTCCATCTCATAGGGTTATTAATCTAAGCAGAAAAATAACTTTTAAATAAAATTTGGGTCAGTCAACTCGGTTAAAAGAAGGATGTTCTAGGACTGGTTCATACTTGTAAAGCAAGCGCAAACACAAGACAACATACTTACACTCCTGAGTGCTGTCCTGAGATTGCTGGATTGGAAAAAAACTAGATGAAAGGAGAGCTGAGCGTAAATCAATCATTATGCACAAAATTCAGCATAATAATGCACCAGCGAGTCTGACAGAATAGACCATTTTCTCAGGTATGCGCACGCAAATTGGCCCGCCAAATCGCTTTTTGAACAATAGCCGCCAATTTCTGAACAATAGCCGATAATTTGAATAACAAAGGCTGTCGCATCAGAACGAGTCTAACAAAAGCTAACAAAACTCACGGCCCGCCAAAAAATACTTCATGTAGGCAGCTTGGATTTAGACTGGTATGTAATCAACTAAAGTCGATTGAGGTATGCTAACCGCCGTGGAAAGCGAGTAGCAGCTGACGTTTCGAGCGTTAGCCCTTCGTCAGAGCAAAAAAGCTTGGATTTAGTATTGGTTGAAATAATAGGGAGGGTTATAGGTAACCACTACGTGATTCCCACGTGAAGTATTTACCGGCCCGTCAAGCCTGTTGCGTGCGCATACTTGAGAAAATGGTCTGTTATTTGAGACAGTTGGGAACTCTACCAATTACAACCTAAGTGGCCAAGCACAATGTTTTTTTATTCCTTTTTGTTCCTCGAGACCTAATACTGAATCTTTAAAAAAAAGTTTCAGTTATAATGGTGCTAAAGCGTGGAACAATTTACCAGAGAACCTACGTAAAATAGAGACCCTTGTCTCCTTTAAAAATCAGATCAAGGATATCACTCTTCTTAATGACGCGTAGTTAACTAATTATATCAATTAGCCATCTATTAATTATACTAAATATATTAGTTCTCTATACTTATTTAAGCACCTTGATCAAATATGGACAATATTAATCTAAACTGTAGTTTTTATTGGAATAGTTTTAATACACTTAGCTGATGTCATTTTAAAATAACTTAATTAGCTTTTCTTTTCTTTCCATTTATAATTATATTGTAAGGTTAAAACACGGCTTCTATGCAAATCAGTTTAATGACTGTTACAATATCTTCCGTGTATAAATAAAATAAAGTATAAGTATTGGCTTTAAGTGACAGTCCGCGCAAGAGGTAGGCACAATTCTATTGTTCAGATGCAATTTGCTTTCCCCACTTTAGCATTTTCTGTATTTCATACTGACAACTCATCAACCCTTAATTGATAAATTTCGGAAATTAAATCCACTAAAATGCATTTTAAAGGTACATTTCTTTTGTGTGAAAACATTTCGTCCAATCAGAAGAGTCCAAAACAATAACCAAGAAAACGTTCTATTTAAAAATGTTCCCCAAATTGAAAGTTCGTCATATTAAAAGTTATGAGTGTTTTCACTAGATGCAATTCAAATCTGTTCACAAAATGAGAAAAAATAATATTCTTCTTCAAGTTTAGATTGATTTTAATGTCTAAGCCAATGAGGTGGAAGATTGAAACAATAGCACAATTAGCACCTTTTTACATTCCATGCATAACATATGCCTACTTCTTGCGCGGACCATTACTTAACGACACAAGCCGCAGGTGTAAGATACGAACAAGCGCCGCTAATGATCAATGGTCTGCGTATGTTGCTTGCGCTTAATATGCTTATGTCGTTTACTATTTCTTTTCAGTTGCTTTTAGATGGCTTTCACAACCAGATTTTAACAAAATACGATAAGAATAGAGTTCCGTTCAGGCCGAACGATAAACGGTGTGATTTACTTTCTTACGTTCGCGTTCTATTCTCTTTTGAACGTAGGGTTTGGAGTTTTTACGTTGTGTTTTTGCAGAGAATGAGTAGGCAACTGTGCGAATTTTTCCGTGTATTGCTGGGTTGCACGTGACGTCATCGCCGTCATGTTGGAGGACATTTACAAAAGATTCCTCGTTAGCTTCTCTTGTTATGTCCAACAACATGGCCGCCACGGCTTCGTCGTCTGAATCTCTGGGGATTGATTGCAACACAAGAATATTTCATACGTAGTTATTGTATTTCGTAAGAAAGACTATTGTTTTATGCATGTCAGTGTTGTCGTGGTAATCCTGTTTACGGTACAATAATGAATGTGAGTTAAACAATTAAGTTTCAGCTAAGAAGTAAAGCAAAAGAAAATAGGCTGCGGCAACGAGCACATCCTCACAGACGAGTTTGCTGGAATATGCCTGAAGTGCTGTCTGAGATGGTACAAGTGAAAATTGTAGGAAACTACGTGTGCTGTTGATCATTTTTACTGTAAAAACGTAAAAAAAAAACATCTAGCCAATAGCGATACTTCGTGTTGATAAACATTACAATTGTTATGCTAATGTGCCAACCATGATTTCAAAAGCCCTCTTTGTGTCAGGAACCAATGAATCCCTGGTTGGCACATTAATGACAATGGATGATGTGGCAGTAAGTATCGCTATATTGGGAAGGGAGAAAACAAAAGATCTTTGAATCACAAATTTAATAACACGAATTTCTACAAAATCAAACCATAGTTTGATCAAAAATAAATTTAAGCTTCAAAAATTATCTAATGACAGTGTATTACTTCGATGGTCTTCTATTGAATTTATGAGTATCAACCAATGAAATTACGAGAAAGAACAATAGAAAATTATCAGATCAGGCTATTTAAAAAATCCGTTTGGCGCGAAAAAAACGAGAAGCCTTGTGAACAGTAATTTTATGCAACAATGTACTAGCTAGACAAACAATGCTTCCTAATGATTTATGAAGAGATATTGTTATTGCGTGCAATGAGAAAACCTCGCTATTGAGAAAAATAAGCATGCTATCGACCTTGTGCTCGTGGTTATGGGATTTATTCACCTCGGGTGTTCTAAAAATAACCTGATCTGGGAATGTGCTGACTTACAGACCAAGTATAGTGGCGGCATCCATAAAAAAAATTGTTCCAACGTCTCTCCTTGAAAGCATCTGGTAATCATGACTGCTTAGACTGCAGTCAGAGAAAGAGTATTCTACATTATTAGGGATCACTCGAGGAAATAACGACAGTTTATATACCTGTATATACATAAAATAGTCACTGATCATATAGATGGTTTGCACCAATCCCCAGAGATTCAAATGACAAAGGGCATGGCGGCCATGTTGGTGTACAGAACAAAAGAAGCTAACGAATAATAATCTATTGTTAACTGTACACCAACATGGCGGCTATGACGTAACGTGCAAAGGATCTATTGGTATTGTCTAAACACGGACAAAATAACTTGGAAAAATAACGGCAAAGTACTTAGTAGTTTGAAAATCAAACTGATCGGGAAAGGACGAATTATACTGTTGTGTCATTTCTACATTGTATTTTAGAATACAGTACGTGGCTACAATCGTTGGTGGCTAGTTAACGACGAACGTTTCTTGAGAAACAGAACAGGGGTTCGTTCCATATCACTCTAGACCTCATTATTATACCCAGGTAACAACCGGAAGTGTTTATATGTTTTATCATGTATAACACATTATGATTAGCGCCTTCTATAGACGTGAGTATAGTACCTTAGCTTGATATTCCGGTTTATAAGTAATCATAAAATAACCGTGGGCTATAAACTTGTCATTGGTCTCGCTCCAGATCCGTCGTCCGGTTAATAATCGATCCCGCATTAGCAGAATTACAATATCAACAGGAAATTGGTGCTTCAATTAAGTGCCGGGTAAAATAAGACGAACCCAAACAGGGGATAGAGAAACGGAATTACGACAGAGTTTACCATGGCGCAAATTAGTGGAAAAGCCACTCGGCAGACACGAGTCTGCATCGGTGATAGGAGTAAAACGCTTTACCTTATTATTGGGGGAACATGGCGGCCTTATAAAGACACTGACTTAACATTCGAGGTTTGACGAGCATACACGTTGTATCAAACATTTGTATTTTGCCAAAATTAAATCGGTATGTCTGACGTGAGACACTTGCCCGCGCAAATTGTACGTAAGGTCATTACCTGATAATTACCTGATATTATTGGTCTGAGAGGACTGGCTGAAACATTTCAGCTATTCCATTCTAAAGTAAATCGTAGACTGGTGTGTTTACAAGACTGTAAGAGCGTGACAATCAAGATTGTAATGCACGCTTCAATTGTCAAGCGATGTCACGATATTTAGTCGACGCAAAAATAACAGGAGATTTTTCTCATTTTCTTTGTACTTCAAAACAGATATTAGAATTGATGCTTAGTGGATAAGCTTGTGTTGTTTTTATCAGTTGATTTGTTTTCTGATGTTACACTTGCTATAGCAAAATAAATCGTTTTTTCGTCAACAAAATGATATACAGAAAAGTGGATTCGAACCATTGTATAAGATTGTTATCTTCTAGGTGCTTTTTGAACACTCGGAATATGCCTTCACTTTTTAATCTAAGTTTACACGAGAAGCGCCTATCGCGCGCGTAGAGAACATGTACTCCGCAAAAAAACGTACAAAGCATTACGTCGTCGGATAAGACACATGCATGCGACGAAGCGCGTCCATCAAAACAAACCCTGCCGCGTTCTCTACTGGACGCCAGGTACTTTAGTGAAACACGCGCAAACTTAGCAACTCAAACGCTATCAATGCATTATATTTTTTATCCGTAAGAGTCTGTAGCTATATAAGGTAAACAATGAGACCTGATACACATTTGGGCCATTTCTTTTCTCAAGGTATTCTGGTTTTGCCATGCGTAACTCGCGTGAGGTAGGCGCACGTTGTTTAAGGTATTTCTTATGGTCGAGTGAGTCCGTAAATGAGAAACATTGGTGCCACCCGCAGAATAAAATAACAAAAAGAACAAACCCGCCAGAAAACTGCCTCATCTGTTAAATTACTGCTAAATGTAGTCTGTCAGTGCGTATGTAAAGAATGTGTATGAATCTTTTATTCCCCAGTTTTAATTGAGCGTAATGCGAAGTAAAAATCGAGTCTGATTGCATATGAATCTGTTTTGCGTGGGGCACGGTATCTCATGCAAAGGATCTTGAAACTGTTAATTACAGCTTGCGTTGACCTTGGCGAGTTTAAGCCTTAACGTCAATGACCAAATACTGTAGTAACATTGCAGGATCAAAACCACTAGCGTCGACGCAATCACGAGATATATTCTACAAACAGGAAGAATAGAGATAAACTAGAACCACAGAGAAAACTAGAAACATAGGGAACTATAACTAGGAGCTTGATATTAATCATCCTTGTCCCCCATTTCAGTTGTTATGAGATTGAGCCAAGGGCAGATACCTCAGCCACCTGTACTAAGCTAATCTAAGAGCGTAAGGAGAGAACATCACGCAAAGGAAAAATGAAGAGGTCAGGTGGTCAAACGTTTCTAAGAACAGAACATTACTCGCATTCTTTTGCTGATTTCTAACACGGTTTGCCAGTTTTATAAAATGCCTTAAAAGTATGCAGACTATAATGTGATGTTTTCATAGAGAATTGCCACGGTTGTTTCTGCTTACCAGCTCTGCAGTGAAGATTATAAAAGTCTTGGGCCTTGCAGAACATCGCATTGAGCACCTTATTAAAAGGTAGCTATTATAAGTTTATTAGAACACCCCTTTTGGATGGCAGCTGACCAAAGTTGAATTGTCACTAACATATGGTTTTCTAAGTGCTGCAGGAAGAAGCTGAGCTGGGAAGACAGCTCCAGAACGGGATGTTATTTTCCGTGATGTATTGCACTTCCGCCTGCGGGATCGATTTTGAGCATGTATCCGGATCCGTTCCATATTGAGTGAACCTGGGCAGCTGCACGCATACGCAAACCATTAATTAGAGACTCTTGACAACCTACATTAAAGAAATCAATTCCACAGGCGAACGAAGTAACTACAATCGTTGACAAAATGCTTGGACCGATAACAGTATTTCTTTGAATTTGAATAAATTCTTATCACCTGGACTGGTCCTCTCCCCCGTTTCAATGTTGATCCAGGCATTGTGAAAAGTGGTTTTTACCTTCATGTGCATGATATCAGCTGTCCAAAATTCCTCCCAACATTAAAACAGGGGGGTGGGGCATGAGGGGCATTATAAGTTATGAAATCCCTGAAAGCATCCAAAATACTCTAAGTTCAATGATCATTTTACGTGCAAATTTGGTGATGGTAGCAAAATTAAAATCATTCGATTCAATTCCTCGGGCCGGGTTCAAACCTAGGAATCTTGTTCCTAACATATTTCAGATGGCAACCGGTTTGACCCTTTCATAGAGCATGTGAGTGCTTGATGACAGCAGGACTAACCTCTAAATTAACATGATTGACAATTTCTGCCATTGACGTTTTTGGCAACGTTACCATCAGTCAGCACTAGAGTCGAGGCCAAGACTGGAGCAACTATATTTCTAGCTAGCAAAGGGCAGCTGCGCATTTCGCTCTTCGACTATGCTATGGTCACAAAAAGAAACCAAACGAAGTGTACAGCTTCACGCAAATCGATAAGCCGGAAAAGCGCGCGAGGTCGGAAGAGATGCAAATACGTTTTATACCATGTACATAAAACCCAGTTTATAAGACAAGCATATTAGGCACGCGGCACTCTAACTTGGGCACGGTACTCTAACTTGGGCACGGTACTCTAACTTGGGCACGGTACTCTAACTTGGGCACGGTACTCTATATTGCGTACGGTACTCCAACAGGCTGGCCGAGACTACCTTTTCACAGGTCTCAGAACTGCTAGATTTTTGGGCACGCGTACTCGGAACACTTCCATTTACACGACAAAAATAAGGGGTACCGTGATGAAAACCTTATGGCATGCGTACCTAAGATTTAGGACTGCCATGCCCAAAATGCTTGAGCTTGAGCTCGAGGGGAACTGAAGATTAATGTATTTTTAATAATACTACCTCCTGGGACAATTGAGCCATGCCGCGGTGCAGACACGTTAATGTATATAGCTAGTGTACAGAGCTATGGCATGCGGCGTCAAATGATTTTCAGTATTAAATAAACTTTCACTCATGATTGTAGATGTAGGAAAAGGTAACAAAAAAAGGTTAAAAAGATATTCATTTATATAATGCAGATTCTGTAAGGATAATATTTAAGTGCGCTTCTCATTTTTTGAAGGAGGTTCTGTGAATTGGACTGATATTTCGGCGCCATGTGCAGCGAAATAATCCCTACTCTTTTTCGAAATAACACAACAGGTTCTTTTGCGTCCCCTTCGTATAGATTTGAAGAGGTAGGCCTCCCGCATACAAAACCAGTACTTTATACCACTTAGCTAACTAGGAGGCAAATAAATAGAGAAACTGAAGCTTCTATGGTAGCACAGGCTTTAAGTGTTCTTTTCCCAATCTATGGGCAATCAGTGGCAATGTGAAGAGGCAGGGGCGGATTTAGGGAGGGGGGGCGTGGATTGGGTGGCTAGCCACCCCCCTTTGGGCTGGTTGGACTGGCCAAATTGCAGCATTTTACAGAGGCAATGCATGTTCCTGAACAAAAAAATATATACCAGCCACCCCCCCTTCAAAAATCGTGGATCCGCCCCTGAGAGGGTCGAGCTAGGTTTCCTGAATACGTACCGATTGTTCCCCAGCGCTGCTTTCCTTTCCGTCTATTAGTTACTAGCACGAAAAGAGTAAAGGCCTAAAGGGGATCAGTAAATATTGCGCAAAAGAAATAACTTCTTTTTCAAGCGTTAGCAAGAAAATTCGATTAAATCCCTATTTCTTCCTGCCAAGAAAGGAAAAAAATAAACCAAAATGTCTTAAATATGCGAGATGTGTTACTTAAGAATGAATTTTCACGAAAGAATTTTGTCGCGACTGCAAATCTGCATGTCTTTTTAGCAAAGTTGCTGGGAGAAAGCCTTAGGGTAAACCAGTTGGCACTGCAAAAACAGTACGTGCGCTGACATTGGTAGGGGTGCTGAAGTTGAGAGCATCTAACAGTAGGACAACTAGCAGTTTAAAATGTTTTAAAATCTTTATATTCTAACACGGGACGAGAAACACGTATTAGGTGTTCCTTCGTGTGGGACACCGATCATGATTACAAAAAAACGTTTTATTCAGCGTGAGACATCGAACATGATCATTACAAATCCAAATATATCCATTAATTAAATGCTGCGGCAAAAAATATACCAATGGAGTAATAAGCCACAGGGGGAGGAAAGATTTTACATGCTAAGAGCCACTGATTTCAGTTTATTTGAAATAAAGTACTCGAGACTACGTATTGTGGATATGGTTCCATTCTGGAATGGTCTTAGCAGAAAAAGCTTCCAATCTAAAAGCACTAACTTTTAAAAGATAATTTTGTTTCTCACAAGGTTTCTGAATTGTTCTGTATTGAATGTCATTCAAGTTGCTTAAGAATCTCAGAGACGCTACTGTCAAATAACCATTTGCGCGCATTCCTGAAACTCAGCACCTTATTCGAGTCAGTTTTCAGTTACGATTCTAATCGTTTCTTTCTTTCTTTCTTTCTTTCTTTCTTTATTTTAACGTCGATTCATTTGCATTGATCTGAAGTGAGAATAAAATCGTCGGGCACTGTGATATTATATATGACGTCTGATGAGTTTGGACACGCGAGGAGCTTTGGAGATTCCAGGCTCAGCAGTTTGCTGCGATTCCCTGTTTCGTAGAACATCATAATGCGTCACGCCGGCTTCACTGTGCAAGGTGCGTAGAGCGTTTAACTAAATTAATAGGTCATACCCCTGCACTCTCTGCCGAAACCCTATTATTGTCTTTAGCTCGGTTGATGGAAACTGAGCGGATTAAGAGTGTCGTCCTAAGTAGCATAGAATTAACGAAAACAAATACTTGAACCTTTATTATAATTTTTTTTTTACGGCGTTTTGTACTGTTTAAAGGGGCTGTGTCACGGTAATAGCCTTTACATTCGCGTTCCGGGACGGAAAGAGCTATTTCCACCGATTTTGATATCAACTAACGAACCTCTAGGCCATGTGGGATGCTTAAAATCCAAGCAAATATGCAAAAATGACTAACACTGACACTGAATTTCTAACGGGACCTTAAAAACAGCCATAGAGGTTGATCAAAGCCAGGACCCGGCTAAATCACAGATCGAATTGGAATTTAACAAAAAGTAGTATATAAACAGTCTCCAGGGAAATATTGAAAATCCTTTCAATCAAGCATCGAGGGAGGCAAGTTCAAGAGCCTACACTGGAGCCGTTACACAAAATAACCGTTCCTCAACTAATACCAGAGCTGGCTGGCAGCCTTGTTCCAAAAGTTTGCTAGCTAGAAAATATCTCGCCAACAGTTTGCTAGATGGGGCGTTTTTACGGTTTTCGGCATTCCTGGCTATTTTCTGGGTATTCCTTGCCATTTGCTAGCTGTCACTGCCGAACGTCCAATGAAGCATTCTGGCAATTTTTTGGACCCCATTTAAATAGTTAATAAGTACCCACTGGCAAAATCTCACAGCACGTTCTGGGGCATGACCAGATTAGGTATTTGATTGGCTTGACGTGAGAGCCAAGCCAATCGTTTCCTTTCTATATCAGGACTGCGGTTAAAAAGGTAATAAGGGTAAGGAAAAAACAAAGCGTGACTGTCTTGCGCTGTCAATTGCTGTCATATTGGGTGAGTTCGAATAGCTATTGGGGACCGGAGCTTATGTCGTTATGATATGCGGCGGGCGTAAGGTGTGCTGTGTTCAAGCGTCGAAAGCTACAGAGCCTATCCCATGCGTGCACTCGTTGTTAAAGCGACTAAAGAACGGTGAGTTAAACTGTATTTGTTATATTTTTGGTGTCATGTCTTTCCGCTACTGTTTAGGTTAACATAACAAATTGTTTCTGCTACAGCTTGTTTATCTCTCTCCATCTATTTCCACGTACTCTAGAGTCACGATACGTAACAACTACTCCCGCAGAAACCGTAGGACAGTACGGCATGTACGGCAACTTTCCAAACTTTCCAAGCATGGCAACTTTCCAAAGACGTTTGTGTGAAATTAGATTGTAACATAGCTGGTCATATACATGTTTCATATTACAATTTGTTAGCCACCAAGATTATGTTAACTTGAACATCGGCAAGATTATCAGTGTAGTTATCGTTTATCGGCACGTCATGCTAACGAAATAAGCTCACGTTCCTCACGGGCTCATAGCTTATTGCATGAACTTCATTTGTGCCAGTTTATGAAGGAAAAAACAATAGGACTTGTTAGCTTTCATTTCGGGGCTCCGGCCCTGCCTACACCAGATAGCCTGTAGGCAGACTAGTCAAATGATTTATCCATATATTTTGCCGCTATGTTAAATAGATGCTAGGCCGTAGCGACAATGGCGAAAATCAATCACAGCACGGAGAAACAAAAGTCGGCACCATATTAATTATTCGCATACTTTCTCCGATTCAGCCAGACAACGTTAACTTTATGTGATTTTTATTTTTCTGTTCAAAGACCTTTGACTGCAAAACACCGAAATGAGTAGTATAGGAGGGATGGAATTAGCCCCTTTTTTGAAGTGGAATCTCATTCAATGAAGTGGAAATTGAAGTGGAATCTCATTAAATGAAATGGATCTATTATCTATTGTCTTTTCTCATAGATTACGTCATCTATTGTTTCAAGCTCATGAATAAAATGAAGTGGAAATTGAAGTGGAATCTCATTAAATGAAGTGGAATCTCATTATCTATTGTTCCTTTGGATGAGGTCATCGATCTATTCGGGCATGTTTGGGCAAAGCCTATTGTTTGGAGGCGCTATAAAGCTAGAACCGATCGCTCCCAAATCCATTCAATTTGAGCAGCAACAAGATGGAAGTGATCTACCAGCTAGGATCTCGAGGCTACCACGCCAGCGCAAACATTTTCCACGGCAAGATGAGAGTTCACATTCGAAAGTACATTCAAGGCCAAAACAAGAAATTTCCCACTAAGGAGGGAATTGCTTTGACAGTCGACGAGTGGATCAACCTCAAAGACATTGTGAAGGAGATGGATGATCTTATTGAAACCATATCCGAAAACCCAGAGGATCCGGACTATGAAGCCTTTGAACGCAAGAACCCACGACAGACTGAAATATCAAATGACGCCATCATGGAAGCGTTTCGTCCAACACTTCAGAGACAGAATGCTATCCTGAAGACCACAAGCCCCACGAACGTTCAGGATGGACCCATACCTTTCTGCCATGTGTGCAAGAAAACGAACGTTTATGGAAGTAACCAATGTGATGGGTGTTATAACTCCGTCATAAAGGAGGAACCAGGTGAAATAGTGGAAACTTCCTCCATGACAACCGAAGCAGGGGATACAGACCCTAATGACATGCAGCAAGAAGAGATACCAAATGTTACTTTTGGTGGAAAGCCACCTTTGACTCAGCTCAAACAGTGCTCAGTATGCAAGAGAACTCTGTGTTACTATGGAACTATTTGTAATACCTGTAACGGCACTTGGCGGTCAAGTCTCTTTTAGAAATGCTATGTAAAAAAATGAAGCCATGATGTGATACTGAATTGTGTCTTTGTATTAATAAAGGTATTGTATTTATGTAAATATTTCTTTATATGTACTAACAAAACCACTTTATACGAATCATTTCGACATGGCATCGTCTATTTTCCTTTACAGTTAATAACTCATAAGATAATTGTATACAAAATCCGGTATGGTTCATTAGATCAACTCTGCTATTGTTCTTAGGGATTAGCGATAACTGAAGGGCCTATTGTTTTGAGGAAAACTCTTGAGATGTATATTCTTCTCTAAAACTGAACTATAATTACCATACGAATAAAAACAAACCACCAGATAAATTAAACAAAGTTTATTCAATCTCAAAAACATCAATTTACAGTTCGTTTTCCTTATAGTCGCGGAGTTGATAACTTTCTTATTTCTCAGTTCTTGAGTTGATATAATGTACCGTGTTACAAGATTACACTGATTTATGTTTCATTGATTTTTTTCTTATTGACAAATACTGCTTACTGATTGCTTATATTAAAACGATGACAAGAGGAAGAATATTTTTAAAGACATTTATTAATAGAAATCGACTTAATAAAACTTACTCTAAAAGGTACAAATGTATTGTTCATCACGGGAACACTCTGTTCCGGAATAGGTTGTTTTTGGAATTGTTTATTCAACAAGAATTTTCGGTGGTGAATTGCAGCCTCGGTCGCTTCTTGCCATCCATAATCTTCCGTGTTCATCAAGTTTTGCTTTGTTTCCAAGATTTTTCGGAAATCAGGATATTTTCTTAAGCTGTGAATCCATTTCATATCTTCTAACAACACTTCTCTTAGGTCTTTTCTATAGCTAGGAAACAAAGCGTTACTGGCTTTGATTTCAGCAACTTCATGACTATCCCCATCGTGTTCATACTTTTGAACCAACGCTTCCCAATCTTCCTGGTGCCGTTCTTTAGCTTCGTTACGAATTCTTTCCCAAACATCCTCTTCTCCGTCATAACTATCATCAGTGGAGTCCGTGCTCTCCTGAGAATCAGAGCTTTGATAAGAGTCTTCAGTCATTTCATCATCTGAGTTGGAACGATTAGCAGCCATCGTTTATATCTTTACTCTTCAAGGATCTGGAGTATAATGTCAGACCCTTAAAAGTTTCCAACTTTATAGAAAACGAATTGGCGTGGTCACTACGTTTAACAAATGTCGATTATCTGATTTAGCTAAGGTCTCTCAGTTAGACCAACATTATAAGTAGGATTCCTAACCAACATATTTTCCTTTATCAACAACTGGATTTACATTCCTCGACAAAAACTTTCTTTTTTGAAGTTTTGCTTCTTGTAAATATGGTTTTCGTTCTTGAGTTGATAACCTATGGACTTGTGCCAAGTGGTTGGATAATTTAACAAGATACTTTGATGCAAAATTAGGTACAGGGCAGTTTTTCAAAGTCCGATTTTCCATGTTCACTCGTTGAAAGTTAGTATCAAATAGCACAAATCTACTTGATCGTCCCTTTTATCTCCTTTCATCCCTTTTGTCACCTCTTGTCCCGCCTTTTTTCGTTTTGAAATAAAAAAAAAGAGGGATAAAAAAGAAAAAGGCGGGACAAGAGGCGACAAAAGGGATGAAAGGGCCTACTGACAAGAGACGTGTTCACATTCGGATATAGTTATCTCCGTTCATCCTTTTCATCCCTTTTGTCGCCTCTTGTCCCACCTTTTTATTCTTTATCCCTCTTTTTTTTATTTCAAAACGAAAAAAGGCGGGACAAGAGGTGACAAAAGGGATGAAAAGGTCTACTGACAAGAGACGTGTTCACAGTCGGATATAGTTATCTCCGTTCATCCTTTTCATCCCTTTTGTCGCCTCTTGTCCCACCTTTTTTCGTTGTACCTTTTAGAAATAAGTTTTATTAAGTCGATTTCTATTAATAAATGTCTTTAAAAATATTCTTCCTCTTGTCATCGTTTTAATATAAGCAATCAGTAAGCAGTATTTGTCAATAAGAAAAAAATCAATGAAACTTAAACCAGTGTAATCTTGTAACACGGTACATTATATCAACCCAAGAACTGAGAAATAAGAAAGTTATCAACTCCGCGACTATAAGGAAAACGAACTGTAAATGTTTTTGAGATTGAATAAACTTTGTTTAATTTATCTGATGGTTTGTTTTTATTCGTATGGTAATTATAGTTCAGTTTTAGAGAAGAATTTACATTTCAAGAGTTTTCCTCAAAACAATAGGCCCTTCAGTTATCGCTAATCCCTAAGAACAATAGCAGAGTTGATCTAATGAACCATACCGGATTTTGTATACAATTATCTTATGAGTTATTAACTGTAAAGGAAAATAGACGATGCCATGTCGAAATGATTCGTATAAAGTGGATTCGTTAGTACTTATTAAGAAATATTTACATAAATACAATACCTTTATTAATACAAAGACACAATTCAGTATCACATCATGGCTTCATTTTTTTACATAGCATTTCTAAAAGAGACTTGACCGCCAAGTGCCGTTACAGGTATTACAAATAGTTCCATAGTAACACAGAGTTCTCTTGCATACTGAGCACTGTTTGAGCTGAGTCAAAGGTGGCTTTCCACCAAAAGTAACATTTGGTATCTCTTCTTGCTGCATGTCATTAGGGTCTGTATCCCCTGCTTCGGTTGTCATGGAGGAAGTTTCCACTATTTCACCTGGTTCCTCCTTTATGACGGAGTTATAACACCCATCACATTGGTTACTTCCATAAACGTTCGTTTTCTTGCACACATGGCAGAAAGGTATGGGTCCATCCTGAACGTTCGTGGGGCTTGTGGTCTTCAGGATAGCATTCTGTCTCTGAAGTGTTGGACGAAACGCTTCCATGTTGGCGTCATTTGATATTTCAGTCTGTCGTGGGTTCTTGCGTTCAAAGGCTTCATAGTCCGGATCCTGTGAGTTTTTGGATATGGTTTCAATAAGATCATCCATCTCCTTCACAATGTCTTTGAGGTTGATCCACTCGTCGACTGTCAAAGCAATTCCCTCCTTGGTGGGAAATTTCTTGTTTTGGCCTTGAATGTACTTTCGAATAATGTGAACTCTCATCTTGCCGTGGAAAATGTTTGCGCTGTCGTGGTAGCCTCGAGATCCTAGCTGGTAGATCACTTCCATCTTGTTGCTGCTCAAATTGAATGGATTTGGGAGCGATCGGTTCTAGCTTTATAGCGCCTCCAAACAATAGGCTTTGCCCAAACATGCCCGAATAGATCGATGACCTCATCCAAAGGAACAATAGATAATGAGATTCCACTTCATTTAATGAGATTCCACTTCAATTTCCACTTCATTTTATTCATGAGCGCACCACTTTATTCATGAGCTCACCACTTTATTCATGAGCGCACCACTTTATTCATGAGCCCCAGACAAAAGATAATTTATTCACCCCCACTTTATTCATGAGTCCAAGACAATAGAACCGTGACGTCATTGAATTAATGAGCGCGCACCAAAAATTAACATAACACCACAAAAATTAGCATAACACCGCAAAAAACAGGATAATTCGGTGCCTCCTATACTACTACTCAAATGTCTTACAAAATGTGCAGAATATTGCGTGAACTCATAGAAACGCGAGTGAACGAGTAGCCTGAGAAAACAGCCGAATTTTCGCTAACGAGCTTGCCTTTCCTAAACAGAACAGAAAATAAAAATCCAGTATACTCTGGAAAACGCGGGATCGCGATACAACGAGGGATATCAGTTAAAGATTAAAGGCTTCCCGGGATCGCGATATAACGAATATTGCAGATTAAAGGCTTCCGAAAACTAACCCCAATTTACGCTACAAAACATCATTACTCGGGACAGGCCTTTGGCCGCCCGAGTCAAGATTCGCAGGTGTTTTTTTTTATTTTTTGTGTTCACGTGAATACGGCACGTGATCGCCATGCGCCAACCAATCAGATTGCACTGTCCACGTGAACACATACCCATGTCATGTGACATTTTATCGACTTCCGGGGCCGTCAACCAATCGGCTCCCGTTTTGATTACATTGCTATCGTAAGGATCTTGTCCTTGATCTTCGGCTGGCTAGCTGTCGACCCCGCGTATTACAATCATCGAAATTGCTCTCACAAATTTCAGGGTATTATAATCACTTGCTGTCACAATCCGTAGGAGATTCAAGTGTACATAATTCCGAATGAAAAAAACCATGAAAGATTGAACGATTTATCCAAAACAACAACTCATCCAGTGGTTTCTCATGGCGGCCTTGAGTACAATTACATAAATATTTAATTTTCCGTTAAGGGGAAACTCGGAAACATTTTACGGAGGTACCTATGCATGAGCTTTCGATCTGTAGTGAGTTTGCGGGATGAAATGATAGTAACATTCTGCAAAAAGCACCTACGAGTTTTCAAGTCTCCCTTCCTCCATTCGACACGACGAATACCACGATTTCCCACGACTGCAAAGTGACCAAAATGTGAGCGAAGTTTTGTCCCATTCGTAGTCATTACGTTGCTGAATCTGAAGGTTTCTTCGACGGAAATGGCCAAATGTTCAGTTTTTCTAGGGCTGACAGGGATTATACAGGCTTTGAATGGAAATTTCTCACATTTTATGAAAGGCCCAAACGCACGTGACCTGACGACCAATGGCGACATTTATAAATGTAAGTAAAACACATAAACCGCAATTACCAGATTTGCAGTGTTGTTATTACTCAGGCACGAGTCTAAATCTGCAGGCCGTTTATTTTGTTCGGTGCAACAAAATTTCTGCGCATGCGTGAAATTATGCATTAATTGTTTGCGCAAATAGATTTCTGTCCAGTCCAGTCGCCAGATTCTGCGGACGCTATTCTGAACTCCTGAACTTTGAGGTACGTTTCGTAGGTTTTATGCCACATTTTATGCCACATTTCATTTTAATCTCGGTCATAATACATACCAACGCAAACACCGTGATCGGTAGGCCAACACTAAAATATTTTCGACCGTGGTTTTGGCTGGTTTACCGATCTCGTATCGAGACCTGTGTACGTTTCCGTTTCAATGGTATACTGAATAGCTGATATTTTAATATATCGAAGTATACGGAGTGATTTACTAGCAAATACATATACTGTGGTTGAGCAGTTATGGGTTACTATCCTCTATCGAAGTCTGAAGACTTCAACTCTCGAGATAAACTTAAACAAGAAACCTCTCACGGCCGACTGGAGGTTTTGATTCGAGAAATTAAAGGCTTCCAACAATTCCCTTTATAGATCTGTAATATAATGAGCAGACTGAAGTTTTGGGAATGAGGGTAAAGCTTTTAATGAGCATTTCAGTTAATAATCTTTAATCCAACAAATACCAAGATGGACTCGTAATGGCTCATCATGTATAGCAAGAACAGCAGATAAAGTTACATAGAGGCACACAAATTGACATAGCCGCTAGCTCCATCACAGGATGGACAGGATACAACTTATAATATGGTACAAATATAAACATACATTTAAGACAATCATCTATTAGTACTCGGAACCTGCAGTATAACAGAACAGCAGACTAAATTGTAAACGTGTGTTACATGAATAAGTAGTGTTTAAATTAAAAGGTCAACTTCTTTAATTTACATACGAGAAAAAAAAAAAAAAAAAATTACATATATACTAGGGGAGCAGAGAATGAAAGTCACCGCGCTACCGGCCACTCCTAAAGACTGCTAAATTCAGCTAATAATTCTTCCCTTTGATTATTACTAAGAGGATTTCAAATGAAAGTGTATTTCATCTTCAATCGCATTGGGAACACATCAGCAGAAATCTAAAGAAGGGTAATCCAAAATAAAAAATAAAAATCCTGGAACGCAAATTATAAAAGAAAAAACCTGCCTTCCACAAACAAGGGGCCAAAAAAATGGCTGCATTGATGTATATATCGATACTTACTGTTTGTAAACTTACTGTTTGTAAATACTGACGCCATTTATATATTTGCATATATAATGTGGTTGGCAAAAAACCCCATGTGTTTGTATCTAGCGATTTGGGCCTCACGAAATACATCTAAAGTCTCAATTCTGCTTCCATATCCTAATTCTTTTATAAGACTTATAAGTTAAGAACATATAAGCTTCGATGGAAGGGCTTCCTTGTATTTTGGAAGAACATACAAGAAAGTAATTTGGCAATGAATAAGTACCGACCTGTGATATTTTATAAGCAACTGACTGGGTTCACGCTTCGTTTCTGCCAACCACAGAATACAACAAATGTGGCGTGACTGACTTGTGTGACAGTAAGTATCGCTACATTGTGGCCCGAGTGAAAGCCCAGATGGGCTCTTGTTTAATATTCGTTTCAGTGAAAAGTATGTTAAAAAACTGGTACAAGGAATAAAAAAGATAGAATATTATCAAGGAATAAAAAAAATAGAATATTATTTTAAAAAACTATATTCTTACCATGTTTAATGCTAAAATTGACTGAAAAATATTTATGAATTTTACAACTTTTCTAATATTTTCTCTAATGAGTTCGTTCTATTTACATGATTGCTGCTGGCTCTTTGTATTAATATTTATTTGCACGAGTTTCAACTTTTCTCTTCTCTTATTCCTAAATTCTAAAGTATATAGTTTTTTTTTACAATGGGGAGTCAAGGTGGCACATGGGGAGTCAGGGTGGCACATGGGGAGCTGGATGGCCATGGCGCAGTGGTTCATCACCAACATTTGCTTAATTTCTTTGTGCTTGTGAATTTTCTATTTTCTAATTTAGATTTTTTTTTGGTAAAATCACTTTGTTAAGTTATAATTTTAAAATATGTAATTTGTCTCTACCAGCATGCTTTTGTATAATAAGTGTGTTGGTGGTGACATCACATCATTAGCACTAACTTGGACTTATACATGTATGCACTTTAAGATAACCCTAAGGTTACCCTAAGGACCCACCTTCTCATAATTGTATTTCAGTATTATGCCTTATTACTCTACATTTTCATCATCTTATGAGAAAATAAATGTTAGTGTTGTTGTTGTTAGTAATGGCATCAAATAGAGTAGTAAATGGCCAGATTCCTCAGTTCTTGGATCTGACCATTCCACGTCAGTATCAGCACTTTCACATGGTCAATAGTACCAGTACGTTTAAGAATTATTCGGCAATGAAAATTAAACTTGCTGCGACCCCAATGATAGAAAAAAACGAGTGGAAATTGCATGTTTCTTTGTGGCCTGCCGTTATAAGTTTCAGTCTCGCACCTTCAAGATGTAGAAAATGAACACTATATAGTACAGTGCTCACTAATATTTGAAAATGGTGGTCTAGCTGTGGTTAACGACCCCAGTCGAAAATAATTATTATATTGAGAATTCAGCATGAATTTCAGACGTCTCCTCTGGTTCATTATTGAGAATTACTCAAAAATCTAGACAGATCTAGATAGATACCTTTATTTCACATGTAGAATGACACATTCTCTAAATATTCACATGCAATAGCTGAGCAACATTATGTGGAACTGATTACTAGTACTCAAACTAGTACTAGTACTTAACCATTGCACTTCAATCAACAACACCCATACCAAGTTTTTATAATTCTAAAGATCCTCAAGGAACTATTACTGAAAAAAAGTAATATTAAACTACATAATTGAAAGAAATTGTGGCTGAAATGTACATGTACAGCATGTATATATGTGTGTTGTGTGTGTATTATGGCTCTATCATTTCCAAACCTGACCCCCACCCCATCCTTTCTGGGCATACACGGGGCAGTGAAATTTGTAGTGCCATTTTATATAAATTATCACAAGAGCATCAGTAGTGAACCAATTCTCTGGCTCCCCTAGCACAAACCATGTATGACAAAATATGAGCACTAGAACTCCATGAACTACATGTATTCACCTAGGTCTCTGAGATGGCCCGAGTTAAGGCCACCCAGGGCCTCTTGTTTGGAATCGAATGTTCATTTCCATTTTTCGTTGCAGTGACAGTTGCGTTAGGGGAGCCAGGGTGGCGCAGTGGTTAAGCGCTTCGCCTCTCACCTCTGTGGCCCAAGTTCGATTCCCGGACGGGGCGCCATATGTGAGTTGAGTTAGTTGGTATCTCGCCCTTGCTCCGAGGGTTTTTCTCCGGTTTTCCTCCCTCCGCAAAACCCAACACGCTAAATTCCAATTCGATCTGTGGATTAGCTGGGTCCTGGCTTTGATCAGCCCCCATGGTTGTTTCAGGTCTCGTTAGAAATTCAGAGGTTTTTTTCAGAGGTTTTTTCAGAGGTTGTTGCAACAGATACAGGAATATATCGATAACGCGAATATCTCTGATCAAACGCACACGATCACGACACATAGAATGAGATTTGTTTTAGTGAATCCGTTCAACAATGAATGATCTTATATCTGAATGAAGTGAAAATCATTTTAATCTGATTTGCTTTCCGAACCAAAGAGTGTTTTTTTCAGGTTGTCTCTTTGGGTTGGGCGCGAGTAGGCCGGACGATATTGGCACAGTGATATATCAAAATTTTAAAATTCAAATATATAGGATTTCAATTTGTTTGTTCCCCTGGTTTCTGATCGATTCAAATCAGTGAATACAAACAGAGTGCGGTAGCATGATTTCAACATCCGGCCGTGCATTTATATATATAAGCACAATAGCATCGGGAAAAATCGAAGACGTAGTTCAGTTACCCTGCTAGCAGTGGACCCTCCTTAGCAGGGTAACACGTAGTCTGATTCTGAACTGTATAACCTGATACATATATTACAAACACGATAAGCGGCTTAGATGCTGAATAAAAGCGTACGTATTACACTGATTAAACACGTAATTTGCAGCTTGCACACTTTTTACTACTAGACGGAATTTGACAAAGTTTCACACTATTGTCACGTAAACGCCCCCGCAAACGTGCTCGACGTATCCAACATACATTTGTCGAATCTTGTTGTAAAATTCACGCACGCCTAGCTTATCGTCCGTGTAGTTTGCAAAATGTGGGGTTGATCCGCTGCGATCCACGAACCTCTACCCTGTTTCAGAGTAGAAGATATACCTATTTTCCTACCCAATCTCCAGTCAGACCAAATTGTCAAATTTGATACCCATCTCGGACCAAATGGTCAACTTTGGTACGTCATCTCAGGCCGGAAAAGATTTTTAGAGCAACGTTTTTTAAAGTCACTTTATAACGTAACGCTATAGAATTGAAACATTGAAGTAGCCAGGCTTGCGCCAGTTCTACAAGTCTAAGTCGAATACGTTTGCAGGGACCTTCAGTTTACCATTATGTCTACCTGTTTAGAACGTCCTTTTCATTGCTCCGATGCTCAGTGGTTCACAAAAAAACCTTGTGAACATGTATAAGCCCAGGATCCCAGGAATTAAACCCTAATTTACAGTTTGTTAGATAACTTATCTCAGTTTCAGGACAAGTATCGACACGACGTACTTTGAAGGCGAAACTGGGACAAAAGCCTGGAAATCTCGTATTGTATTGTGCAGGGTTTGTTAAGACACAGTGAAACGAGATAGAGTTATTTGCAGGAATGGCCAGATATCGGATATACAATAGACAAGGCTTTTGCTGCGAAACTTTGCAATTCAGTTTGCGAAACCTTTGCAGGATTGGCCAGATAGCGGATTTAGAATAGACAAGGCTTTTGCTGCGGAACTTTGCAATTCAGTTTGCGAAACCTTTGCAGGGTTGGCCAGATAGCGGATTTAGAATAGACAAGGCTTTTGCTGCGAAACTTTGCAATTCAGTTTGCGAAACCTTTGCAGGGATGGTCAGATAGCGGATTTAGAATAGACAAGGCTTTTGCTGCGAAACTTTACAATTCAGTTTGCGAAACCTTTGCAGGGATGGCCAGATAGCGGATTAGAATAGACAAGGCTTTTGTTGCGAAACTTTGCAATTCAGTTTGCGAAACCTCTGCAGGGATGGCCAGATAGCAATTTAGAATAGACAAGGCTTTTGCTCCCATACTTTGCAATTCAGTTTGCGAAACCTTTGCAGGGATGGCCAGATAGCGGATTAGAATAGACAAGGCTTTTGTTGCGAAACTTTGCAATTCAGTTTGCGAAACCTCTGCAGGGATGGCCAGATAGCAATTTAGAATAGACAAGGCTTTTGCTCCCAAACTTTGCAATTCAGTTTGCGAAACCTTTGCAGGGATGGCCAGATAGCGGATTAGAATAGACAAGGCTTTTGTTGCGAAACTTTGCAATTCAGTTTGCGAAACCTCTGCAGGGATGGCCAGATAGCAATTTAGAATAGACAAGGCTTTTGCTCCCAAACTTTGCAATTCAGTTTGCGAAACCTTTGCAGGGATGGCCAGATAGCGGATTTAGAATAGACAAGGCTTTTGCTGTTTGAAGTGCTATTATTTTTATTTTCTTAGGGAACGTCCTTCAAATGCTAACATGGACAGACATCATGGAGTATTGGCGGCTTGGAAATGTCAAAAGAGTCAATAATCCGGATCTGTTGGAGGTACATTTTGTGTTCAACATTTTAAAGGAGCTTCGACTTTGTTTCAGGGCGGTACCAATTGTGCATAGAAGCCATCATTTCGATTCATAAGCTATTATTCAGTAACTGTGATTCAACATGATTGCTCCAACTGTTATGCATGGAATAAAGTTACCTTGCCTCGGTACCGACAAACTTGATCCAACGGTAGATAGTTCTTTCTTCCAATATTTCGATCGGCACGGCCGACCTTCTTCGGGGAATTAAAAGAGGCATACAATGTATCTGATAAAAACTATAGAACCTTTACAAATTAATATATGAATTATGAATTGCACAATCTTACGATAAAACACACATAGACCAATGAAAAGAAAGTGGAGAGCGACACTGATATAATATGAAAATAAATAAAGTGGCGTGACGATGATTGTGAAAAACAAGTTAAGTTTCATCACGTTTATTCGTGCCTAATGGTTCAAGAGTTTGACCCGTCTATCGATAAGAGTCGTTGTCGTTGCATTTTGGGAGTACATGCAACGATGAGTCTTATATTATTGAGCTGAGGTTTTCCACACGGGTCTTTATACGGATTTTCACTGTATGAGTGAGGGTTTTTATAAAGATTCATGGTGAAGCCCTTGATCTTATAGGGAATGACTGGGAGTGGGAGGATCTGATTTTCACTGTATGAGTGAGGGTTTTTATACAGATTCATGGTGAAGCACTTGGTTTTATAATTAGGAATGACTGGGAGGATCTGATTTTCACTGTATGAGTGAGGGTTTTTATAAAGATTCACGGTGAAGCACTTGGTTTTATAGGGAATGACTGGGAGGATCTGATTTTCACTGTATGAGTGAGGGTTTTTATAAAGATTCATGGTGAAGCCCTTGGTCTTATAGGGAATGACTGCATGGGAGGATCTGATTTTCACTGTATGAGTGAGGGTTTTTATACAGATTCATGGTGAAGCACTTGGTTTTATAGGGAATGACTGGGAGGGCTTATATACGAACTTCACCGAGTAAGGGGAGTGTTTAAAGACTCGTGGTCTTTGTCTAGACCCCCCTCACTCTTACCAGAGTAAATCGTATAAAGACGCTAGTGTTTTACTGGGGACAATCAGTGCATCTGCGAGCAGCAATTATGCTACGAATGAGCGTTCGAGCACAAATTGTTTTTGAGCGAGCATCCGAGAAAAGATTATTCACTAGTCCTGGCCTGTCGCCTGTGAGCGTGAATCAGTTACACCCGTTGTTTGCGTGATTGTTTATAGCAGCTGATTGAACAGTTTAAGATTCTTGCAGAGTTACAACCATAATACTAATAGCGGGGTACAGGACTTAACCAAGACCTGTCGCGGCCTCGGATTTCAGTGCGGTCCTCCGACGGATGCGGCGTCCATGTTCCAATAACACAATCTACTACAGCCTTTTAATGGAACTCCGGATATGATCGGAGTTTAGCTAAACGCACTCTTAGATGACATGTCACTGCTGAAACTTTAGTTTGGCTAATGATCACCACTGGGAGCTAAGCAGTTTCCTACATAACTCAAATCCCGTGTCCCGCTGTACTAATGTATTAGTTTCAATGGCTGCGTAAGGTTGCGTGTTGTCTCAGCAAGTCTCGCCAACCACCTGCTGCGCGCGATGAAACGGTCAACTAGGTCACGCGAATTCGTCTTCTTAGTGCTATTTGTTGAATGACCTTTAGGCAATGAGCGTGCATGGGCCTCTTCTAGAACGTACATTGATTTTACTATGCACACCCTTGACTGGTACAACGTGCCCCGTGGTTCACCATCCAAGAGAAAAACAACCCCAAGTCACGTAATGGTTATAACATAATTCATCTATCAAATGTTATGAACACGAGCTACCAGTTAAGTCATCTAACTGAGACTAACACACATAGGAGAAAGGTGTGACAGGTCGAAACTTTCTGGAAGTAAAATGCTCTTCTATGATCTTGGTGTTTTTGAAAGATTATCTTTTTGCACAACTGGCATGCCTAGAATATTTTGGTAATGATATGGTTGGAGATGTAAAATATTATTGCATGCCTGTTATATCAGGAGCACATGCATTATATGTGCCAAAACGTCCTCTATTATATAATCGATAATAATCTTATAATATTTAATTGAGCCGTCAGAGATATTGATGTTTACGCAATTCTCATAAGCTCTTCCAATAGTTTGTTCTGTCACAAGTAAGATAGTTGACTTCCCAACGTAAAGGTCTTGATAAAAATAAAACTATTTTACTACTTTGAGAGTGATAGCGAATCATTATGAGGAATCGACGAGTTGGAGTATTAATGCTCAGTTTAATGGGAAATGACCGATGAATTTTTAAAGCGATGCTTGGTATACCTTCACTCTAACGTACGTAGCAAGGACATAAACGATCGACCGGATTTAATTGTTGTAATATGAAATAGCGAGCACAAACAAGTTTATTAAATCATGACTGACTTAGCTAAAATCTTCGATTGCATTTGTTTCCCTAGCCGTCGCGCTAGAACGCGTTACAGTTTAAGCGGGTATTTCAGTTTTTGTTTTGTTTTAACCCATACGAAACTGCACCAACGGAAACCGACTCCGAGTGAAATCTTTTATTTACAAGTGGGATTCTGAGGTGCTAACAATCACTCATGATTGTAACCTGCACGACAGCACATTGCGCCACAATAGCAATCCGTATCACAAAACTAACCTGTGAAGCGCATTTGAATATATTCATATAGAATTTGTGCTATATAAATGAATACCTTTTTACCGGGCAATAGCTTAAAATAAGTGAAAGAAGGATCTCGACTGATGGAAGTTATTGTAAAAAATATATAAATGGGTTATTTTACGAATTGGAATTTATGTTGGTTTTTGAGGAGGGAGGAAAACCGGAGAACCGGGCCGAGAAAAATCCTCGGAGCAAGGGCGAGATACCAACAAACTCAACTCACATATGGCGCTGCGTCCGGGAATCGAACCTGCCTAGTGGGCCACAGAGGTGAGAGGCGAAGCGCTTAGCCACTGCGCCAACCGCTCCCCTCCCCTCCCCTATTGTGTAAGCTCAGTTATGATGAGTCGACATAAAACCCCTTCGATATTGATAACTTGATAACTTACAAATTGTACTCCTATAACTTAGTCATTTTAAGATCACTATAATCTTCTGATGATATTGTGTACTAGCGCCGGATAATCTATAGTGAATTGTCATTAGACTAAGCATTCAGACCTTATAAAGATATAGCAAGACAGAGTTTGCGCAGGCAGTCTCATTAACTAAACCCAAGGTTTGTCTGAACTACTTGCATGAATTAAGCTTTGTTTCGTTTCACGAGCCTCTTTCTTAGGGAGTTCAACCGGGATAAGAACCACCCCAGAGCCGTAAATAGGAGAGGCATTTGTGGCCGGAAAAGCGCTAAACTCTGCCTATCAGTAAGGCCAAAGGCTATTTTATGCCAGCGAAATTTGTGCTGTGGAAACGACGCAGTTTTCGCCATCTTTAATTGTTCGAAAAATAAGGACAACTTCACACCGCGGGAGCACAGAAACACAAACACTGGAGCTAGAGAAAAGCACCGATGTATGGCAAAATTTTTCGTTATATACCTAACGTCTGTTCTAAAAGCAAAATGCGGTAAAAATGGGCGGCCACGTTCGATTGCCGTGTGATCTTTTCGTCGTGTTGGGAGTATAGCTATAACTAGCAGCACTGTGAAACTAACATATTCACATATGCAACTGATTGGAGATTGCTATTCAGCATTGTTCATCGCAGTACATTTTGTTTTATCTACGTACATCGTTCTCATTCTTACGAATAGAAAAGAGCGGTGTAAAAATGCCATGAAGTACTGGAAAGCGCATTATTCACGCCAGTGATCAGTGTGTTCATTTTAGTTTTCAAAATAACTAATCACATAGATACGCAAACTCTATTTCTTTGCTTGGTTCGCGGGTCTACTGAGTGAAACAGGAGTGCGCCGCTCGGCCCCATGCTGTGGTTTACGGCACAGTGAAGATCCCAAACAATAGAATAAGCCTTAATTAAAGTGATAAGATCGATTGGTTTGCGATACGAGATCGCAAACACACCCGTACAACTTAATGTTATATTGCTTAAAGGTAATGCTACGTCTTTCATGGACCTAACGTTTATCATTATTTTGCAATATGACTCACTGATAACTTGACGACTATTGGACCTTTTCGAACATTTCAGTACATCTACCTCAGAACTGAATTAAGTTGATTATTGTACCCCAATTAACATCATTATATGGTGAAATTGATTATATAAACATTGTTGCTTTTTTCCATTTTTATTACGGTGGCTAAACAAAGTCAAATTTAAATTCCTTTGTTGATAAATGAAAATGTTAAGATATCGCTCAGATTCAAGTTTGAGATCATATGAATTGCATGGATCGCATTAAAAGACGCTGGCTAGAACACACTCGAAAACGTCAGGAACGACTTCAGTACATAAGTAGTCTGATATCGTTTGCGCAGTGCAAACAATAAGTAGAAGGACAGAAAATGGATGGATAACGACTCAAGAAACTTGAACAAAGACGAGCCAGCGTTTTGAAAGTTTCAGCTAGGACTCCTCGGCACTGATATCCTGTTTTGGTATGCGCAAGTTTTTAAGGAGTGTCCCATACCTGAATTTAATTATATAATCAGGGATTTCTGAGAGTTTTGTCAGTGACTAATAAGTAGAAAAGTCCCGGGCCGTTGGCAAAAACTGTAGGAGATATTCTAACAATTTCGAATCCTCACATTCAATATTCTTAACTTTCGCCGTGCAAGGAGCTTTTCCTAAAGTGGGCAGTCTTGCAAATGCATCAGTGGTTTCAGTTCCTGTTTTTCTTTTCTCAACTGAAATACCTACACGTCCTCTCTGATATGTAAGAGCTGTTGTTTCACGTTGTTTATCTAGAAATAACAATGCAAAGATTTTTCATACAAGCACTCGTTTGAAACAGCCGCAAAGTGCCTTATTAGGCAAGTGGCCCCCGCAAGTATTCCAAGCAGTTAATGCAATACGGAGACTAGTTGCTATTTCGTGACTATGGGTGTTTCAACTCGACCACCTGAAGTGCAACACAAGATCTATTGACTCACTGTCAAATAACTCGAAGTCGTGTTTATTGAACTTGTTTATAAGAGATTATAAATCTATACATCGCTGACCACTTATGAAGCAGGTATTCAAGACATTTCATAGAAATATTGTCCCCCTTAAGAATATTCGACGATTATTTAATGGACGTGCACCAGTACGTATTATTGTGTTGAATTGTATAAGGCCAAAAAAGGAAAAAATGGAATCTCATATTTGGGTAGGCGTTCCACGTTCCACGTTCCACGTTCCACTTCCAATTGCATTGCAGACTTTTTAAATACTTTAATATAATCATAATTCGATTACTTGGTTTAGTTAGTGTCTGAAATGAACGCTTTTCATTGCTACACAGTTTTAGAATGTGTATAATTGACTTGTGTTTATCAAAAGGAAGAAATCACGATAACAAAGAGATGTTTAGTAAGACAAAACATGTTCAATGAATCAAAGTTGAACTCGATCAACTTGATACTACGCACTATTGAAGTAGTAAAATGGCTTAATCATCTTTTTCCCTGTTTTTGGATAAACCGTATGCGTCTACGCTTGTATGAAAATATTAAGCTATCACTGTTTTGGCGTTTGGTGTTTCATGATTGTTCTTGCTCAGTTGCAGAACATTTATACATACATTTTGAACGTGATTCTTTCAAGACTTGAAAACAAACAAGGCGCAAAAATGATTAAAAGAAACGCGTCCTTTTAAACTGCGGTAATAACATTGTTGATTAAGCTCGGTGTCTGTCTGATGTGAAGGCCTTGAGATCGGCATTATTATTATTCGGATCAGACCCATCAAAACTCTCAAGCCAGGCTTTAACATCTGCCGTCTTATAAAATGTTGGCCCAATACCTCCAGCGTACTGCACATGTCCGTTCTGAATAATGTAGAGTCGAATGGGCATTGCGCCGAACGCCTTGTTTGCTTCATTTTCCATCGTGTCAACCAGAAGCGGCGTGTGTAATCTGCCAGAGTTGTTAAGTTCCTGCGCTGCTTTGCATCTTTCTTCCAATGTTTGGTGCTGACGGATATCGTAATTATTCTAGGAAATCAATGCAAAAATACATTACTCGACCTGCCCCTCAGTCACTTAACACCTCAACACACTTGAAAATTAAACTGAAATACAAGTTAAAGTTCAGTTGAAAAAAGGCCGGCCATTCAAAAGCGGAGTGTTTTTAGACAATGTACTATTTCTATCCTAAGAGAAATGTGACAGTATCAGCAACAAAAAGCCTGTCACGCTTTTCCAATCATTGAATTCGTGGTAACAGTATGTTTTGAAACTTGAGGCTGGTGGTGTGTGACGAAGTGTGACACAAGTATTTAAAGGCTCAATTTAAAATAAATCACGTTTTAAGCCGTTTTATTTGAATTTCCGACTCATAACTAGCTCTAAGGGAGTATCAACAAGGAATATAGTGATTCGTACAGTTACAGCATCTTGACTGATAATCTAACAATTTCTACTGCTCACTAAAGCGAATGTCATACCTTCAGCTTCCACTCGTCGTTTGGGTGCGCCTCTTTAATGTAAATGGTTACAAAGTCTGCTATTCCTCTAAACTCCTCCACAATTTCTCCAAACTCGCACAGTCTTGCCATGAACACAGGGCACGTGCGACTTCCGAAGTTTACTACCATAGGACGGTTACCGCGCGAAAACTCCAGCAAGCGAAAACGCGTGCTGGCGTCAGGAGAGACGAGAGTAGGATTGGGTGCCGTACATCCACACTTGGCTTCTTTTTGTAGCTCCAAGAGTAGCATGTCTTGATGCGTCTTCAGCATCTCCCACCCAAACAGGTCCTCCCAGTAATCTTCTTTACGCATTTCGATGGTCGCTATCTTTGTGATCATAAACGCGATGAGACTTTCGGTAAAGGGCAGTAAGCACATCAGTTTGAGAACTCTAAATGCAATATAAAATGCACAAGAGATCGCGTAATACGGCATTAGAACCTTGAGAGATGCAGTCATCTTGAGCTCAAATTTGCACCTGTGCGTGCACTGATCGCTTGCGTGGGGAGTGTAGTAATGTTCCCTGTAGCCGCGAAGCGCGTTCTTATATTCCAGCAAAAGAATTCTAGAAATTTTGTTTGTGCAACTGTTTGGAGCAGGTGACCTTTAGGAGGGATCAGGGTAGTTATCTGTCACAGGACGGAATGACCAAGCGCATTATTGGACGCAAAAAGCCTGAACAAATGATAAAAAAAACTAGTTCAATACCAGGGCTATCTATCATTTTCTCGGGCCGTCTGTATTTACGCTGCGTGTCTATGTTTGGCATTACGTAGGACTATAACGCTTTTGTTAGGGAATTACACCGCAATAGTTCCCGGCTGCGTAGCCCTGCAGGTTTGAGACAGAGCCTTTGAGTGACTTTACCGCCATTGTGGACCAGCACATGTTGAGGTTGACCTTTTGGATGCCGCTGTCTCGTTCCAGTTCTGTAGTGCACGCAACTCCATCTTCCCAATAATCCTAAAAACATTAAAGCATTCATTATTACCCTCAAATTGACTGACTTCACTTTATTTGCGACGCCATAAAAGCAATACTTGATAAAGTCAGCTTGCATTTTTCACGCCAGATTCAGTTTCCGCCTTGTATACGTGCTTCCAAAAAACTTTAATGATGTTGTGTGTGTACTGTTCCACACGTATCAAATATAATAATTATGTGTACAGTTGTTAGTGATAATAGAAACATTGATTCTATCAACAGGATCTTGAATAATATTCAGAGTTTAATATCTGTTTTCTAAGTCTGTTGCCACTAGCACGTTCTTTGTGTGTTTTACTCCTTACGCCATAGCTTTTTCAGGGTAACTAATGCTATTCAAAATTGCACGCGAGGCGCGGATGCATGATCATGAAGCGTGAAGGCACCTAATTCACGACATCACGCGACATACTTATTAACACTCTTAGCAGTACTTAAGTCTGTTGATATGGAAATTTCCGGTCATTAAACTTAAAAGTGATATTTTTCTCGCATTACCACTTGTCGTTCGCCATGTTTGTTGTTTGCCTAATTAATGACCTGTTTTACAGGAAACACCTAATTAGATCTCATTAAGGGCCGGCTGAAGAACGTTTCCGCTCTTTTGTTCCGAGTATAAACGATCACAACAGGGGAACGCAAATCAACTAGTTTGTAGTTCAGTTCAACTTCGGCTGTTCAAAGGGTGGATAACTTTATCCGAGTCTCGCTATTTATCGAGTTAAGATCCCCAGTTAAGATCCCCAGTTAGGATGCCCAGTTAGGATGCCCAGTTAGGATGCCCAGTTGGGATCCCCAGTTGGGATCCCCAGTTAGGGTGGGGATCGGTTGGAAATGATAGAACCATACATGTAATACACACACAACACACACATACATACATGCTGTGCATGTACATTTCAGCCACAATTTTCTTCAATTATGTAGTTTAATATTACTTTCTTTTCAATATTATTGTTCCTTGAGGGTCGTTAGAATTATTACAAAAACTTGGTATGGGTATTGTTGATTGAAGTACAATGGTTATTTGAGTACGTGTAGTCTGCACGATATCGAGACACTCAAATTTGATGCATTGTAATTATATCAGGTGCAGTATGACTAAATTTTGATCAGTTAGTCTTATTCCTAGTACCTTACGCTTGCAGGCTGTGAATATTTCAGAGATTCAATTTTACGGAAATCATTTGGCATTGAATACGCTTAATAGAGTGTTTATATGGGAATGTTTACCCACTTCATACCACCTGACCTCGAGGCTAAAGAGGTCTAATGTGGTTATGTATGTAGAACGGATAAACTACTGCATTGCATGTAATTCGAAAATAAATTTATCGTCTTCAAGCTTTTGATTCCGAAAAAAAATAAAAATAAAACCAGACTTTCTGACCTGATTTGGGCAGATCAGGGTCAGGATTTAAGTATAATTTGGGAGCAGTCAGGGTCGGGGTTCAGTTTTTTTTAGGCAGTTAGGGTTCAGTTTTTTTAGCTCTATGTCAAAAAAAGACATTCTGTTGCCGCATTTTGATCGCCTGCCCACATGCAAGCACCGAGGTTCCCATACATCGTGACGCCGCTAATTCGTACTTCAGTACTTATCTATGTACTTCATCTGCTGATTTGTTTACCCAATGACACGTCCCTACTTGAAATGTTCCGTATCAGTTTGCATGCAATCCCGGTACGCAGTATACCGGCCGGTGTATATATCCGACCGTTTTTGAAAACAATTTAAAGAAGGGGCAATCAGGTTTTTTGTCAGGGTTTGAGCCTCTTGGCCTCACATACATCAGTACCATTTTTCATGTAAGTACCCCCCCCCCCCCCCCCCCCACTGTACTTCTTGTAATTCCAGTGCTAAGGTCTTAGCTGCCGGGGCTAAACATTGTTGCACAACTGTGACTGCCAAGCCTCCGAGTGAACAAACCCAATCCTTCGTAATCAACGACGAATATAGCCTGCGTAGCAAGCCCAGGGGGAATGGGGAAGCTTGGGGAAGAGGGGAGAGGGAATGATGATCGAGAGGGAAGAGGAGCAGGCTATGACGAATACGGCTTTTAGATATAACAGATTTCATTAACACTAATAGGTAGAAAATATTTAATTAACACTAATAACTAAATTCTAATGATTTAATTTTCCGATATAAGAGATTTGATTAGCACTAGTAATAAATATAACTAACCTATTTTTTAGCCTACTTTTTTAGACGGACTTTTCAATTACAAACAGTTCTAAACAATGTTCATACAAATACGTATACGCTAACCATCTGGCTGTTTTTATTCGCCACCTTGTTCTCGGTAGCCGGATCTTCTTTCTTCAATCCCAGTCTGACAACCTTTTCTTACTCATGGCCATTCTCCCACACCTCACTTATTGTCATACTGTCTGGCATTTTTGCCGGGCATCAGACCGCAGAAAACTAGAGAGAGTGCAGGAACGAGCACTGCGTGCTGTCTACTGCAATAAGACAATGGACTACTTCACATTATTACAAACTGCTGGTCTTCCTACTCTTTATAATAGGAGATTACAAGACATTGGAATTTTAATGTATAAAGTCAAGAACAATTTATGTCCTAAGTATATTCAGGATTTATTCACAACTAGTAGTAGTAACTATAGCCTAAGAAATGCAGATTTTACAATTCCCAGATTCAACACTGTATCATATGGTAAACATACCATAAGCTACTTAGGAACTATGTTATGGTCAAAACTTAGCACCAGTGTCAGGACATTACCTAGACTTAAGAACTTTCGTAAATGTATTAGGAAAATTGACATCGCTGACCTCCTGACAGATAACTGTGACAATTGCTTTCTATGTTCAAACTAGATTGGTAATATACATTTAGTACATATTAATTATCCCATTTTAGCACTTATTAATTATTCCATTACTCCGTACATTTTATATAATATATAAGTTTAACTTAGAGTTACAGACGTTTTCTTGCTTACATTGAATTCTTTATTATTGTATATAGGATCATAGCATTTTTAATTAGTATAGCATATTTTACAATCTATATGATAATAGTTAGGATATTATTTATTATTCTTATAGGTATAAATAGTGTCCCCAATTAGTAGACTGTATAGTCAGCTATGTTCATATTGACACTTAAATAAAGTTTATTATTATTATTATTATTATTATGGCTTCACGCCACTTTCAACCTTCTCGATAACTTCTCCCGTAACTTTCTCATCTTTCTTAGCTGACTTCCCTCGTGACTTTCCCGTAACTTTATTCTTTTCTTAGGGACCGGTCATTATTTAAGGGGAGTAACGGGTTCGATAAAAACATTTTTTTCAGATTTTTTTTCCGAATCCCGTCGGATATTTCCCCCAAAAAAATCAAACCCCGTATGAGTTTTGACCTGAATTTTTCATATCCCGTTACATAGTTGATTAAAAAATCCTATACCCTGTAGGTTTTCCTGAAAAAAAATTCATACCCCGTACGATTTTTATCCAACCCGGTGTCACAGCGATTTCGCCCCCCCAGTGAATTCGCCCCCCCCCCCCCCGGGGCGAAATCGCTAGTGAATTCGCCCCCCCGGGGCGAGATCGCTAGTGAATTCGCCCTCCCCGGGGCGAGATCGCTAGTGAATTCGCCCTCCCCGGGGCGAGATCGCTAGTGAATTCGCCCCCCTTCAGTGAATTCGCCCCCCCTACGGGGGGGGGGGGGGGGGGGGGGGGGGGGGCGAAATCGCTAGTGAATTGTACTCGTAATTCTTATTGAAATCGCCCCGCCTCAGAAAATAGAGGCAGTAGATGACAACGCACTGAATAAAAACTTTTATTTTTTAAATAAAATGAAGTGTAAGACCCCTACTACTACTGACTACAAAAATACGCGAGTCCGTAACACTCCTTTTCTTCGGAAAGTCATTTCAAATTCTTCCCGGATTTGAATTAATTGTACTGCTAGAACTGTACTGCAAAACTTACCGCCGTTTTATCTTCTCATTAGTTAATAAGCTGTTTATCCAGAAAGGTTTTCCTAGTTAGAACTGATCTATTTACCGAATTAACAAGCACCGTTAGCTCAATTGAAATAGAACAAAGCACGCGAGTCGGTAACGCTCCTTCAAAGTTCTTTAAAAATAGATGGATCGACGCGAGCATTAACGGGTTATCAAAATCTTACATAGCACGATAATTACGACAACTTCATTATGGTTTTCATGCATGAAAAAATCATCAGACTATTTGGCAGTTGTTTCCAAATATGAGTTCCACTCGCTACAAGCTAAAGTAAGTTTTAAAACTTCCCGCCGTTTTAGATCCTAATTAGTTCATTGCTGCTTGTTTATTCAGGACGTTTTCACGCGAGTCGGTAACACTTCCTTTATTCGGCAAAGTCTTTTCAAAGTAGGCGGATTTACGGGTTGTCAAAACCTTTAAGTGTCCACAATAACTACATCAACTACATGTTGGCTTCAGGCAAGAAATACTAACAACTAATCATTCGAAGATTGACGAAGATTGCAGAATCCCTTGTCGAGTTTCTTGTTGCACTGCTCGCGCGAATGAAAATTGCAGCGTTTACCGTAGCTTTACGTTTACCGTAACGAATTTTGTCGAAGAAAAGTGAAGCGTGAATTTTAAAATAAAATTGAATTACATGCTTTTATACACATTACTGATAGCTTTTAATTTTGCCGTACTATTCTCCACGTCCAATACATTACAGTAGTAATAATAAGGAAAACATGTATCATAACCTTTTAAAAGGTTGAAGGGGAGGGGGGGGGGGGGCGAAATCGCTAGAGGGGGGCGAGGAAGGGGGAACGAATTCACTAGCGATTTCGCCCCCCGGGGGGCGAATTCACGGGGGGGCGAAATCGCTGGTACACCCTGTCACAGCGATTTCGCCCCCCAGTGGCGAAATCGCTAGTGAATTCGCCCCCCCCCCCCCCCCCCCGGGGCGAGATCGCTAGTGAATTCGCCCTCCCCGGGGCGAGATCGCTAGTGAATTCGCCCCCCTTCAGTGAAATCGCTAGTGAATTGTACTCGTAATTCTTATTGAAATCGCCCCGCCTCAGAAAATAGAGGCAGTAGATGACAACGCACTGAATAAAAACTTTTATTTTTTAAATAAAATGAAGTGTAAGACCCCTACTACTACTGACTACAAAAATACGCGAGTCCGTAACACTCCTTTTCTTCGGAAAGTCATTTCAAATTCTTCCCGGATTTGAATTAATTGTACTGCTAGAACTGTACTGCAAAACTTACCGCCGTTTTATCTTCTCATTAGTTAATAAGCTGTTTATCCAGAAAGGTTTTCCTAGTTAGAACTGATCTATTTACCGAATTAACAAGCACCGTTAGCTCAATTGAAATAGAACAAAGCACGCGAGTCGGTAACGCTCCTTCAAAGTTCTTTAAAAATAGATGGATCGACGCGAGCATTAACGGGTTATCAAAATCTTACATAGCACGATAATTACGACAACTTCATTATGGTTTTCATGCATGAAAAAATCATCAGACTATTTGGCAGTTGTTTCCAAATATGAGTTCCACTCGCTACAAGCTAAAGTAAGTTTTAAAACTTCCCGCCGTTTTAGATCCTAATTAGTTCATTGCTGCTTGTTTATTCAGGACGTTTTCACGCGAGTCGGTAACACTTCCTTTATTCGGCAAAGTCTTTTCAAAGTAGGCGGATTTACGGGTTGTCAAAACCTTTAAGTGTCCACAATAACTACATCAACTACATGTTGGCTTCAGGCAAGAAATACTAACAACTAATCATTCGAAGATTGACGAAGATTGCAGAATCCCTTGTCGAGTTTCTTGTTGCACTGCTCGCGCGAATGAAAATTGCAGCGTTTACCGTAGCTTTACGTTTACCGTAACGAATTTTGTCGAAGAAAAGTGAAGCGTGAATTTTAAAATAAAATTGAATTACATGCTTTTATACACATTACTGATAGCTTTTAATTTTGCCGTACTATTCTCCACGTCCAATACATTACAGTAGTAATAATAAGGAAAACATGTATCATAACCTTTTAAAAGGTTGAAGGGGAGGGGGGGGGGGCGAAATCGCTAGAGGGGGGCGAGGAAGGGGCGAATTCACTAGCGATTTCGCCCCCCGGGGGGCGAATTCACGGGGGGGCGAATTCACGGGGGGGCGAAATCGCTGGTACACCGGTACTCCCCTTAAATAATGACCGGTCCCTTAGCTGACTTCCCTAACTGACTTTCTCTCGTGACTTTCCCGCAACTTTCTTCTTTCTTAGCTGACTTCTTCTCGGTGAAATCTACCGGCTTGTAGGCTTGTACATTAGTAGACTTTCTCAAAGTCCTTTTAAAAAAATCCGCTTCGGTTAGCTGTTGTAAAATAAAGAAAACATAAAGAGGGCGACTTGTGGCAAGTCTAGTGCATTAGCAGAAGTTCTAACTTGATTTTGGCCCTCCACTGACGCCAAGTGTTCTTAACCGCATCTCCTTAACACCGAGCGCATCTCCTGGGCATATATAAACCAGATGAATTAACGTTTGTATGGTCCTGTTGTAAAACTTTATTTGAATGACGAACGTCTGCTTACACAAGTTAAATATTTACACTAAACAAACAAGAGATACGCATACTGTTTAGCACCCATGTTGGGCCAATAATGCTGGTTTTATTGGAGTATGTCAAAATTCTCATTCTCAGGGTTGCCCTGTCTGTCAAATCCCCACCCCTTGCCCGCCCTCCTCCTTAGTCTGCTTGCAGGCGATGGAGGGTGTTTTTTCGCGCAGCAAACGGATCATCGAAGCGGCCGCCATATTGGCCGAGCGTGATTGAGACCTGGGATCGAATGACAAATGGAAGGGGGAGGAGGGTGGGGGAGAACAAGCAGATCTGAAAGACCGCCTGCACGAACTTAATTCTTTTAAGAAAGGAAGCAGCCGCTTGCGGTGCTGACTGCGGTGACTGCTGACTGCTGACTGCGGTGCTGACTGCTGACTGCGGTGCTGGCGGCTTTGTGAAGCAGCTTGTATTAAATGTATGTATTTCGGAGGATTTGCAAACTCTTTGAGAGACTGATGGGGCGAACGCAACAAGCTAAAACCGAACTGTCTACATATATATCTAAAGTGGTACTGTCGCAGTCCTTTCCATGGAGAACTTTGAACAAAAATAGCTGGTTTTATTGAAATTTCCGTATATAAGAACCAATTGACAGTTTAACTAGCATTTTGCATTGCATTTGACAGCGAGCGAAGTTTGTTTTGAATATTGCACGCATTTCAATCAAACCAAATCAAAATTGGCAGGCTGTCACACGTCGACTCCTATTGGTCAATTAAGAATGGGTTAAAAGTTAACGGAAATCATGTGCGTGGTGGGCGGAATTCAGAAACCAGGGGCTTTCGTGCAGGCGGTCTTTCAGATCTGTTTGTTCTCCCCCACCCCCCCTCCCCCCTCCATTTGTCATTCGATCCCAGGTCTCAATTACGCTCGGCCAATATGGCGGCCGCTTCGATGATCCGTTTGCTGCGCGAAAAAACACCCTCCACCGCCTGCAAGCAGGCTACCTCCCCCTCAAACTTAACATTGATAGATGCATAAGTACTGCAGGGAAGCCAGTGGCCCCATTATATAACTGAGCATTCTGGAGACATTGGAGATGGTGACTTTGCTGCTGAATTTCATTCGAGCAACTGCATATGAACTGTGTCAGACATGTTGCCTTGGTACTTTGCGTATGACCACACTAACACACACTTACAATGGAGGATAAAAATTTAAATAAAAAAATCTGTGAATTTCTAACGAGACCTGAAACAACCATGGGGGCTGATCAAAGCCAGGTCCCGGCTAATCCACCGATCGAATTGGAATTTAGCGTGTTGGTTTTTGCGGAGGGTGGAAAACCGGCGAACCCGGAGAAATACCAACAAACTCAACTCACATATGGCGCCACGTTCGGGGATCGAACCTGGCGGGCCACAGAGGTGAGAGGCGAAGCACTCCCAGCCTCATACACATCATGAGGCTCATGTACAACTTCTCAATGGTGATATTGGTGTTCAGAGAATTACAGCTCATGGATTGTCACAGCTGTCTGTTAATCAGACACTGAATAGAAACACCAATATCAAGGCTGGCATTAAGAGGGGAACTGTGAGTCCTACTCAAATAATTATGGGCAACTTCCTTATTTCTCCACGGTCGAACAGTGGCAAACGCGCAAAACTCTTAAATTCCTGACCGCAATATGAGTCTTGTTCCTGGCGATTTCAGGCGGCGGTTTTCTATGTAGATACATACCTTATTATAGGAAATTAACAATGCACGTTGACAACGCGAAGAAAATTTACGTTACACTAAATTAACGCGAATTTTTCAAAAGTTAGGTTTACATGCATTAAATTAACGCGAATTTTTTGATAAGCATCTTGCTTTATTTACTGCGATTTTCATAATTCTGCAAACTCGCACTTTACATTTCTGAACGCCAAACTGCGTTTTGGCTTCCGTCAATAAAACCTTCCAAGACAAGTGCACGGATGTTTCTAAGTTTTTTTTAAAGCCGAAAATTTGGGTTTGAAGCCTAACTAGACCCTATCAATTCAAAAGATCTTTCAAAGCCTCACGGTGAAATCACCAAGAGCTGCTCACTCGTTTGATTGACGGAAACCAAACCGCAATAGTGACTCTGAAGAGCCAATAGAGGAGTCATGAACTAATAAGGTTTTGAAATGAAATAAAGGTGCTTTAAAATAACAATGTTGTAAAATAGCGTGCATTAAATTTACATCGACATTAATTAAGATACATTAAATTAACGCGAATTTTGTAAAATCGCGTTAATAAAGTGCATTGTTAATTTCCTATAATAAGGTACTGTCTAATCAGAAATAACTTCCTAGTTCCTTTCACAGTACAATGATTCCTGTGATGTACGTTATTAAAATTCATCTAAAGAATTAGCAAGAACAGCTTTTTTCCTCAGTGTCCTGTTGTTGTTGCAAGCGTTGAAAACTGGCATAATTACGAAGCTAAAAAGTGCGACAGTTTAACCAAAGAACTCGTGCGCGAAGTGAACGTCGAAGAACATCCGGGAATCGTCGAGTGGATTTATCGCTGACCTCATATTACAAATTCCCAGGGTCTGGCCCCTGGGTCAATCTCCGTGCCGGAGAAAAAGTGGTTTTCCCCCACACCCTCGGGCAACAACCACCTGACAAATCTCGACAAATGCCCCTGGGTTCTCAGGGGGTGGCTCCCAGGGGGAAGCCGCTGATCGATGCATTTCATATCAGCTTGCCCACTACTTCTGTATTTTATTTAGTTATTTTTCGGATCGGGCTACCTGTGGCGCGGGAGCGAGGTGACACCTCTCGACCCAGTCTTTCTGGAGTGTTGTACCGAAGGAGTCGCTATGTCTGCCCTAGCGCTGAAAGCTCTAACCCTCGCTTCTAACTTTCTAGAGGATAGAATACGGGGAAAAGTGTATGCTGATCTTAAACACAGCGACGTGACAGGCCAGCATTTTCGAGAGTTCATCCTTCGAACACTCGACGATGTGCAAGACAAACTCGATGGGCTTTCTCGCATGGATTTACTCACAAGTTTGCATTTCTTCAAGGACGGGATAACGTTACTGTATGGATTCATTGAGAGCAGCAAAGGAAAGGAGGGATCAGAGAAATCTGAACAAGATGATGAAGCACCTGCAGACGAGATTGAAAAAAATAAAGCAGATGAAGGTGGAATTCTTATGCCTGTCATAACCAAAAGCCTTGCTGCTCTCGGCTTTACATCGGGGCAATCCGAAGCCGAATCGGCGACCGTCGGAGAACCTTCGGAAGAATTGAATTCCGACGACTGTGATGCTTCTTTTATAACCGAATCCAAAAACAAATTTCAGAAATCTGCTGAACATGCAACCAAAGCAATAAGCAACGAAGCACTAAAAATTGCTGATAGAATATTTGCATCAAGGCTGCAGATTATCTCGACACTCTTAGAACACATAGAAAACACGGCTGTGGCACTCACCCTTTGCCGTAGCTACATAGAACAACTGAACTCCCTGGAAGAGGTCGTTAATACTTTTGGTGTTCAGTTTGGCACAGGTGCAAGTGTTGCTGTTAAAAAGAGATTTAACCACGATGAACGAAAAGAGCTTGTGTGGTCGGTCATTGCCATAAACAGAACCATGTGGCATTATGCAAGAATATTTGGTGCTGATGCAACATACTTCACTAATTGGCCCAGAGTAACTTTTGGAGATGGTGACGAACTTCATGCAGTACTTGATTCTCGAGTTAGAGAGTTATTCCAGGTTTTTTTTGGAGAAGGGGGTGATAGAGAATGGATGCTGAATTGCCCTCAGGGGATTGCTGTTGATGCTGATTGCAATGTGGTTGTTGCAGACACTTGTAATAACAGGGTCAAGGTGTTTTCTCCTATAGGGAGGTACATGTATTGCTGTGAGGTACCCCAAGAAATAGAGGGGATGGATCATTTTTGGCCTAGTTGTGTTACTATTGACAAACAAGGTACTGGTGATATATTTTCCGGCTCGAGCAGAGGAAGAAGGGAGGACTTTGCCTGCTCAGCTAAAGTTGTTGTCTTTGACAAACATGGAAAATTTAAGAATTCATTTGGTGCTGACGTATTTAATGCTAAAGCAGTTTTAACAAGTGTGCTTATAGACCAGAACAACAGGCTTCTCATCTCTGATGACAGTGAAAATTGTATTCACATGTTCAACCTTGATGGCCAATATCAGTCCAAGGTTTGTAACTGGGACATTCATGAAGGGTGTTCCCATATTGCAGTCACAACTGCTGGACTAATGTTGGTAACTCACTGGGATCATATCAGAATTTATGATAAGGAGGGGGCTTTTGTATCAAAATTTCTAGCAAAAGATCATGGTTTACCACTGGAAGGGATTGTGTTTGATCCTCAGCATGAATGGATATATGTGTTTAGCAAGGCCTACAAGCATTTGGACAAGTTCAGAACACCAAATATCCAGATCTATAACAAGGAGTGGAACTTGATAGGCACCATACAACTTAGTAAGCTGTACCGCACAAGCAAGGCTATGGCACTTACACCTGATGGTTTTGTTGCAGTTGTTAACGTAGATGAGAATGAAGTTAGTATAGTGTAATTTTTATTATTATCATTGACATGCACCAGTACATGTTTTAGTTCTAAGTTTATTTGGGTTGTGTCATGCAAATTTTACACAGGGTTGATTGTAATTTTAAGAGATGACATGATGTAAATAACTGCCTGGTACTATTACTAAAATAATTTTTAGTATTATGAGCTACACAAATGTACACATAGGAGGAGCAGAATGATTGCCAAAAAGGCCACTTTTGACCAAAATTGAAGTGATAATCTTGTAGGTACATGTATGAATGTCATACATTCACATCAAAATCATCCCCATTATAGGATCCTCTTCTTTGGTGGTTATTTAAGCAATAGACCACACATTTCAATGTGTTTACTGGCAAAATAAAGCATGCAGGATGTTGGGAGAACACTTGAAAATCACAAACCGAAGGCACATGATTTTCAAGCACTTCAAGTGTTCTCCCAACATTCCAAGTGCTTTATTTCACCAGTAAACACATTGAAATGTGTGGGCTATTGCTTTATGATATAACTATGACACAACACAAGCAGGCATGCCGATTTCTATGTGTTTACTGGCACAATAGGCCATAGATTCTATTAGCCAATCAGAGCACTTGTACTATATGTTTATATTATTATAATTAACATGTATATATATGTACATGAAATATTGGTTATTTCTATCAAAATATGTAAATTTCACAGGAGGAGTCGTCCTGTTAATTGACATTTGTTTTAGTTTCTCACCAGTTTTTCTTGCTGTATTGTTTTTGGGAACCTCCACTAAAAACAATGCAAACGTTCCTTATGGATATCTAAATCTATTGCTGTGTTTGTCTCCTGTTAATTGTACACTACATGTCATTTATGGATTGATGTTCTTGTCCCTAAAACTCATTTGAATTTCCTGCATCCTGCTGTCTTGGACCTTTACAACATTACACGATTGCTCATATTGTTACACAGCAAAATAGCTATTGTTTAATGACAATAGGGGCAACATTGACATACAGTGTAAGTCCAAGATGGCAGCATGTGAAAAATTCGAATGAGTAGAATGACCTGTAAGTAGTGTTTGAATCATAGATTCTAAACCACAGAAATATGCTAGTTCCCTTACTGAAACAGAGTATTGCGTGTCTAAATTTCACAATCCTAGCAGCACAAATAGTTATGCACAAAAGAGACACTGACATCCATGATAGGGAACATTTTAAGAACAAACATTGTTTGCCAGCTGAGGTCCATTAAAAAAAGACACATTTGCCATTTGATTTTTATCAAATCACTACCCCATCCCCCTCAAGATCAAAGAGTTTGCTCGTTTGTGGTTAATATCATCACACATTAAATATTTTAGTTTAAGAACAATTATTTTGGCTATATTTATAAAGAATTTCTTACATCCAATTGTGTAGTATACTATTTTTTAAAGCTTGCAATACATATCCACATTAGACACCCAACTTCTTTATTTTGTTATAATAATTGATTTAGCGATGAAGATGGCTACATTGTTATGCATGTCTTGGCTTCAAAATCACACACTCACAAGTCTGTCCTGATTTATTTTGGCACATTGTTGAGGTTGTGTTGACAAGATGTAAATTGAATACACCCAGCTGTCTACATCGTCACCTCCTTCTTGACACATGTCTTGAAGCCTTCCCAGCCAGTTTTGTCTGCTAGTGGCGTCTGAGATAAAAACAGTATCAAAGCAATTTTAGCATTGCTGTTTAATTCAGTGGACATCTTCTACAAAGCAAAACCATTTTAAAAGATGTTTATCACTTCAAAGGGGCTCTGTCATGGTATTGCACATGTATGAAATAAATGTTCAATTGGTGGCTGTTAAGTCTTCTCCATCAGTGCTTGATTTAAAAAAAATAATGCAAACTCTATTAGTGAGATCACAGGTAACCCAAGCTCTGTAAGTGGCTTTATTTACTAACATTTGTATGGATTTTTTTTAGTCACTAATATTGAATAAAAAGCGACAATACTTACAGCATGTGTTTATTTGTCCGTGGGATGTCTCTAGTTGCAATTTCAGCGTTTTTCGGCAAGTTTTGATCCCAGCAGTTCTGCTAACTGTATACCTAGTTAGCAGAACTGCTGGGATCAAAACTTGCCGAAAAACGCTGAAATTGCAACTAGAGACATCCCACGGACAAATAAACTCATGCTGTAAGTATTGTCGCTTTTTATTCAATATTAGTGACTAAAAAAAATCCATACAAATGTTAGTAAATAAAGCCACTTACAGAGCTTGGGTTACCTGTGGTGAGATGACAAGGAAAATTTCTGGAGAAAACGGTGATTCTAGCGCGCGCTATCACGCAATCGATCTTGCTCGAGTTTTCACGTAATCTACCGTAGGATTTGTAAGAGCTACAAATCGTGAGCTTGGGCTGCACAGTCCGTTGAGCACATCAAATCACTCGAAGGGCAAAAACACACTCTAACATCACTTCAATCGTCGCCAAACTCCACAAAAGGACGTACCGAATATCTGTCTACGTTTATTTCGGGGTGAAATTCCAAAATTTTACATTTTAGCCCTTGTAAACCACATTTGTGGTATCAAAAACCGCTATTTGAAAACCCGCAGATGCTGGTAACTTAGTCCCGAGACAGCGGGACGTCCCGCGGATGGGAAATGCGCTCTGGTTGGTCGTCGTCACGTGGATTTGTCGTAGTCACGTGGTGGAGTCTTACGAACCCCACGTGACGACGACCAACCAATCAGAGCGCATTGTCATTTCATTATAGTGAGAGATCTCAAAAATCAAACTCTCCAAACTAGTCCAAAATAGCAGAGAATACCCAAGGACATAAGAAAAGGACACTCCAGATACATTTTTTGCAAAATGTTATTTCATTACCTTTATTTTTACCATGATAAGAAATCAACACATACAAACTCTATTAGTGAGATGTGGCTCTAGCGCGCTTAATCACACAATCGATCTTGCGCGAACAATCTACGTAGGCGTGAGCTTGGGCTGCCTGTGCCCCAATAGGCAACTTAGACAGTTTAAGTAGAATAGTGAAGAAACATGACACAACACATGCCCAGTTTATGGTGGAATGCTTGATGTACCACAAGGGACCAAGTGCCCTTTTCAGGACGTTTTTATTAAGCTACTGTGTACTCACTTTTGGTATTTTAATCAAAATTCCTAGGGGAAAAAACATCCCGAAAAGGGGCACTTGGTCCAGTGTTGCACACAGTCCTTCATTTACAAGTTAAAGTGAAAAAGAAGGCTGCCATTTTGTGAAACAGATTTTCAAAGATTGTAAAAACGAGAACTCACCCTAAATCCTCTCTTCTGTCTGGCCTTCATTAGTTCGATGAACTCATAATGGGAGAGCTTTCCATCGCCTGTGAAAAAAATATTTTAACTCCTCAATGACAAGCCGTTATTGGTTGTTTATTCAGATTTAGCTTTCCAATGAAGTAAGCATGAATATCTTGTCACATGCATGGCTATTATCTGAAGTAGTTTTTTTCTCTTGGTATCTCTGGTTTTCCTCTTAGCTTCTACAAAATCCAACATGCTAAATTCTAATACCATCTATGGCCTAGCTAGCTGGGACCTGACTTATGCACTTGCTGGATATTTTTGGGAATACCAGGGGATTGAATGCCCCTTGGTAGGGGAAAATGCTTAACTTTGTTTGAAGTTCCAATATAGGGGAGGGGGAATTCACAAGATTGTGATCTCCTATGATAGGGATTTTCTGTTAAGGGAAACGTGACTCGGGGGACTTTGACTCCTCAAGCGTGCCAAGGCATGGAATTTGAGCAGTTCTGATAAAACATTCAAAATTCGCTATCTTTGTCATTTATGTATGAAATACCCTATAACTTTGGAATAATATGGTAATCGTGTGTCTTAACATTTAAGGATCGGTATTTTGGTGTTTTGAAGGTCACGTGACCCTAAGGCTGATAAAACTGGGGTGGCAGAAGTTATTGTTTTGTTTCAGATTTTCGGTTTGAAATGTTAAGCTTGTTATGGGGAATTAGAATGTGTCCAGAATGGTTGACTTTTTATCACTGAAGAGGATATAAATGGCGAAAAATAGTTCCAAGAATAGGTCATGTGACCTGTTTTCTATATTTTTGCCTTAACAGTCTATCAGGGTCAACCATTCCGAACTGAACTTTTAGTCATGCAACCACAAGTGTAATCAGATAAACAAAAAAATCGTTACTTAAAATATACAATGTACCACCCCGTTTTTAGTTAAATGTTCAACTTTTTGTGATCATGTGATAGACATTTTACCAAAACTTTATATTAGGACAACTAAAAACGCTGAGATTAGTTATAACCACCATTGTTCTAGGATTTGAGTAAATTCTCAAGTGACTATTCAACAAAATAGCTGTAACCTCGTTTTCGTGTTCACTTGAGTCAAAAGATTCCTCCACCACTGGGGAAAATCGTAAAGTGTCAGCCTGGGAATCTACCCCTGGGGGAAGCCACTGATAAGTGCAATAATAACCCACTTTTGAATGTATGCTTCACTTGTCATGCACAAAGGTTTCAATATCAGGCTCCAGGATAAATAAAATATATATTCTTTGAGAGAAGTATATATTTAATTTACCCTGGAACTTTATAATTTGAAACCTTGGTGCGTGACAAGTTAAGTGGGCTATTGAATAACCACGTTTTTTCAGGTCCTGTAAGAAAACCATTGCTTCTTACCATCGCTGTCAAATAGCTGAAAGACTGTGTGTACTACATATGGGTCAATCGTATGGCCTGTAGAGATCTGCACAGCTCGTTGGAATTCGTCTAGGATGTTGAGATATGCAAACAAATAAGTTTAATATTCCTCTAAATCATTTTCATAATGAACAATGGAAACAAATTAGTTTCGACTTTCGCGGGTCTTGGTTCCGTGATATCCTTTTACTCGATCAAAACGACGCACAACTGCAAAATGCTCTCTTCTCCGCTTCATTATTTTAATTCATAAGAAACCAATGCAAACTCTCTTGGCGCGATCAAGCCGTGATCAATATTTGGACTGCCGCTCAAAGGTTTAAGCTGCGGACGCACGCTGTCCACGGAAAGTGAAAACGGAAAAAAATGGCGGTTGTACTTTTGGCCACAATACCTTGCGAACCTAATTAACACGGTCAAAATAAAACATTGAAATCCTCTATTCTCTTCAATGACAGTTTACAGGAAACAGCACTTGTACTGGCTTGTTTCTAAGATTTCAAACCTCTCTCCCGCGATTTTATAACGGATTTAAAGTTTTTCGCGCGCGAAGAATTGTGTGTGAAAGTACAAGCCGCCATCTTTACGCAGCAATTTCGCTGTTGCCGGCAATGTATCAGCTGCGGTTGCGCGCGCATGAGTGACGTCACCCAACAAATTACCATTGTGACGATAGGGTTATTAAAACAAGTGTGAGACAATCTACGATGTATGAAAGCTGTGAAGCAGGCTTCCATGTACATTAGTCAATCTACACTTACGCCGGAAAAGTGATAAAACAGTACGACGTGCGTTTTCAACTCTTGACGCGAATTTGCGATGAAAATTCGTAGATGGACGATAATGGTGAGTGATTTGCTCCAGCCACAGGCAACCCACACGCATCAAAACTAACGTTTCTAGTCGAGAGTGTGAAGAAGAAGTTCCACTTTCTTCCGATTTTAACTCTGAAAGACCGAAGTCGATTTTGTCGAAGGCAAAAACATTATATTGTACAGCGTTATAAAGTGTTTCAGGGGCTCAGAAGTCTCAGCTGGTCTCTTGAATCTTTACAAACCTTAGGGTTCCCTTTTTGCTTGTATTTTTACGGTTCAAGCATAGGCAAACCACAATAATGAAGTGAAAGCTATAATAAAACGTGTTTACATATTGTTTGTGAAGTGAAAACGAGAATAAAACGTGTTTTACGTACTTTTTGGGATTTTGTCATTTTTTACCCTCCCTCCCCTCCCCCCTTACTTTTAAGACTGCTCAATTCAAATTATAACTATAACGGATAACAAGGTCGGCAACTTCAAGCCAGTCTGGTGGCGAAAACGAAATCGTCAATATCGGAAACTAAATAAAACTCAAACACAATTTCAACACCACACAAAGATAAACCAATGACCAAACTACCTTCGTAGCGAAAAGTTTGAGTCGAATATCACAAGAAGCGATTGTTTTGGACGAAGTTTTCGAGTACAGAACGGCTTCGCGGATCTGCCTTGAGTTAAGGTTCAACCAGCGCGGTTACTGCGAGTCCTGGGCACGAGACCAAACGCTCTCCCTACCCTACATGGAAGAAAAACGAGTCGACAAACAAATAAACAGACCTCAGTCCTCAAGGGATGCAGTTATGTGTTGAAAAGTTTCTTACAATCGTAAACTAAAACCATAAAAGTGGGAGACTCCATGGCTAGGGAAGCGACTTACCTAAATCTAGAGCGAGAGCCGTGACTGAACTAGGACAGTGAGAAAACTTGGAAGGAGGTAAATCGCTGGTTGGAGACGAGTTGACACACCGGCGGCATCGCCGAACAAAGTAACTCTGGTAAAGCTGACGGGGCAGAGTATTGTGTGCAACTGCAGATCGACTCTTTAAAGAGGTCCTTCGTGGTAAGTGGTGGAGCAAACAAGTTATCTAAATTTTACGCCGTCGATTTGCAGTTCGATGATGAAAGTGACATAAACCGATCAACTACTTGGAACTTATAATTGTACATACGATTATCTAAACAGTTTTGGAATTTGTAGTGTCAGGCTTTCAGTTTGATCCAGCTAATCTTCCCACTCTTATGGTTTTAGTTTTCGATTGTAAGAAACTTTTCAACACATAACTGCATCCCTTGAGGACTGAGGTCTGTTTATTTGTTTGTCGACTCGTTTTTCTTCCATGTAGGGTAGGGAGAGCGTTTGGTCTCGTGCCCAGGACTCGCAGTAACCGCGCTGGTTGAACCTTAACTCAAGGCAGATCCGCGAAGCCGTTCTGTACTCGAAAACTTCGTCCAAAACAATCGCTTCTTGTGATATTCGACTCAAAATTTACGCTACGAAGGTAGTTTGGTCATTGGTTTATCTTTGTGTGGTGTTGAAATTGTGTTTGAGTTTTATTTAGTTTCCGATATTGACGATTTCGTTTTCGGTTTTGCCACCAGACTGGCTTGAAGTTGCCGACCTTGTTATCCGTTATAGTTATAATTTGAATTGAGCAGTCTTAAAAGTAAGGGGGGAGGGGAGGGAGGGTAAAAAATGACAAAATCCCAAAAAGTACGTAAAACACGTTTTATTCTCGTTTTCACTTCACAAACAATATGTAAACACGTTTTATTATAGCTTTCACTTCATTATTGTGGTTTGCCTATGCTCCAGCTAATAGGCTCCTGTTTGCTCTTATTTTCTGTTTATCTTCGCAATTGGAGTAAAACAGGTCTCTCGTTCTGGATCGTTACGAGAAACGATTTGCTGTATTATTTAATTTGTTCACAGTAACAGTAAAGTAAAGTCACTTTTATTTATAGAGGGTTTAAACACGTTAACCGGCTCACAGTTATCTAACACGTCGCCCTCTCTTTACTTTAGTCCTACGGTTTTACGTCCTTATCCGAGAAGACGTGAAGGTCTAACCGTTCACTGTGGGATTATGTAAAGGCAGCACCTTCTACTGCTCAGTTATTCTTAAGACCCTGAGTGCTGGTCCGGCCGGGCTTTTAACCCGCGACCTCCCGCTCAACAGACCGGAGCTTAACCACTGAACTAACCGGGAGGTGGTTACGAGTCATGCCAGAATGACTTCACTCCGGTTGTCGTACCGGATCGAAAGTTTCGTTCCGGAATGAAACTCACTCCGGTATCATGTAAACACCCCCAAAATTTCGTTTTTTTTCCACCACGAACAACTGACGAGATGAAAAAATCTGAACGCCATTTGATAGAATTGTTTTCTTCATATTTGGGCGTGTAGTTTTTCTTCTTGTGATTTATTGGTTAAAAAACTACAAAATTGTCAGAACGAGCTAACCAAATAATTGCAAAGTACAGTACCAGGAGCCCATAACCAGGAGCGTCCATATATCCTATATAGTTGTCACAGCGTTTTTACAAGTTGGGCTATTTTTAGATTATTTTCCCCGCCAATGGACCCTTTGCACGTTACGTCATAGCCGCCATGTTGGTGTACAGTTAACAATAGATTATTCGTTAGCTTCTTTTGTTCTGTACACCAACATGGCCGCCATACCCTTTGTCATTTGAATCTCTGGGGATTGAGTGCAAACCATCTATTGGTAGATTGCACCGTGGCGGAACAAAAGATGCCTCATTAGCTACTTTTGTTATACTAAACAACATGGATGCTACGCTTTTGTGATTTGATTCCCTTAGGAATAATTGCAACTCAACAATAGCGGGAAACCATTCTAAAAATAACCTAACTTGTGAAAACGCTGTGACATAGGCCTAGTATGGGCTGTTATCACAGTTCGGCCATCTTGGATAAAACAATAGTTTCGACCCCGGTTACCGGACGAAAACAAAGGTTTTTATTCTCCTGGGACTCAACATGGCCGCCGTACGATAAAAGCCCATGTGGGATGGACGCTCCTAGTTATGGGCTCCTGACATTACTGATGCCTGATAATACTTCTTGAAATGTTCCTTTATCTTAGTAAATGTTTTACGTTTGCATTCAAAGTTAGATTTATCACAAGTCGATCGCAAAAACGAGGGCGGGGAATTTGAGCGATTTTCGAAATTGCTTTCGAATTTGATTGGTTAGTTATCCACGATTGCGTTTACTTTGCCTTGTGATTTCGAATTTGATTGGTTAGTTATCCACGATTGCGTTTACTTTGCCTTGTGATTGGTTGAAGTAAAAATAATCACGAATTACTTCGGCTCCTGATTGGTTCAATACTGATCACTCCTTAATTGTCTGTACGAATTTGTTAGGTGTTGCTACGGTAACATAAATTGGGAGAAGTTTACATTCACATCAGTGAATTTCACATAGAGCGGATTTCAATTGAGTGTCGGAAGTGTTTTGGTTTTGCGTTTACTAAGCTCTCCTATTGGCTGAGAAAGTAAACCAACCAATCAGAATCCAAAGTAAAACCAAACGCAAATTGGTTTTACCTTTGCTTTGGTTTGTCGTTGGCTCACAGGGAAGCCATTTATGAGTTACTTGTGATTACTCGCTCCTATGATTGGCTGGCTGTGGGTAATTTGTGTTTGGTTTTACTATACTCAACTGAAAACAGGCCAATTGATCGCATATGCGAATATAATGTATTCAACTGAAGCTTTGTACTATGACGATAGCGTAGAAAGGCATGGTCTTTAAAAGTGTGCGCGCGAATATTGATATTTGCTTTAAACGAATTCAATAGCACTTTCGGTTCACTTTTTAATGCCTGCCACTGATTTTCACCTTCAAATGTCATAACATTTGCTTAAGGCAAAATATGAAAATTCGCGTAAATTTGCAACTTTACAAAAGGAGATATCAGTTACAAAACCGCAGACTAAAGACTGAGTTTTGCATCGAGCTAAAACGGATTTTAGCAAAGATTTCACGACATTTGTGTTGCTTTTTGAATGGTGAAATGTAAATTAGAGTGTTCATTCAAAGCGAAAATTTAAAACAAAAACTTCTCTCGTCAGGGCTAACCTGAATAATTTATGTAACACCTAACTTAAGGCGGTTCAATAGCTGACTAAATTTACAACGAAAAGCAAGAAACTAACATTGTACAATGCTAAAACAGTTCTTAGTCAAGACTGGTTTATGTTATTTGTGTTTGTTTGTGACTAGTCTAATAAAATAGTTATTAGAGTGTTAATCCAAAGCGAGAATTGGAATTCAAATTAGTCTGCAGGGCTAGTTTGAAATATTACGCGACAATTAGAAAAATCCTCTCTATCAATAATCCCGCTCAGAATACCATATAGCTAGACTTGTGTTCCTATACGTATTATTGATCTAATTTTGATTCTTAGTTCACCAGCGGTAGCTACCGTGTCCTTAATAAAGATTACTACGCAAAAAAAACTGAATTTCAATAACTCCGTTAAAGTATACGTTTTTTGGATACTCGTATAACCGCCAAGGAAAAACCTTTGGAGCAAAAGTTGAGTCTTAACAAGCTTAAAACTAAGACGGCTATTCACAAATACAATTGTTTCATGAGTAACGCCTTTGTCGAGATTCATTTGAACACAAAATGATACTTTAAAGCCACTGTTTAATTAGCGATGAAAGGACTCGAAGGAAAAGTCCACAGAAAAATGTGGGGGAACATTCTGGAAGCAAAGGTACATGAGAACAAACCCAGTTCAACAGTATACAGTTCGCCGGTTCTGAACCTAAGCATATATATAATTGCTGAAGTAGTTATATTTTAGCTGAACATGCAACACTTTCAGTACTGTTTTGGCGGAAACCATACAGTAGTAATAATATAATAATAATAATCTGTTATTTGTTATAGCAGGCTGATTATTGCAGCTTACAGCTGATGTGAACCTGCTTTAACTCCTCACACACTCCTCACTACATTAATTGTTTTGGACACACAACACTCGACTCACGTGTTGATTTTTATGGAGGGAGGAAAACCGGAGAACACAGAGAAAACCCCTCGAATACAGATAAGGAATCAACAACGAATCTAACTCACATATGCTATCCGAGCCGGGAATCGACCCGGGGCGGCGCAGCGGTGAGAGGCGAGTGTTTTATCACTGCGCCAATCTGCATCCCCATAAGAAACTGATTAAAAATGATAGGAAGGTATGAAAATAGGGACGCACAAGTCTCCTTTAATACAATAACATGACGAAGGTCGGAGTCTTTTCCTTTTAGGTCACCATAATTCGTCTATGACAATAGACCATTTTCTCAGGTATCCGCACGCTGAAATCGCCAAATCGCTTTTTGAACAAAAGCCGCCAATTTTTGAATAGCCGATAATTTGAATAACAAAGGCTGTCGCATCAGAACGAGTCTAACAAAAGCTAACAAAACTCACGGCCCGCCAAGAAATACTTCATGTAGGCAGCTTGGATTTAGACTGGTATGTAATCAACTAAAGTCGATTGAGGTATGCTAACCGCCATGGAAAGCGAGTAGCAGCTGACGTTTCGAGCGTTAGCCCTTCGTCAGAGCAAAAAAGCTTGGATTTAGTATTGGTTGAAATAATAGGGAGGGTTATAAGAAACCACTACGTGATTCCCACGTGAAGTATTTACCGGCCCGTCAAGCCTATTCCTTTTAATTTAAATTTAAATTTAATCTTGATGGTCTAAAAACTCATTAAGTGTTGGCCATTTCTATTGACATTTTAGGCATCGGCGGTTTTCAAGTTTCTCTCAGTAGCTAAGAACACTAGCGAATGGTGTTTTCAGTGAAAAGTCAATATGATGTTACCCAATAATTATTGGATGCGGTCTTAGCAATAACCTCGTTTAGAATATGACTCTTGAGATAATTCGCAAAGCATTTCTTAACAATAAAAAGAAACTGAATTTATTATGGTCATTAACCGGCAACAACATTAACAATTTCTCGAATGAAAATTTGAACCAAAATGGTGATTATTACGATTTTATTCCATAATTATTGGATGCGTTCTTAACATTAACCTCGTTTAGAATATGACTCTTGAGATAATCCGCAAAGCATTTCTTAACAATAGAAATAAACTGAATTTATTGGTAACAACATTAACAATTTCGAATTCTGGAATGACAATTTAAACCAAGACTGAGTTGACGTTCTTCCTCCGATCTTTGCCTCGGAATTTAATTTGTTGTACATTTTTAGTGGTATTTACATAGTTCTAATAATGCCTAAGACAGGAAGCTATTCGTTTTAAACTACATGAGTCATGACATTTTCTGTAAAGAAGTGAGATCGAAAAGGCCAGAAACAAACACGTCATGACAAGTTCGGGCTTACACGAAACAGTATCTTAGAAAAATAAGCTAAACCTTCGGAGAGACAAGGGTTTACACTATGTTGAATATTTTCTCTCATTTTTTAAAAAGAAAAAAGTAATAAAGCGAGAGGATAATAAAGTCGTAGTGTTTACGAGAATCGCCTTTATATGTAAACACACATTACCTCGAGTTCATATTTCACGCAGTGCTATGAATAAAACAAGAGTGAATGTAAGTTTGAAATTATATTAAAATGACAAAATAGATTGGATGAAAAGTAAACTGCTCGGATTCGACTTTAAGGAGCCATGAGATTTTAGTACTACAAATAAAACCTGCAGCACTTTTTTTATAGGAAAATTCTAGTTAATTAACGGTGCGCTTTAACGCATGACAGTTAAAATTTCAAAACGAATTACTGGAAGGAGATTCCCCCCCTCCAAAATAAACACTAATAATTTTAAGGAACTAATATGCCATGCATATCCTTCTCTGAGTTAAAGTTCTAACTGAATAGATTTTGACGATTTATTCCGACGAACTCGACGAAAATGGTTGTTTTATTTTTCTAGATAAGAAACTAAATTACGAAGCGTAAGTGCTGTTATCCTAAAAGGTTTGTATCAAGACATTGTTCTATTATTTATTTTTGCTTTGAAAATGAGTTCACACCTTTGGGTAAGAGTGCATGGTTACTGGTGGAAGACTTGTTGCTAGTCTTTGACGAATGTAAGATCTGTTTCGAAAGTTGTGAGGTACTAAAAAGATAGCCAGTACTTTCTCTCAAATGCAGCTGCGATTGTACGTTTGGTTCGACTGAATTAGAGTTAAAATATTCAGTAAGAGAATGTCACTACTGTATGTAAAAAAAAAACATACACAAGCAAATAGCACCTGCTTATTAGCGACCAATCGCCAAGACGCAAGCCAAAGAAGGACGCCTTATCAGTCTTATCTATGCTCTCATTAAAACGAGGTCAATCCCCAGAAGACGAGTGGTAGATGCCAACCAGCGGTGTACGAAAACTTTTCGAAAACCAAAGAGACAAAGGAGCAACCGTTTAGGCAATAAACCAAGTAAATACTATGAATAAATCGTGGTAATAGCGTAAGAAACAAAGGACAGGCTAGCAATAGTTAGGTTTTATTGCAAAGCAGTGCGGAACAAAGGAAGTAATAAGACAAGTTTGGAAGCCGACCAATAACTGAGAAAAAGAAGTGCAAGAAGTCAACCCGAGCTACTGAAGAGATGATTGATTACCTTCACCAGGAGCTTCGTGATCGCAGTCTTGGTGTTGTTGTTACTGAATCATTGATCATGGTCATTATCAATATCTGCGCCTTGATGGGTAATATGATGGTCTGTTGGGCTGTTTACAACAATAACAGATTACGGACATTACCTAACATCTACGTAGTCACCCTCGCTATCTCAGATATCCTTATGGGTTCTTTATGTATGCCCCTGTCCGTGGAAGTCTTCATCACAGCCGAATGGACGAAGTCGTTCAACGTTTGCCAATTCCAGGGTTTCTTCTCTTTCTTCTTAGCGTTCACTTCGTTGCAGACGATGACCGCAATGGCTTTAAATCGGTATTACAGAGTGGTTAAGCCGAGCCTTTATGGCAAGTACTTCACCGTAAAGCGAGTATACTTGTCTATAGCGATTATAATAGTACTGGCGTCGATAGGAGCAAGCATGCAAATGACATTTGGTTGGGCTACCTATACCATGCATTACGGGAAGGCCATTTGCTTCACTGAGTTTAAAACTCCAGGTTTGGAAAAAGGCTACATCGCCTTCTTGGACGCGTGTTACATTTTGTTTCCCGTGTTCGTGATCTCAGTTTGTTATCTTAAGATTTTTAAGACTGTTAACGCCCATACTAAAGTGCTCTTTAAGGCAAATACGGGTGGTCAGGATGGCGAGGGGAAGATTGGAGGTTCCTCCTCAATGCAACGACATCGTTCGAGCTTGACGATCAACGTGGAGGAGATTAAGATAACCAAAACTCTGTTTTTAACTGTGCTAGGGTTTATTACGTGTTGGTCACCGATTGCTATTATAGACATGATAGATACGTATTCATCCCACACGTTAAAAATACCAAGACAGGTATATCTATTATGGATCTATATGGGATACGGCAGCAGTTCAATCAATCCATTCATCTATGGTATCCTCAATAGATCATTCAGGACTGAGTTCCTCAAGATCTTGCATATAAGGAAAATCCGCTTGGTTGCTCCCGCCGATTCAGTAGCAATGGAAACTGACTGGAGACCACCGGAGAACAGGAGGGAATCAGCTGCAATAGGTGTACCTGCAACTGTTAGTGCTGAATAAGGATCCTGGATATCAAAAGTCGTGTACTCTATTGTTGTTGTTGTTTTGGAAAAAGATCAGTCATGGCAAGACGTCATGATAAAAATGGCATGAAATATCTACATTAGCGCAGCGGAAAATGTTAAAATTGGATGGAGACCGAGTGACAGGCCGTCGGAAACCACATTCAATGGCCGTGTGATATGACCTGAAAGAGACACTAAGAATCTAACGAGGGTTTGCGATAAAGCAGCAGTACGGGGCTATTTTTAGTGTTCACTTTCTCAAGACCACATAGAAAAACGTGTTGCGGACCTGCGGTTAGTCTCCACAGGAATCTATTTACAAATGGTAATAACATCCGGCGAAATACATGCATATCGAATAACCTGATATAATTAATGATTCACAAGGTCGATTCACAAGGTAGCGGAGGTGTAAACGAAAAATTCACGCAGCCACTCTAAAGATATACAGCTGCTTCCGATTTAAATGACTTAAATCGAATAAGCGCATGTAGATTAACATGTCTCGGTGAGTGGATAGCATTGTTTAGTATAGAGCGGTTTTCAGTTGAGTGTAGTAAAACCAAACGCAAATTACCCACAGCCATCCAATCACAGGAGCGAGTAATCACAAGTAACTCATAAATGGCTTCCCTGTGAGCCAATGACAAACCAAAGCAAAACCAAAACCATCTGCGTTTGGTTTTACTTTGGAATCTGATTGGTTGGTTTATTTTCTCAGCCAATAGGAGAGCTTAGTAAACGCAAAACCAAAACACTTCCGACACTCAATTGAAATCCGCTCTATACCACACAAGTGAATAGTGCTTTTGCTCTGATTGGCTACTCAAACTCGGAATATTCTGCATTATTGCTCGTGTATTTCTCTCTCGTAATCCACTGCAAGACAGCCGGACAGGGTTGAATCCAATGAAAACTGTACGAAATTGTAAGACTTCCCGTAGTCCTGGTAACTCATCAAGAATACAACATTGTCGACAATCTTGTATTCTTGATGAGTTACCAGGACTACGGGAAGTCTTACAATTTCGTACAGTTTTCATTGGATTCAACCTTGTCGGCGTAATAACTGATTCCAAATTGGTCATTATAGGAATACTCTATACATATATATTGACATGTATATAGAAGATATTACATGGCGGCGGGGATATACGGTTTTTTAACTTCGAGTGTTTAGCTTGATAACTCACAAGTGAGCGCAGCGAACAAGTGTTAAACGAGAAGATAAATTATGTATCCCCAAGCAGCCATGTAATTTACTTTTTAAAAATATGAAAACCAGTTGGTGACCATAATCATTTCTAATTTTGAAGATAAGCAAAATCACCAAAATATATTTAAAAGTCTATCAAACCAATTGAGTCAAGATCAAACAAATTTGTTCTTCTATAAGTCATGTGGTTTACATTTTACATTAGAAATAAAAGAACTCAAAATGGGACAAAATAGGTTTTGGTCTGTCAAATGATATTCCACACGTGCTGATAACAGCGATATTCCCACTGGCTGGCAGTGTGATATCATTTTTACGATTTTGCTATCAGCCGGTACAGTATACCACTGACTATCATATATTAGTGTATACCACACCAGTGAATAGTGCTTTTCGCGCGCTCTGATTGGCTAAGCAAACAGTGAATACGATTTCATATTAACCTCCGAGCGAAGCAGCGATCACCTCGCGCGAGTTTTTGTCCATTTGACAGAAAATAAAATAATTATTTGGTGCTGGCTATTCACTGTGTGGTATATACTAAAAGCGGCTCGGTAAATATCCACCGCTAATCACCTCCACTTCGGTGAATAATTGTTAATTAGCCGATAACCAAGCTACCGACTATCGGTAAACTCGCAATCTGATTGGCTACCCGGGACTGCCTATTCATCAATATAGAAAATGGCAAATTTATTTGCACGGACAAATTTCAATTAAGAACTTTACTGTTTGGGGACTCCAGTCTATCACTAGGACAAAATGAATGCATTTTTAAGGCAGTTCAAATATTAATGGCGTCAAATCGTTTTTCATAAATTGTCCTTGCACTGATTTGCATTCCATAATATGTCTTTTTGTCTAGCTTAGAGCTAGGTTGTTGTATTGTATTGATATAAGTATTGTACCGATTATGTATGTATGAAGCTTCATCCTTTCGTTTCTCTTGTAATTGTTAGCTTATGAATGTTGTGTAAAATTCGAAGAACAAGCGCACGTAGACAAAAGTCAACTAGAAAATTGCTTATTTTGTAATCTCTATTATTTTTTCTAATAAACAGAAACCAACTATCAGCCGATAGAAACCTCGAGCTCGCAGTTTCATCGTTAAATAAACCATTTGCAGGAAGACCTGCACCCTTTCATGCAAGTTATTAGCGAGCTTCTCTTAATTCTAATAATGATAAAGCAGAATGAATCTTAAAGCAGAACTGAAGTCTGAACTGTGTTCATTGAAATTACGAGAATATTGTTTTTAAACTCCGAGGGCATATGTACCCCCTAAACATACCAGATTTGAGAAAAAAAATAGGCTTTTGCTTAAACAAGGACCCGCGCATGCTCTTTCCCATTTTCGCCCTTGGGGATTCAAAATTTGAAATATAAATTCAGAATTTAGCATACCTTAATAGACTTTAAATTGATCATACCAGTGTTTAAATTCAGAACAGTAAAGCAAAAATACAAGCTTCCAGTCTTCTCCTGTTAGAATACTAAATTGCTGAGACTAAAATAAAAATAAGCCAAACAAAAATAAACAGGGGAAAGCCAGAGTTGCTTGGTAATGCCTGTGGATAATGTTTTGGAACTGTTTACAAACACTTTAGTTCATTTATGACATTAAGCTTTCAAGTGTTCAATTTCAATTTCGCGCGATACCAAATGTCTGAGATCATTCAAGCGGAGCACCACCTGTTGTAGAGCTTTGAATAGAGATGTTCACTTGATAAAGGCTGATTGACAATGAAGGTGTCTTCAACCTGGTTGATGCCCTTTTATAGTGCGGGTCCTTGTTTAACATACATAATTGTTATCATATGAACAGAGACGTTCACTTGACAAAGGCTGATTGACAACTGAAGGGGCTTCAACCTGGTTGATACCCTTTTATAGTGTGGGTCCTTGTTTAACATACAACATTGTTATCATATGAACAGAGATGTTCACTTGACAAAGGCTGATTGACAACTGAAGGGGCTTCAACCTGGTTGATACCCTTTTATAGTGTGGGTCCTTGTTTAACATACATCATTGTTATCATATGAACAGAGATGTTCACTTGACAAAGGCTGATCGACAACTGCAGGTGTCTTCAACCTGGTTGAGGCCCTTTTATAGTGTGGGTCCTTGTTTAAAGGGGCTGTGTCACGGTAAGACTTTACATTCGTTTTTCCGGGCCGGAAAGAGCTATTTCCACCGATTTTGATATGAACTAACGAACCTCTCGGCCATGTGGGATGCTTAAAATGAAAGCAAATATACAAAAATGACTAACAAACAGTGTATATAAACAGTCTCCAGTGAAAATATTGAAAATCCTTTCAATCAAGCATTGAGGGAGGGAAGTTTAACTGTTTGTATCCAATTAACAACCACTAAACGAGCGATTACTCGATACATGCGCAGTACCATGACATAGCCCCTTTAACATACATCATTGTTATCATATGAACAGAGACGTTCACTTGACAAAGGCTGATTGACAACTGAAGGTGTCTTTAACCTGGTTGAGGCCCTTTTATAGTACGTGTCGTTGTTTAACATACATCATCCGGCGTTATCATATGAACAGAAATGTTCACTTGACAAAGGCTGATTGACAACTGAAGATGTCTTTAACCTGGTTGAGGCCCTTTTATAGTACGGGTCCTTGTTACTCGGGCTGCCTGTGGGCAGCCACGAGTCAGAAATCGCAAGTGTTTTATTATTATTTGTTATTTTTTGTGTCGAGGTATTTAGCCGTCAACCAATCGCATTGCGCCTTCTTTGGAAGTTCTTTTCACCACCGTACCAATCAGATTGGACTGTGCTGGTCACGTGAACAGTGGACAACATATTCATGTTTTTCAAGATGGCGGCGGGTGGGAGTTTTGACTTAACAAACCCTTTAATATCAGCTGTTTTTTTGTGTAAACCAAAGGTTCCTTCAAGTGCAATACCAAGATTTTTCTCTTTTCTAAAGCTGAGAGGTGTTTCACGGGCTTTGGACGGGAATTTATCACATATTATGCGACATGCTTTAAGATACGCTCGTGGGAGTCGTGACAGAACGCAGCTCTGACTATAAAGACAACAGCTTGTAAATGTAAGTAGCCGCTAATCTGAACATGATAACCTTTATACCAATTGACTGTCGTTGTGTTGTTATTTATTGTTATTAACCTCTCGAAAGTGTAGTAGAAATGACCCGATTTCACAGTTCTCTGACTGACAGGGGCCTTTTAAAAGAATTACAGTCGTTTCACCCCCCATGCACATGCATGTACATTGTATTTAAATGCTTATAAATTCGGGAACGAAAATCCAGCATGCAGTGAGTGAGTATAAACTGAGTAAGTAATCCGAAATTAAGATTTTTTCAAACGAACGATAACTGACTCTGATGTGGAAATCGTATATTTATCTGTGGCGTATTTTGTTATTGACAGTGGCAGACACTGGTTTTATTTTGTTCTAATTTTCCCGGGTCTATTTACATCTGGCCTGTACCTCTTTGTATTTGATTATTATCTCTGGGTTCAGGCATTCTACAGTGTATTTAATGTTTTTTTTTAGAACTGACATAATGATATTATGTATAGAGTAGTGTATTTATCATTATTGCAAGTTTATAACATTATACTTACATGTACTTACATGTACATGTAAGTGCAGGCACTCTTTCTTTCCCTTCCCCTTTCTTGGTACCATTATAATTATTATATCCATGCAAGCTAGATCTTGTTTCAGTGTTTTCCATCTGAGGTGGTCCTGGCTTAAGATAACCCTAAGGTTACCTTAACCCTTTCACCACCGGAAGCGTTTGGGCTGAATTGGTGAAATTCAGAGTGCTAACTCAACCCTCCCCCCTCAGTTCAAGTTTGGCTAGCCCGGGTCATTTAAATACTGCTGACTTTTTAAGCCGAGGGCTCAAACCTTTCCCACAATGCCATTTGGGAGAATTCTGTTCACTCGTTGACGGTAGGTATGGCTGCTTCGGTAGGGTTTCTAATGAAATGAGCTCTAATTTTGGATAAATATGCCACTGTCAGAGAGCTTGAAGACATCATTAAGTCTGAGGATGGCTGAAAAGTACTTGGTTTGCTTCTAGTAGTCTTTGTGAGGGGATTTCACAGGGTTTTTCCGTTGTGTTTGTGCTTTCAGACACTGGAAAAAATTCTTCAATGAATCCTTGGAATCCTGCAGTTGGCAGTCTTTTACCCCTGCTCAACCTATTAGGATGTGCTTTTGTCACTTTAAAGCAACGGCTTGAGTCCAAATCACCGCTCCTGGTTGTAGGGGTAAAAGACTTATAAAAAAAACCTACCGGAGTCCCAGAGGGGGGGTCCCCTTGTGATTTTTTGCTGATTACCCAGCATGCAATTGGAGTTGGGGAGCAGGAAAACATGGTGGAGAGAAGTGCAGCATTAAGAATAGCACGCTTCACAGTCGTTTGGTGGATTTTATGCAAACAAACCTGCTGGTTGGAAATATTAAACAAGGTACTGTAATGACTGAGTGGTTATTTTGTGTTTGCTTTTGATTGCAAGTGCAAATGGGAAGGTTTTCTTGAGCCGATTTTCAGCTCCTCAAAATTCGCGAAAATCGAAGAAACGAACAGCGATCTCCAAAACAAATGCGTTTTTCTCCAAAGTGGGAGAGTCAAGCGATCCCTGTTATAGCTCTGACTTTGAAGTTATTCATCCCTTGAAATAGTATCGCAACATCGTATCTCCAGCATGTCTAGGTTTGATGCAATAATTTTTCCCAGGTACATGCTTCATATTCGCCGCTTTTCCGGCCTGTAGTGGTGAAAGGGTTAAGGACCTACCTTCTCATCATTGTATTTCTTATTATGCCTCATATATTACTCGTAACTATTTCCATCATCTTATGAGAAAATAAATGTAATTGTTGTTGTTGTTCCTCAGTTCTTGGCGTCAGCATCGTCACTTTCACTCGGTCATGATCAGGAGTATGAGTACTTTTAAGAATTATTTGGGAATGAAAATTAATCATGCTGCGACCCCAATGATATAAAAAAATGAGTGGACATTGCTTGTTTCTTTGTGGCCTGCCATTATAAGTTTCAGTCTCCTTCAAGATGTAGAAAATGAGCACTAGCACAGTGGCAGCTCACTATTTAAATACTAGAAAATGGTGGTCTGTAGTTTACGACCTCAATTGGAAATATTGTATTGAGAATTTAGCCTGAATTTCAGCCGTCACCACTGGTTTGTTAATAATTGAGAATTACAAATAGATGACTTTATTTCACATGTAGAATGACATTACCTAACTATTCACAATGAATAGCAACATTATGTGGAATTTGTTGTTCTAAATTGCTTGATTTCTCATAGCCGTACTGTACCTGATATCATTACAATGCATCAAATTTGAGTGACTCGATATCGTGCAGACTACTCAAATACACCCATACCAAGTTTTTTTTGTAATTCTAACGACCCTCAAGGAACAATATTGAAAAGAAAGTAATATTAAACTACAGAATTGAAGGAAATTGTGGCTGAAATGTACATGCACAGCATGTATGTGTGTGTTGTGTGTGTATTGAGGCTCTATCATTTCCAACCCCCTCCCCCCCCCCTCCCCCCGGCATACCATAACCCTAACCTAACCCCCCCCCCCGGAATTTGACAGACAAGAGCATCAGTCAAGAGCATCAGTAGAGAACCAATTCTCTGGCTACTCTAGCACAAACGATGTTGACACACAATTATGCTAGAACTCCATGCAGTACATGTTATAGATGGCCCGAGTTAAGGCCACTCAGGGCCTCTTGTTTAACATACATCATTGTTATCATATGAACAGAGATGTTCACTTGACAAAGACTGATTGACAACTGACGGTGTCTTCAACCTGGTTGATACCCTTTTATGGGTCTCTCTCGTTAATAATTTTGTACGCGCGTTGTTTTAAAGAAAACTATAGAAACCTATATACCTATATACCTCTGTAAAGATTATGAAGTGCAGAATACGCTGAACGGATTTGTTTAAAAACAATTTAATTGTAAAGCAATGCTAAGCCAAAAAACGCATGTGAGCATTTGTTAATATTTTACTTCATTCAAATGCAATTCATTCCTAAAGTTTTAGTCTTCAATAATGTCCGAGTCACATTACGCGGGATACTCTACGAGGAAAAATACTTTGAATTTTGCTAAACGCTCACACCCTTTTCTTTGTCAGTAACTTATCTGTCTTGGCCAAATTTTATCAAAATCTGGCAAGTCTGCATACCCTAGTAATTCATTCAAAGAGAGGGGATACGAAGAAAAACCTAGTCGGAGATTTGGCGTGTAAAGTTTTGTGAACATTTCACACCTCATCAAAGCAAATGTCAACACTTCAAACCAACTAGCCAATGACTACGCAAGGACCCCTGGAGCTTCAAAGCAGTAGTGAAATTCGCGGGAAATTGGTAAATAGGTCATATTTCATAAGAAACCTTTCGCTCTCACAACAATTAAACAGTTTCGCTGAGTTCGAGAGCCGATAAATTTCATTCCCAAAGTTCCACAACAACTGCAAGTTGATGTCCTCTCAAGCTCACGATTGAGAAGGCGAGGATTGACAACGGCCCATGCAGGAGTGAAACTAGGATCTGAATCAGTCATCGCTGCTCGCGTCCTCAGGGGACTCTTCAAATGACTTGCTGGTTCCTGGTAAGCCAAACGACAGTTTAAGCCTGCTAGCGCTGCTTATATTTGGAGTTGACCCTAGAAGTTGAAGGTTGTTCTTCGCTGCCTTTCGCACGTTCTTCGAACCACGAGCCTTTGTCGCTGTCCGCGAGCTCAGTCCTCGTTTTACCGAATTCCTCCTTATCGCCGGTTTCCTTTGTTTTTCGGTCCAGGGTTCGCTTTATGTTTTACCCAAGGACTTTGCTTTTCTCTTTTGGATTTCCCCATACAAACGATTGATAAAAGACTCTAAATGCACGTTTGTTATTTCGAAGAAGGGAAGCTACAACAACAGTATGCAAATTACTTGGATAACAGCTCCCGCTAAAAGTCCACGGGGTGCCCGTGGCACGTAAAGGGATTATAACGCCTCGGTGTTTCCTTCTAAATACGTTTTTTTCTAAATATCTCGCAAGCTTTTATATCTTTTGAAATATTTTTTTTCTAAATTGTAGAACAATCCATAAACTTTCCAAATAATCAATAATATTTGTTTTACAAAAAAACATGCCTTGAAGGTATCCGGTAACCTTAAAAGACACTTAAAATAGAAAAGCACCAATTTCAACCCCTAAAAATACTAACACCCCCACCTCCCCTGGGCGTTGGTCTCACCTTGAGTTACTGGCTGTCCTGAGATGGAATAAATCCTCATCGCCATTGTAAAATCACCCAAGTGATTGAGAAAAAGAGAAAAGTTGATGTACTGCTGAAGTGTAATGCCCTTTGGAAAATAAACCCAGAATAGTTACAGTTATACGAATTTCAAATCAACTTATTGTTATTTTTGCTATTACTATTGTTAATATTATCTATAATACTAATAACAACAACAACAACAACAACAATAATAATAATAATAATGACGATAATAATAATGACGATGATGATGTAGTAATAGTAGTAGTGGTAACTGCAGCAGCAATAGTAGCAGTGGTAGATGTGGGTGGTGGTGGTTGTAGATGTGGGTGGTGGTGGTAGTAGATGTGGTGGTGGTGATAGATGGGGTGGTGGTAGATGGGGTGGTGGCAGTAGATGGGGTGGTGGTGGTAGATGTGGTGGTAGATGTGGTGGTAGATGTGATGGTGGTAGTGGTAGATATAGTGCTGGTGGTAGATGTGGTGCTGGTAGATGTGGTTCTAGCAGTAGATGTGGTGGTGGTTGTAGTAGTAGTTGTTAGTAAAGGTAGATGTGATGGTAGTAATATTAGTAGGTGTGGGCATAACGATATGTGGTAGCAGTGGTAGTAACATTGGTAGTGTAATAGTAGTAGTGGATATGGTAGTGGTAATAGTAGTAGTAGTGGTAGATGTAGTGGTAATAATGACAGATGTGGCCGTCATAATAAGTGGTAGTGATGGTAATAGAGCAGATTTCGTATGAGTGTGACAACTTACGGCATGTCCGTAACCGTGCTGTAGCCGTGCTGTAGCCGTGCTGTGCCATAGTTCTGTAATTTGATTGGCTCAGCAGGACAAAAACAATAAGGAAACCATTTGAAAGTCACGGTATGCCGTACAGTAACCGTGCCGACTAGATTGTCCCACTCATACGAAATCTGCTTCTAAAAAAGCCAGCCACACGGGGTAACATGACGTCACAATCAATGGTACCATTCTTGGTGTCGAATCACTAACTTCAAGTTATCATTTCTACAATGTTTTAAAATCATTTTTTCAGCTATTGTCTCTGTAATTATCTTTTATATTTAGTTACGTACTTAATGTAATTTCTTAGTATTTGGGTGTAATATGGGTTCCGTTGGTTTTCGGTTCTATTGCCGAGATTGGCTTGGGTTTGAAAGCCTCGTACGGGACTTCAAGCATGAATGAATGAATGAATTATATCATTGGAGTTGTGTGTAGTCAAGTCTTGGTCAAACTCTCGAACACTGTTGGATTTCACGATCCAACTTTGTTGGATAATAATGTTAGGGTAGCGGCAAAACGCTAAACTCAACATAATTGGCGGGAATTCAAAAACGAAGAAAGAAAAGTATGGCGCTAACACGAAAGCGAAAGAGCCTAGGTACAAAAATAAAATGGCGAGTCCTGATTGGCTAACAGTGTAGTTGTGTCTCGATACAACTCTGTCTGAAGACTGGCCAAACACTGCTACATTTGTTGGTCAACAAAAGTGTTGGATTATATGCAAAAGCAAACTTCATCCAACATTTGATCAAGGAAAAAATGTTGGTCCAACATCGTCCAACATGGGATGACAAACATCGAACGATGCTGGATAGAGAAAGCTGGATCGTGCAATCCAACATTTTTCGATAGTTTGGCCGAGATTGTCATTGCCATTGGGTACACAGACAACGAGTTAGACCGGAAACGGTGCCTCATCGTTTAATAAACCATTAGTACACGGTTAAAGCAAGACAGGAGAGCCACATACCTTTCTTACTTTCAGCCTACTGTTGAGCCTGTCAAGGTACTTCTGTCTTTCCTCAGGCTCGAGGGCCGTGTTCCTGAGTAATAAACGGGCAAAACTTTCCTCTGGGATGGTAGGCATTCCACGGGAATACTCCATAAATTGATCCTAGTTAAGGATTCTGTATGATAAGATCATATTTCTGTCACTAGAGCAAATTTCGTACGAGTGGGACAACAATACGGCATGTCCGTAGCCTTACCGTAGCCTTACCGTAACCGTACCGTAACTCTGTAATTTGGTTGGATCAGAAGTCCAAAAACAATAGGGAAACCATTTCAATGTCACGGCATTCCGTACAGTAACCGTGCTGTAAGTCTGCCGTAATTTGCCCACTCATACCAAATCTACTCTAACTAACCGTCGTGATTTCACTGGTATGAAAGAGATTCCTGGCTTTATCGCAGTTGTCACGGCCACAAATCTTTTGGGATCAAGATAGATCAATGAAAGTGATCAACGTAATTCCAATATTAGAAGTTCTACTCGTAGCGGGACTATTCAATACTGAGTGTAGTTATCCTGCTTAGTTGGTTGCTAAACATTGTGAACGATATAATTCCAATTATAAGTTTTATTCGTAGCGGCATCGTTCAATTGACACAATGTCGTAAGGCTGCTTAACTGGTTAGAAACATTTGAGAACGTTACTGATAGTTACTGATACTGATGTAAATTTGATCAGGGTTTGCCCAAGCTTGCTATAGATATTGATGGGATATTGTCAGTTTGATTACCATTTCAGTGCACGGCCTAGGTAATCACGGGAAACCCCAAGCGAGCTCGCTACTTCGTAGAATGCATGACATTATACTTGCGCGCGGACAGCACGCTGAGTATGACTCTGAATTTCTATGATTATGACATCAGTGACATAAATGGCGCCATGGTTCGGTGATTAAGTTGTTATGACAACACCTTTGGACTTTTCAACCAGAGCACTGATTGGTTCTCCAATAATTCGCTGACCAATCAACACCAATAGTTTTCAATCAACGTGGTCAGGATTTCCGTAAATTCTCGAAGGCATTCCGATGTTTAACGTATGTCCACGGTCGTATACACCAAAAGTTAATTCGCATGTGCGACCACAGGGAACCCAAGCGGGAAGCCCACATGCACTCAATCAGAAGCTTCACGATGTGGCGTCAATGGTGTTAAATCACTTGAATTAGAACTTACGTACGTTATCGGTCTGAAGTTCCGTAGACCTAATTCTGCTCCACAAATGGTTGAATGTAGCTCTTCATCCCGAACATCTGCATTCAGTCTGAGTACAGCTTTTAAACACTTTCGCACTCTTTACCATGATCACTCGATGAATTGCTGACGACTTGTCCTTCGTACTATCGCGTCCTCGTCGAGATTGTTGACTAACTCTCTGAACTCCCACTCAGCAGCTTTAAAATTTGAACCATTGTCAGAAATACGTACTTTGGGATCCCCCTCCTTGATGTCATGCCAACAAAGATGCTTACGAAGGAGTCTGCATCTAAACTGTATGCCATCTCAAGGTGCACAGCTCGGGCAGCAAGACAAGTAAATCGCGACCTTGTTTCGCCCAGTATAAGGTCCAACGTAATCAATGCCAATTCGCTCAAAGGCCTTTAATGGCAGCATATCTCTTGCTCTTGGAAGAGGAGCCATCATATGACTTGTCGGCTTTGAGAGGAATTTTCGACGGCACTCTTGACATTTCTGACTGCACGTCTTTGACAATCCAATAACGGGAACGTAACTCAGTCAACAGATGTTCAACTCAACATCAGTTCCATGGCCCAGTTTTGCATGTGTGTCAGCAATGTGTCTTGTTATTGGATGAGCTCTGATCGTTGGAGAACGCGTGAAGTTGCATCTCAGTTGGTTGCGGTCGGCGTAAGCAGTGAGGAATCTCAAAGGACAACAGATGTGGAAGTTCTGCAACCCAGCAGCTGTTCCACTGCATCTCAAGCTCTTCAGTCAAGACATCGTCCCACTAGAGCCCAGCTGTTCATATTTGCTGCATCAACATCTTACTTCGTATGGTCAAAGGAGACAAGAACTGCAGAATGGGATCAAATAGAGTTGCGATCGCTCTCAGGACACTTCTCTTCGTTGGCTTCTGATGAACTTCATGGCCCGGTTGTACGAAGCCCGATTAAGCTAATCCACGATTATAGGCAATCTTTAGTTCGATTTGCTAACTTGTAACCAACATATCATTTGAGGTTAAAAACTTATTCATAGAGGATAAATAACAACTACTTTTCTACTTGTCTTGCTACATTTGGAAACAAATACCTTCTACCGAGAGAACCAAAACCATGGGTTAAGACTTAATCCAGGATTAGCGCTAATCGGGCTTCGAACAATTGGGCCCAGGTGGCTAATTAGCTTGAAAAGTAAATACATCAGCATCTGCTAGCGCTGCTTTCCACAATACTACTGTCTTTAGCGTAGGTAGACTCCATCGTCTATCTTCAGGCCTGGCAACGTCTTCTATTACTGATACTTCGTTTTGTCGACCATCTAACAGCTCTGTCAGTTGGTGCCTTAATGCTTCGACAGCATTCAGGTGGAGACTGGGCGTGCGTTTGTAGAACATGTTGAGCACAGAACAGCGATGCTGTATTGCCAAAGAATATACAGTCGGCAGTTGAATTCGTAAATGTCAGGTCAGTTCTTTTGTACTGTCGTAGTTGCGCCAAAGAAATATGTGGAACAAACGGTCCGATCCACGTCTGGAAGTATGACTTGAAGAAACATCTCAGAGATGTCTGAAGAAATGGCAACAGGAGCTCACCAGAATCCGGTTAAGATGTCCACTAACTCTCTCTCTGAAGCTTTGGACAAGATAAAATGGCGTCATTTAAACGCTTTTCTCGATATTTGGCTACTGCATCGAAGACAATGTGAACTTCTGTGGTTAGCTCTATCTTCTGAATCTCTTATGGCTGGGAAATACGGTAAGAACCATTGATGCTCATTTTTCCTGGGAACGTTTTTCACACAGCGTTTTGTCTCGTAGTCTTCAATTATCTGACTGTATCTTTTTGCAACTTGTTGATCTTTATCAAGCAATGATTTTTCTTGAATCTTGAGTTTCGAAATAGCTAGCTCGAAGTTGTCGTGAAATGCAGGCTCGTGCCATTCTTGAATCGCAGCTTCTTCTTCTGAGTTGTAGGCATTGTTGGAGCCGGGGAGCCGCAAGTGGTTAAGCGCTTCGTCTCTCACCTCTGCTCTCATCTGACTTGATAGCTCAGTTGGTAGAGCGCCAGACATGTAACCTGGAGGTCGTTGGGTTCGAGTCCCACTTGGGTCAGAGATTTTTTCTCTTTCCCTCGTAGGGCGTGCACACTTAGCACTACAGCTTACCACTTTACATCACATTCTTCTCACCTCTGGGGCCTGGGTTCGATTCCCAATCGCGGCGCCATGTGCGAGTTGAGTTTGTTGTTATCTCGCCCTTGCTCCGAGGGTTTTTTCTCCGGCTTCTCCGGTTTTCCTCCCTCCACAAGAATCCAATTCGATGTGTGGTTTAGGCGAGTCCTGACTTTGGTCATGATGCAGCCCCTATGGTTGTTTCAGGGCCCGTTGCAATTCAGAGTTTTTTGGTTTCGTCCTTGATTCCTATTGACTCTAGATACCAAAACTTGCGTATGTCGTTTTCCGTTTCTGCAGCTGCGGCTGTTTTGTCTAAACTCCATGACACCCTAAAGGCGTAAGTCTTGCAGTGGGATCGTTTAGCTTGATTCCATGCGTCTCCCTGATGATTTGATGGAAGACAGGATGGCCACTTCCAATCAGCAAATTAATTTACCGTCGGCTACATCTTCAAATGGAATTGATTCAAGATGTGGCCATCTTGTTTTCAATTCTGACCATCACTTGCCGGTAAGTTCGCTACAATGTTGCGCACATGTTGGATGGTTAAAATCAAAGCCAATGTGCAAAAATGACTAACAAATTGCATATAGACATTGCGTATCATTTCAATCAAGTATGCGTTAGGGAACTTTAACTATTTGTATCCAATTAACAGCCACCAATCGACTCGACACATGCACAACGCCATGACATCCCCTTTTAACTGTTTGTAGTAATTAACAGCCACCAATCGAACATTGACCCATACATGTACAACGCCATGGCATCCCCTTTAACCGTTTGTAGTAATTAACAGCCACCAATCGACTCGACACATGCACAACGCTATGACATCCCCTTTAACTGTTTGTAGTAATTAACAGCCACCAATCGAACATTGACCCATACATGTACAACGCCATGGCATCCCCTTTAACTGTTTGTAGTAATTAACAGCCACCAATCGAACATTGACCCATACATGTACAACACCATGAAATCCCCTTTAACTGTTTGTGGCCAATTAACAGTCACCAATAGAACATTGACTCCATACATGTACAACACCATGACATAGCCCCTTTAACTGTTTGTGGCCAATTAACAGTCACCAATAGAACATTGACTCCATACATGTACAACACCATGACATAGCCCCTTTAACTGTTTGTGGCCAATTAACAGTCACCAATAGAACATTGACTCCATACATGTACAACACCATGACATAGCCCCTTTAACTGTTTGTGGCCAATTAACAGTCACCAATCGAACATTGACTCCATACATGTACAACACCATGACATAGCCCCTTGACTTGACGTGATTGTTACATTACTTCAGCCCCTCCTGTTACGGATATTATGAGGTTATGACTTTGACCTTGCAGTTTGAGCTCATGTGCTGCGTTGTCGGTTACCTCTGAATTTCTAACGAGACCTGAAACAACCATGGGGGCTGATCAAATCCAGGTCTCGGCTAATCGACAGATCGAATTGAAATTTAGCGTGTTGGTTTTTGCGGAGGGAGGAATACCGGAGAACCCGGAGAAAAACCATCGGAGCAAGGGCGAGATACCAACAAACTCAACTCACATATGGTACTGCGTCCGGAAATCGAACCTGGGCCACAGAGGTGAGAGGCAAAGCGCTTATAAACCACTGCGCCACCTCAACTCCCGAGTACCGGTATGATGCAATCGAGAAAGGGTCAAGCATAACGTTCACGGTTGCTTGTTTCCATTTTCTATAAATGCAACCGGCGCTTTTGCTTAGAGAGGGCAGTAGAATCTCTGGCATCCAGGGTAAGTTTTACGATACTCAGTCGTAAACTACTCTGTCAACTTTGCGATTTTCCTCTAGGCAGCCATCGATGATACACTGTCTTGAATTCATGCAGTTTCTGCTTCCGTGACCAAGCAGATAAAACGACGTTTTGACTTGACAATGACTTCTTTTCTTTGGTGCACGGGCAGTTGTTTGAAGAGAAGGGTTATATTTCCAAGTTGTTCTTTGCATGTTGCAACGGCACATCCTCTTCTTTTCCTGAACGCCGGTTTTTGTTCTTAATTCTACCGTTTTATTACTCGCTCCAAGTATCCTCTTTTGTTTCGTCCATGATCTGAACAGTCCTTTGTGTTTTCCTTGCTTTTCTACAGTTTCCAGAATTTTCACGGGCGACAAGCGACGAAGAAAAACAAACTTGTTCATGGCTGACGTCAACAATTGATGTCGCTTAGCAACATGACGTCAGGTGCGCGCGCCACAAAAACCAAATTCGTGTTTTCCTTGCTTTTCTACAGTTTCCAGAACAACTATTTTTCACTGAACAACTGTATTTACCACAGTCCAATTTACAATATTTGTTCAAACTTTCTAAAGCAGGTGGTTGTGTGACCTTGTCAATCAAAACGCGGTAGCCGCATCAATGTTGCGCTAAAAGTTCTGGGTCAGTAGCTAGTGCTCTGAACGTGCCACACCATTGGCGAATGAACAATAGGGTAGCCAATCACAACAAAGAACAAATACAACAATGGCTTACCAAACAATACAACTAACCCTAACCAAACAAACCACAAATCCCCTTCCGATCAGCTAGGACCTTACCGAAAGTTCTCTCGTGAAACATGCATTACAAATCGTCGCGAAAAATCGGGCACTTGTCAAGATCTGCTCCCGAGCCACGGCTCGGTGGCTCAGTAGTCATCCCGCACTGCCGAGCCAAACGAGCCACCAGAAACACACGTGTCACTGAGATGTATACCTCAGGTAGTCTCGTGTAACCTCGATACCAGAAATGTAAAGAGCAAGCGAAAATTAATAACCAACGCAAGTCTTTAAAACTGAAGGAAGGGCTGAAATGTTTGGAATGTCAAAATATAACAGTTTACGAGGCTGGTTAACAGCGCGGCGGCATCCATGTTGTACTAATACCAATGGTTTTTATTGACAAAATAAAAATAGGTCACGTGACCACCTCGTTGTGTGAGGCAATACCAGTTGGGCCATCATTCGAATAGTCATCTACATCAATACACAATCTAACTGGATATGAGATAGATTGACGGCTTTTATCGCAGTTGTCGTGACCCCAAATCATTTGGGCCGGAGAAGCTGATGTGTGACAAAAATGTGAATTGACACAGCAAACAATTAGCTTGTAACACAGTCTATCAGTCACAAATGAACAGTAAGACACAATTTGGGACATTACTCTGGGTCAAATTTCAGATTTCAACTTTCTATGGTTACTCTATATATACTATATATATCCACATGCAAGTACACACAACAAAAAGGATATTTCCATCTCTGAGACTTCTACTTGAAGATCTTCCATGAATCTAAAAAAAGAAGAAACGATGACATAGTTTTTCACTTGTTTTGAGTATTGTGAATCATGTCTTCTGGGGTGGATGCAGGATTCTGTGTGAGGGGGTTCGGAAGGGGGTTTGTTATACACGAGCGCCAAAATATTTGGTAATTTCTTTGAGCGAGAGAATGGGGGTTCGATGTAACCCACCGACACCCCCCCCCCCCCCCCCCTCCCCCCAGGCCCTAATAGCGATGTTTCGTGTGTCGTCATCTATTGTCATTAATGTGCCAACCAGAGATCCATTGGTTCCTAACACAAAGCGGGCTTTACAAATCATGGTTGGCACATTAGCATGACAATTGCAATGTTTATCAACACGAAACATCGCTATATTGTGCTACTCACTTTGAGAACTGAGCAAAGGTTAGTTGTCCATTTCCTTTGGGTGTGAAGAAGTGTACAAGAAGAGTTGTGTTCTCCAAATGAACATGTGATTCATCTTCTGTCCTGTCATTCTGTCCCAGATAAACAGCCTTCAGGGTGAATACAAAAACAGTATTAGTTTTATAGCACGCAGTGCATAGTTGAAGGGCCATGTGCAAAAGGGACGTCAGTGACAATTGAAAAAACTCAACAAATTAACTTTGCCTTAAGAATAGGCAAATCCGCATTTTCTCTTCACTCTAGTTAAGAGAGCCTTTCAGGTGACAGAGGAATTTACGACAGCTCAAAACAAGCAAGTTATCAAGGTTATTTTGAAGAGCGTGCGTTGTTACGTTTTAAGTTTCGGGGAAAATATGCTTTCAGTAGATAAAAATAAGGGTCGAAGAAGAATTCTTTCTAACCAAGCAGGAGAGACGACACTGAAGCGTTGAAGAGCGGAGATTCTTGGCAGAATAACAGACTAACATTTCGAAAGAGTGACTTTGTGTAAAGTGCCGTTGGACATCATTCAGTCGCGGCTTACCTATGGTTAAACGAAGAACTGCTTGGCTAAAAGGTGATTTGTTATCGCTGGAGAGCCATTTCGATAACTTTCATGGTCTGAGCTTTCCAAAGATAGTCGTGTCGGGTCTTGTTTGTGCTTCGCCTTTAGGCTTCTAAAAGATTCTTAAGATGAAACCCTTGTGATGGCATTCCCCTGTCGAAAATTTTGCTGTTGTACCCACAGTTATTTTCGGTCCGTGTCGAGTCCGAAGGGAATCGGGTTATGTCCGCGTTAGCTACGGGGATAGCTCGCGAGGATTTCGGAAATACGCAAAGCGTCTGAAATTCGATCGTCCGTCTTTCTGTTTTACGGTCAAGCTAATAAGTGAAAATGTGAGAATTTTAGTACTTAAACAATGTTCCTTTGTGAAATGCACTAGCGTAAAGCGAATTTTTGACCAGAAAGGGCTTATGTATTCAAATTTGAAAAAAAAATAAGGCAACGAAAGAGTTCAGCTGGAATGAGCATATCAGGCAACGATAAACCAAAATTTAACGAAAACCAAAAATGGAGTAATTATAGATACCCCGCCACTTTTGAAGCTTTGTTAGTTTATAGTGCTGCGCGGTCCCGAAGTGACTGAATAATAATTTTACTAAGGCATGAAACAGTCCTACCGCAGTCCACGATCCCGAAGTGACTGAATAACGAATTTGCTAAGGTACGAAACTGAGTCCTACCGCGGTTCGCGGTCCCGAAATGACGGAAACTTCCTATTGACAATCACTCCAAATTCAAACATTTTAGAACGACAAAATTATGATATATTCTTGCTGTTAATTTAATTATTCTAGCTGACTGCGGTAGCAGTGTTTTCTACAACCTAGCTGCAGTGGCGGGGTATTCTATACTCTAGCCAGATTGGAAAGAATCTGAAGAATCCAAAACAAACTACGAACATCGTTAACTCATATTTGACTCGGCTCTCCGGTAAACAAGGTTATTGATGATTATTTTCTTGTTGTTTTCAAAGAGTATTGGCATGAAATAGACAAATTGAATTTGTAGGAAAAGGGTTGAGAATGGAGGATGAAGTAAAAAGAGGAAAAAGAAATTAGTACACACCTAATTACTTGACTATCCAATCGAGAGCACATCGGGTTGATAGCAGACAAATTTGGTGCCCATCTATTAATTATTAACCAAAACCCTCAATTTTAACCCTTTATTTTAACACTCAAAACAAATCAAATCGCCAACACCAATGAAAAAATCCAGAAAAATTATAATAAACTAAGCGAACCTTCAACTGGCGCTTAAGTGAAGCGAATTTAAAATAAAATACAATCCCAATGAGAAATAGCGTAAAAATAAACGAAAACATATTGTGATGCAACAGCCGGGAATCGAACCCAGGGTGACAACGGAAAATACTATTTTTTTGCAAATTTTTCAAGAGACCATCACCTTTTTCTATTATCAGCATTTTCACATACAAGAATCGTCACGATCTACGTAAAATTGAACTGCGAATGTAAATAAGAGCAAAGAGTGTCACTCAGTCAAATTGTCACTCACGCCCTTTTTGCACATGGCCCTTCCTTTCCAAACACATTCAGTGTTTTTTAGATTTTGTCTAAAATCTAATTTGTTTCGGTCTTTCATTTGTTTTCTGAAATTCTTGCTTCAACTTAATCCTTTCATGCTATGAACCTATCTGGAAATTGTTAGAAATCATTATTATTATAGTAGTATTTATTATAATTAAAGTAATTTTGACAGCTGTGATTGGTTCCGTTTGTGGTACATAATTTCCCATACGGACTGCAAGATTGAAGCAAAGCTGATGTTGTATACTTTGGAGTCACAAAATATAATAAATATTGGGACCAAATATTGTAAATTTATAAACTTTTGTACACAGTCCATACCATTAGTTATGGATCCTCATTTCCACCCTAAGGTTTATGGATGCATGCTACATGCTTGGGCCATACAACAGGGGGAAAAGCTTGGTAGTTATGTACATAACTTATGGTATGGTTTAATAACAAATGTGCATTTAGTTGAATGAAGCAAACAGAAGCCCTATCATGTTTCCTATAATCAGCAAAATGGAGCATGGAAAAAGGGCATGGTTCAATAATATTATTGCAATCAGCAACATGTATCATAAGACTATTTTGGCAGTTTTCCTGTATTTCTTACCATATTTGATTTTGCAGTTGACTTTTTATTCACCATTTCCTCAAGCTATAACAATAACAGTAACTGTTGTTAATGATACATATTTTTGAAGTGCCTTTTAAAATAAATTTTATGTTAAAAATTAAAACTAGACTGCTCTTTCTGCTAATTGCTATATGAGCATAAAGTCCGTAAAATATTACTACCTGAAACAAGCTATTAACCTGCCCAATTGATGTTATGCTGGGTTTGTACTTTTCAGCTCAAAGCCAAGCATGACATTATTTGGGTGGGTTAATAGATACCAGTAATATTGTTATGGGCTTCAAGGTCATACTAACTAGCTGAAACAGTAAGTGATGAAACATTTGGAGGGCATATACTGTACATGCAATTACTTACGTTGAGGAACTCTGTCCTACACAGCTGTTTGTTACCATCTTTGTCCAACATGCGAAAAGCAATCTCCACACCTCTTCTGGATTCTAATATATTTAACAAATAGATTCCATTTTGCTATGTGTCTGTCCTCTTATAGATGCAAAGCTGATGTCACAACATGAAGAGAACTGTCAAAGAAGTGTGCACACCACAATATGCAGTCAAGTGGCATCACCAATATTCTCTTCATGTTTTGACGTCATCTGTGCATTGATCTATAAGATGAAATCTCTTAATTGTTTTATACAAAAAATTACCAATTTTTCCAACAAGAGTCAGAGCATCCACATGACCTTTTGATATCATCTAGATGCATCTGTACTCTAACAGGTCATGGCTATCGATCAATCAGAGCACACATTTGCCCTGTTTATTGTGCAAAGACAAGTATATAATTTAAGGGATTATAATGCATGAACATTTTCGAGCCCTCAATATTTCAAAGTATTTATTATAACTAGCTAAGTGTGATCATCTTATATAATAATACGCTAAGTGTGTGTGTGTTTGTGTGTGTGTGTGTGTAATGCTCTTTCCCAGGCTCCCTCACCGGATCAATATCCTAATATGGAGGACGTGTGCGCACGCGTCCGAAAATGGCACCAAAAAGTGACAGCCACAGGTATCCCAATGAAGACGACGAATCATGCGAAAAGTTGCTCTCTGTCTTGGTCTTGGTTGCATTTGAGGAAATAATGTTAAAAAGAAATGAGTTTTCTCAAGTTCTACACTTAGTTGGGCAAGCAAAAATGTTTTAGGGAAAACCTGGGCGAGCAAGCCATCGAGTTTACAGGAATCTATTTTAGGGAAAACCTATCGCCTGGCGAAGCAGCTGAAGTCAAACGACCGAACGAGGTAAGACCAGGTATTCAAACATAGTTAGAAATGTTGTCCATGGAAAAGGATGTTCATTTTGTCCATGTCTGTTTTCTGTAGTTTCCTGTGTTCTTAGATATAAAAACCAACTGTTTCCTTGTCCAACTATCGTAGGCTCTTCAGACCATAAACTCACTACAAGTACAACCAGACATTCAAATAACTTGGCTTTTTATTATTGTTTTTATTCCGTTTTAATGCTTCGATCAATGCTCTTTCCGTGACCATATTTGTTTTCGTCACATGAATTCATGTCTCGAGCTGTCTGTGACCGTCAGTTTTGGCACTTTTTCGACCGGTATAATTGAAGGCTGTTGGGGGGGGGGGGGGGGGGGTAAGTAACTCCTGATCACATTCTAAATTCTCCCTTAGAAAACAAAGAAATTAAAGGAGAATTTAGAATCTGATCAGGAAACACTTACGCTCTTTTTGCACACAGCCCTTCAATTGTACTCATCGGTTTGAGAAATTAACTGAGATCCGTAAGATATTGTCTTTTTTTTAATCAAAATACAACTTTGAAAACATCAACACGCTAAAAACCTCCAGTACACAACATTGTGTGAGGACTCAGGAGTCAGTCAGCCGGCTAGACTATGTTACTATATATATATATATATATATATCACATTTGTAGATTTCATGTATGTTCCGCGGGTCCCTGCTAGTTAATAATAATTATTTATCCAGTGACTTTGGAACAAGCTAGTAATATTATAACATATTAAAGTGCATACGAGCCCTAGCCAGTCATCAATGATTTAAAGGTCAAAGTGGAAAACAAAATGATTGACATAGGAAAAAAAATGTGAATATCTGTCATTTTTGTTTATTACGGAATCAAATTTCAATGACGTAATTTGAGTCAAAAGGCAATTCTGGTTTATTTTGCTTGGCTTTTATGTTGATCAGCTCCACTTATTAAATGATATTTCAATATGGTTGCAAGGATCAAATGTCTGAAAAACAACTGAAAAATAAACAAATTCAATGTTATGACTCAATTTATGTTAAATCATTAGCATATATAATTTGATGTAAATGACATAATCTCAAGGATTTGTAATGCATTTTAAAGCAATATTATCATAAATCACCCAAAAATGGTGCAACAAGATGTACATGTAAAACACTTTACTGCACCCAAATCAACGATTTCTGGTGAGGGCACTTTAAAGGAATTCCTGGCTGTTGGAACAAGTTGCCGTTAAATTGTTGGCAATATGGTCTAAGTTGAAAATATGTTGACAAAATCGTAAAATGTATTTTAGTTTTTGAAGAAATTGGACATGAGTATGAGCCATCTTGGATCTGATGAAATTTTTTGGCGGCCCCTATAGTTTGTAAAAAAACAATAGCTTTTGTCGTGTAACAATAGGGATAAACCAAAAAACGTCATCAGATCCAAGATGGCAGCGCCCGTGCCCAAAATGGCTCGTACTCATGCGATCATGTCCAATTTCTTCAAAAACTAAAATACATTTTACAATTTTGTCAACATATTTTCGACTTAGACCATATTGCCAACAATTTAACGGCAACTTGTTCCAACATCCAGGGATTCCTTTAAATATTAATTAACATACTGGTACTTGTCTATTACAATATTATTTTCAAAACTTAATGCTTACTTGTTAAAATTGTGATGAGGAAAAGGTATTCAGAATAGGTGATGATTCCTGTAAATTGACACAAAACATACAAGCAAAATATGAAACAATGATTAAAATTTACAAAATCACATTTTACTACCCTCATAAAAAACGTTCACTAGTCTTAAAAATAAATAAATAATGCTAGTAATAATATTATTTTAAACACATGCAAACTGGATCTAATGGCAGCTTGATCATTGCTCGCTTTTCACTTTAAGATTCGGGGAGCATGTCTCCCCCTTTTCCTAAAAATGGGGGAGAATTCCATTTTGAGGGGGAGACAATTGTAGCCTAGCTCCTCTTGGAATGAGAGGAGAGCCTTTTTGCATCCCTTCAAACCATCAATGTTGTGTGTTTCCACAGGGCTAATGGCCACAGGGCTGCACTATTCACCATGTGCTGATCCCACCTCTAACCCCTACTGTCCAGCCTCAAAAGTGGAGAGGAAAATCCAAAATGGTGACCAGAAAAATGCACATGATTGAGTACGGTAATTAAATTAAAATTGGCAAGTTTTCGTTTTGAGAATAGAAGGGGAGACGAAGTGTGAAAAGAGGGGAGACTTGGCTCCCCCGCCTGTGAAATTCAAGGGATATTTTTCAAAATTAATGTTCAAATTCTAGCGATCTTGCACCAACACACGAGCCCTGCTTGATGTTTTACAGTATTGCAACTCAATTGATCAAGATGCAAAATGGCTCAAATTTACCAGCCATTTGTGTGAGCCTGTGTTCTCCCCACTTGCTGTTAATAAAAAGTTCAAAGATAGAAATTGAAATTTCCCTCTAAAACAAAAAAACATTTCCTACTACTAGGTGTGGTGTTACAAAATTGAAAATGGGGAACTAACCTTAATAGCTAGTCTCCCCATTTGTCCTCAATTCCATATGCTGAATGCCTGAAGGATTGTAACTGACTTGGAAACATTTTGTATTTTTAACGACCATTCGCAATTAGTATACACTACATTGTAAATAATGTAATTGTCTGGTTTAGGTACGTAGCTGCGAGTGATATTTCAGAATTTAATATAAGTTTGGAAATCTGTAAATATTACAAGCGGTATTTATTGTTAATTGCACAAAAAAAACCAGACAATCCTTTGTTAACCCATTTACCTAAAAAACATTTCTTGTTGCTATGGTAACCCTCAAATTGCACTGAATTTCAACTTCCTGCACTGAATTATAACTTTGCACTGAAATAAATGGAAATTGGGCTGCTCTCAGCCAATCCGAATAGAGAAAATTTGTTGAGTAAAAACTATCTGATTAGTGCACAAAATGATTATAAATACGATTAAAAAGCAAAGCAATAATTACTTTGCTTTTTTGTATTTAATAACCATTTTGTACAGTGCCACTATATACATGTACTCAACAAAATCAGTCATCTCAACAAAATCAATAATCATTATATTGATTTAATATCATACATGTATTTATTGATTATCATATTTTAGATGAACTAACCTTGATCCTGTAACGTCCTAAAGAATTTACTGGATCCCTTTCTGATGCCTGGAGTCCCATACAACATTCTTTCAATATTCTGATGAAAATGGAATTGTACATGTAGTTTGCCTTTTTTAAAGTTAAAATAACAGCATTTAGTATATACCACAGCAGTGAATATCACTTTATGCACGCTCTGATTGGCTATACTCAAACAGTGAATATGATTTCATATTCACCTCTGATCAGCAAAGCAGTGATCATCTCTCGCGAGTTTTTGCCCATTTGACAGAAACACTGCAGAAAATAAAATAACTATTTGGTGCTGGCTATTCACCTGGAGTGTGGTATATACTAAAACAATTATTCACCTCAGTTTTGGTGAATAGTGGTGGATATTTACCTCGCCGAAGCGGCTCGGTAAATATCCACCACTATTCACCTCCACTTCGGTGAATAATTGTTAAATATTACAATATTACAGGTACTGAGTACCCAAAATAATGTACTAAAAACACGACATGCACTTACATGATGGGTCAATTGTCTTTTCCTACTCCAGCCTATAATAAAAAAAGTATTACTAAATGAAACATTTCAGTTGATTACTAACTATAGAATACTGATGTTTCATGCCACATACCACCATACCCTGACACAAATAACCCTCACACTTCAAAAGATATCACTTGAAAACTCCTTTAAATCCTAAAGTGCAGACCCATATCCAGAGGAGTGTAATGTGCATACACATGCACCCCCCCCCCCCCCCCCCCCCTTAATTTACATGTAGGCCTGTCGTATCCGGTTTCTTACTCTCAAAATGCAGGAAATGCCTTTTCAGAGATCTTAGATTTTCAAAATCTCCAGGGGGAATGCCCCCAGTCTTGCCTAGCAGCTTGTGCTTTGTGTGCCCATTTTGCTGTGTTCACACCTACCCATATAAAATCATGGATATATGGGCCTGTAGTGTATGTGTTAATTACAGGACAAATATATTTTAACCAGATTATTCATTTTCAACCTACCAGTAGGGTATCTTTTTGGCAACCTAGGTTATATTTGGATTCACTTGGTAACCCCTCCCCCCCGTTAATTGTAGTCACTGTGCACACCTGGTGAGGGGGCCAGAGCTGGCCCCTGATCTACGAGTTGGCACCGACCATCCGCCAGTGATTGCCAGAAATGTTTTTACTTGTATTTTATGCTCAATAATGGACACTCAGGGTTTGTGTCATCAATGTATGTGTTTCAATCGTTATTAGATAGTGTTCTCCGAATGGGCAGTGTGACACGTACATGTACAAATACACTTATACAGTTGTATTTTTTTGTACCTGGAAGGTCTTCGTGCATGATGGATTCCAGGAAATCAGCCGGCGTCATCAGGCACTGCCCGTCCACCTGGCATGATGCAAACTTTTCAAATCTTGACTGTCGTCTAGTTTGCGAGTTTGCTAGAACAACGTTAACAGGTGTACCTCTGGGGTTCCTTCCATTCCACACTCCATAACAAACCCCAACACCCAAACCGCCTACTGCAAAACCTACCAAACCTTTCCTACCAACAATTCTAGCAAACATCTTTGCGATGAACAGATACCAGAATACGTGAAGAAACCTCTTAGCTGCTCATAAATTACATGGTACTGAAATCTGAGGAAGTTTTCGGCGTTGAAATCTGACAACTCTGTGAATTTTATATTTTGGACAGATTCGAAATAGATTGCCCGTGATTGGCCGTGTGATATTAGGAGACTGGGTACTAAATAACCGCTGTCCCAACCGGAAGTTCAAGGGCTCATTGCTTTACCGCTGTGCATCTCGCTGGCTCATATTGTGACATTCCGTCATTCTGCAGCTGGAAAGTTCGGATTCGTTCTCAAATTTTACGTTGAATTTTAGTATTTAAACTATGGCTTCTGCCGTCACAGACTACTGCAGATCACTGGTAAGTCTTAGGACCATTTAAAATGTAATTTTCTTGAATTTCGAGCCCGTTTTAATTGTAGTTTTGTTGTGTACTCCAGGGCGCGGATGGACGCGAACTCCGTTTGGCGGGTCATGTTGGATTTGACAGTTTACCCGATCAACTTGTAAATAAGTCCGTACACAGAGGGTTTGCCTTTAATATCTTATGTGTAGGTAAGCAATAGAACCTCAAGATCCCTCATAACAACGTTCTGAGTCTGTTTTTTTTAGTGAAATATTTTGCCTAAAATGTCACAGGAAGTAGCTGAATTGTTACGATTTTCGAATTGGACTTTATTATATATGCCTAAATTCTTTTGAATTCCAGGTGAAACAGGAATTGGAAAGTCGACTCTGATGGACTGTCTATTTAAAACAACATTTGAAGGTATTTTCTTTCTGGTTCAGATCATTGGAGCAATCTATAAATTTCTAGCGATTTCTTGCTTTGAAGCTCGCCACTATGCTATGTGAGGAAGATATCCTTTCAGTTTCCTGAATGAGAAGGCGTCGCCCGTTTTCCATTCAAAGACAACAAACCTACGAATATTCAACAGGTTGGGTGGGGTTGATTGGGCCAGATGAAGAAACGGGATTTGTTGCCTTACATGTTTGAACTGGAAAGAGTCCATATAAAGCAATTGTACATGTACATGTTTCTGTACAAAAGTTACTGAAAAAAGTGCCATAATTTTAATCCAAGGACACATTTTAGCCACACTTTCGGTCGTACTTGAGTATAAACATTGTAGTGGAAAGTATCACACTGTCATTAGCGTCTTTAGCTTGGAACTCAAATATTTTCATTACAATAACATATAGAAGAAGAACTGTTTTAGCATTTGGTTGAAAACTGGTGTAATAGCTAAGGTACATTGTAACCAAGATTGTTTGTTTGTCAATATCAGACAGCCAAAATAAATAGATTGTTGTCAAGATTTTATCAGATTATGGTTTCAATTTTTATTGTTATTGCAGAAATTATCTTGTAGGTTTACCATAACACATGCAATCAATTTTCGTCCAACACATTTTCTAAAAGTATAAAAGTATTGTAACAAGGTGGTTACATTTGTAAGAGCTAATGTAGATGAAATACAGTACATGTACATGGTAGAAATTTTTGAGACCAGTGTAATAAACTATTTATTTGGCTACATGTATCAGTGGATTGTGCACATCTGTTACATTTCTTTGACTTATCTGATTTATTTATACCTACTCAACAAATTTTCTTGAAACATTTGCATTCATATAAAAAAAAACTCAGTTGGTGGGTGAACTCCTTTGTTTCTTTATCAGATAGATAGATAGATTGCCTTTATTTAAACACGATAACATTTAATTAAAGCACAAGGCTTAATTGGGGTCGTGTGTCTACTACTGAGAATAATATAACTGTACATCTATTTACAATACTAAAAATTACTAAGAATACTTACAAATGTAATAACTGTAATAAGTAAATAAACTTCAAATTACTAAATTGAACTTACTAATAGATAATGATGCTAAGAGTACTACAGAGCTGCTAAAATGTTTTTCTAAAGTACAATACATTCATACTAGGCCTCATTTATGTAAGAGATTATGGCATAATTATAGAGAGCTAATCAGAGTCAGATTTAAAGTGAGTAACATATTAAAAGGGTATACTGTTGAATCCTGTGATTAATACAATAATATTGTATACTCCTGAAGTGTCATTATGAACAAGATTTCTGCAGCCAGGAACCACATAATCTGTCCATAATAATAAGATACATCTGTAAGTGTTAGATAAAGAATGAGCGGCCGATCTTTATCTGATTTACAAACTCGAGCTGAAAGCGATCTTTATCCGATTTACAAACTTGAGCTGAAAGCGACAGTTTGTAAATCAGATAAAGATCGGACGCAAATTCTTTATCTTACTTATCAAACATCTACATGTAGATGTAGAGAGTCATATTTTCAGTTATTTTGGCGATATGACTTATTTTGGCCGAGAAAATCGAAGTCAAAGTTTATGCAAATCAGGGCGAAATCTGTATCAGATTTACAGATCCTTCCACGCTCATTGATTTCCTTTGTTTTTGCTTCATGAATTATGAATGAGTTTGATAAGTAATAGATACAGAATGAGTAGCCAATGCTTTATCGGATTTACTTACTCAGGCTGGAGGCAGGTAATATTATGTAGTAATATTATGTTTATAATAAATTGTGTAAATAGGGTGTAGCATGTACATTAGACTTTCTCAAAGTCCTTCTTAACCCCTCGCATGAAGGACTTTTCCCACTTGCAGCGCGCCAAATTTACCGGTTGATTTTTGAACCGGAGGCGTGGCTTATGACGCGTGGCTTATGACGCTCCGCCCCTGAAACATGTTTTCGTGCCAAAACATAATCCCCCGATTCAATTTCCTGCAAGTGAAACAAGTCGAACTCGCCTCTCGCTTCGATTCTCGTGCTCGATTTTTGACCCTGTAATCGCTTACCCAGTGACTCAGCGAGTTCGACTTGGAGCAAGTCTACATGTACATGTAAATGTAGTTCAATATAGATGACACATGCATGTACATGTATATAATTTATATATGTTTTAGGTTACATGTATATTCGTTTTCAGGTAAAAGCCATTTCATCCAATTCAACCTACTAGTACATGTAGGTAAAATCCGATTTAACCTACATGTACTAGGTATTTTGTGCGTGCAAAAAAAGAAATTCACCTTCCCCCTCTGTTTTGCTAACCCCTTAATATCACTTCCTTCCCCTACTCCTCTCTCTCTGAATTCTTACAGTGCAACATTGTATCATTGAATCATATTTGTTTTTCCTTCACTGTTCTTGCTGGTACTTGAACCAGCAACCATTGGATCTGTTGGTCAAAGCCTTAACCACTATGCCGTAGAGGTGATCAATGTACATGTATATGATGGTGCTACTAGTAATCCAGTCCCTCCCAATTTATATTGTAGTCCAAATTTGCATATATGTGCAGTAAAACCTTATAATAGCTTGGAATATCACTAAAAAACTGTGCAAACAAACCCAGTACCACATTCAACATAAAAATAATACAAGTGAAAAAATACGTTCTGGCAAGTAGTGGCAGAAGGTATAATTGGTTCTGACTTGGGGGGCCTCTGCCCCCCTCATTGGGTGGGCACAGTGACTACAAGTTAAGGTTTACAAACAATACTAAGTGAATCAAAAAAAACCTACTAGTTATTAAAACATATGACTTTAACCTTGGTTGAATCTGAGCTAACCTGCCGGAAGGTTGATTCCATTTTACAATTATTTTGACCTTGGTTGAAATCAGATTTTACCTGAAAACGAATTTTACATGCAACATTTACAATATATTACAATGAACATGCAGGGATTTCATTATTTATTGAAGAAGGGGTTGAAAAATGTAAGATAGGGGGTGGAGATATCAAAATAAGTTTATTTTAGCTATCCTACATGTACATTTTGTACATGTATGTATTGTAACCACAATAGCTGCATGACTGTGTTTGTGACTCCTGCTGCCTCCTAATGAAACACTGATTTTGATATACTATGTGATTTTTTTTAAGGTCAACCTCACTCGCACCATTTACCAGGAGTGCAGATTGAACACCATACATATGGTAATACACAAACATTATTCAGTATTATATATGTATATCCCCCTACTACTTACAAGACTGTACGAAATAATGTAGTAAGAGTCGCTCCAATGTTGGTGTTGATGATTTAATAGATAAACTACAGTAGCTTACTATTTGGTTGATGTTACCTAAATTAGTGTAACTGCAAGACACAGCAAAATCCGGGGGGCTGAATATAAACTACAGTTTGAATATAGACAGGGCTTTTTAGCAGTGTCACACGAGCAGTGGCTGGAACACTTCCTTCCCGCTGTTCGACATAGACAGCCTTTTCGTTTTTCTGTAGTCTTTGTCTGACAGAACCATTGATTAGTACAAATGTACACTAGGCTCAGTGAAACGGCAAGTCAACATCTCCCCTGATTCTGAGGACTGTTGGCACAATAACATTTCAAGTAAGGTGACATCAACTAAATCAGTACTAAAGGTACATGTAGATAAACGTAATTTAGCTAATTCTAGACCATCAACACTGACATTGGATCCACTCAAATATTATTGTTTGCATTTATTTCCACTACTGTTTGAATGTCACCAATTGAATACTTGATCCGTGTCTTGCCTATAATTATGTACTTACATGTATTCTTTGTCATAGACCTGAATGAGAGCAATGTGAGGCTGAAGTTGGCAATAGTAGATACAGTAGGGTATGGTGACCAGATCAACAAGGAGGAGAGGTACATGTACATTACTAATTTCTCTTTTGATTTTCTGTACTAGAAGGAGTTGTACAGTATCTCCTTTTTTCACTAACACACAGTCCTGGATGATAACCCAGGGCCACACGAGCATGCCACAGGGCCCCCAATAGTTGTAGGATATTTAAACAAGACTTAATGAAATTTAGATATGCTTAAATATCCAGCGGATACCGGGGTCCCTGTGGTGATGTTCGCGCTGCACTGGATTGGAGACTGACTGATCTTAGCTTACTGTTATTACTTGTTATTCTGTATTTGGTTGTCAGTTGCTCCTCGTCACAATCAGGCATGCTGCGCTTTCCCCTCCTTCCCTCTCCTGTTTCCTTTGTCCACTCTTACGTGTGACCCAGTGCTCTGGGCTGATTGGTTGTCAGGGTATCCTGGCAACCAAGCTTGCAAGCACTGACCCTGTGCTCAGCTCTGGGCACTGAACCTCCAACCAAGTTTTATCATCATTTAGGACTGATGAGCATCTCCCGTTGTTTATTGAGGAGCTGGTTTATTTAACCATGCCTAAATTACATTAATTTTAGTCTTGAGTAAACATTACAAATTACCACAAACTAAAAAAATGTACCTTTTACATACCCAGTTACAGCCCTATTGTTAAATACATTGATGAACAGTTTGAGATGTATATAAACCAAGAACTGAAGATCAAGAGGACCTTGAATGACTTCAGTGATACACGAATACATGCATGCTTGTACTTCATCTCCCCTACTGGTCACTCGTGAGTACCACATTTATAACAAATAATTATTAATGGGAAGAACGGTTTTGATATTTAAAATAACCACATCTTGTAATGTTATTCTGTGTCATTCGTCATTAGGTTAAAATCCCTAGACTTGGTTTGTATGAAGAAACTTGACAAAAAGGTACCAACAGTGCATGTACTTGTATGCTTGAAATCATGAGTTCTTACTGTTGTTCAGGTGTTCCATTAATTTGAAAAGTACAGTCTCACTCTAAAATTCTGCAACTGTTGGCTGCACCAGAGGTGACAAAATTTGATGGTTAAACATTGGAAGTTTGATACCACTGATGATAACTGCTGGGTGGCTAGCCATCGACAGTTGAAAGCCATTTGGCGGCTACATTTACATGTAGTTGCTAAACACCTGGTGGGAACTGACACCATCGGGATCCATCAATGTCATCTGGCATTTGCTGTGGTTGCAGAATATTTGAGTGTGACTGTTGCTGTTTCAGACTTTGAAACTAGATGTGTACATGTATAAATTTAGTAAGAACGTAATTATGTGCTTCAAGAGTACAAATTTAGGAGGCTATTTCAGCTGGCCAAGTATTACCACCAGAGCTCTGGCAATAGTGGAGTGATTTTGAAAGCCCTGTTTCATGTTACTTTACATGCCCTTCTCTAATTAATGCACAAATTATAGTTTGATAATGTACTTTGTTGTTAGGTTAATATCATTCCCATCATTGCCAAGGCAGACACCATTGCAAAGAATGAACTAAAACAATTCAAGGAAAAGGTATGGAGTAGGCATATCCTGCAATAGTTTTTGACAATGTCACTCTACCACTTTGACAATATCCTGGTTCCAGAGGCCCAATATTTTTTTTGTACATTGTTGTATATAAAAAATCGAATGCCCATGGTCATGCTTGGGTATGTCAGTGTAAAAAGCCAGTCAGAGACAAAGTTCCAAATGTATGAGCCAAAATGGGCGTGAAAATGAGATTCTCAATGGCAACCCCTACATGTTTTCATTACCTTTGATATGAATTAAAGTTCAAGCTTTGGTAAGAACTGATGTTAGTTTTTCTCAGTTGAAGAGCTGCTGGTTTCACTATTTTTGTGCCAGATCATGGAGGAGTTAGAGAGGAATGGAGTTCAAATCTACAGGTTTCCTGTAGACGATGAGACAGTAGCAGAGACAAATTCAACAATGAATGTGAGTTTATTGCCATGGACAAGGGACAGGGGAAATCGTTTTAACAGGGGAAATCGTTTTAATGTTTTAACATGTATATACCTGTACATGTACATGTACAACAATGTAGATTGTATTTGCAGGTATTTCATTAGGGACCTTAAACAACCACAATGGCAAATGTCTAGGATAACCATATACATGTACTGCTTGTTTTGGGAACCCCTTTCTTTACTTTTTTGCTTATACCCCTCGACATCTGGACTAGATAAACCCTTTTGTCCCATTAATGCATTCCATGCTTATTATTGTTTAATTTCCAGGCTGATTACTCACTGCTGACTATTGAATACTTACAGTTAGTATGGTATTACGACCCAATCTATGATGTTTAAAACCCAGCTACAATGTATTGTTCTAACCTTTGTCAAGGCTGAAGAGCGAGTGACTCACTTGAAATCTTGATTAATAGATCATTACTGAACTTAATTAATACAACATACGTGTATCATCTATAGACTGAGATTCCATTTGCTGTGGTTGGCAGTCGTGAGGAAGTCTTGGTGAACAAGACAAAATCAAGGGCTCGTGTCTATCCGTGGGGCACAGTAGAAGGTGAGAAGGAAGTCTTGTAGGGGTTTCAATAGAAGCAGTCTAATGCCAGAGCTCCAGTCTACTGCCTGAGCTCCATGAGATAAAGTACATTGTACTTGAAGGCTTGTGTGCAAAAACTAATTCATTGCAGATTTGAGTTCTCGATTTCGTTTTTCCTTTTCCGGTCGCTTTTAGGTTTTTTCACGCCGAATGAAGTTGAGTTTTACGAAGTTCGTGTATGTTAATTTTTTTAAAATAATATGCGGGCATCACGAGGATTAGACCCGAGACTCGACTTAACACGGGCCGAAAGGAATTGTGGGTACACAGCAAACATTTTGACAGGGAAACTCTATACGGTTTCGGCTCAAGAAACCGGCCGGCGACTTAATGATGTCCAATGGCCCTTTACACAGAGTTGCTTTTTCAAAACGGTTACTCCGTCTTTCCAACAAGTATCTCTCTCTCCAGCTTGGTGGTAGCGGAAGTCCGTTCGAGATTCAGTCTGTAAACGGTTACCAATTTCCCGCCCCATATACAACGATTGAGCGCGTGTGCAACATTTTTGTTTTTCTAAACCTCTCCCCCCCCTCCCCAACCACCTATTAGAATAGCAAAACAATAACAACTCTTTTCGCTGTAGAAATGACTCGATGGCTTGCTTAATTTCTTTCTTCATTCATTTATTTGAGATTTCAAGTGATATCCTAACATTCTAGCTTAGAAATTACGGGTTTTCTTAATAAAAAAGCGAAGTTGGCTATCAAGAGTTCCAAACCGTCACTCTATCAGTTTTTGCACGGACCCCTTCACTTTATCTCATACTGCCAGCTACTTCTGCTGGGGGTTACCTACTTTATAGTGCAAACTTCTAGTAAATGTCCAGCAACTTTTAATGCCTCTAATGCCTACTTTTAAAATTAATGAAACACCTGGTCTAAATTATGATGTTTAATTTTAAAAGGAGTGGCAGTTCACTTTAAAAATGGCCTTGGTTTGTGCACAAAATGGCCAATAGCTTTCACATAGGACACAGGAAAACCATATTTTACTTGTTTTGTAAATAATAGATCTGACTTATCAAACGTCTAGATGTTTAGAGTCATGTGTTGAAGTATTTTGGCGATACAACTTACATGTATTTTGGCCGAGAAAATTGAAACAAAAGTTTATGCAAATCAGGACGAAATTTGTATCAATTGCTTTCACATAGGACACAGGAAAACCATATTTTACTTGTTTTGTAAATAATAGATCTGACTTATCAAACGTCTAGATGTTTAGAGTCATGTGTTCAAGTATTTTGGCGATACAACTTACATGTATTTTGGCTGAGAAAATTGAAGCAAAAGTTTATGGAATTCAGGACAAAATTCGTATCAGATTTACAGATCACAGCAATCCTTTGTTTTTGCTTCATGAATTATTAATGAGTTTGATAATATAAAATTAAATCTACGTGTATGCATTTCTCCTGCACAAGCATGCTTTAAAGACATGATGAGCTCAACATCTTCAACCAATGAAATTGCACATTTGTACGATGCTCCCCTACTTTAATTATATAATATATATATTATTAGATTGCTACATGTATACATCATGTAACTACATGTACCCTTGATTATTATAACAAAAAAAAAAATATTTTGGATTATTTTCTTGGAAAATGTAGGAAATGGGATTAAAATTGTACACTAGTTAATGATCTTGTGCCACCATTTCTTCCTTTCAGTTGAAAATGAAAACCATTGTGATTTTGTAAAGCTGAGAGAAATGCTGATCAGGTGAGCTAGTGGTAATCTTTGTTACATGACGATTGTATAAATTATTTTATATTGCATACGAAATTTCTGGCTTTTATATTAGTACTCCCTTATTACCATTGTGTTTTGAGAAATGTTTCTAAACTTTAAAATGTTGGGAATAGCAGTTATTATCATTAAAGCGAGACTGGTAAAATAAGGGCAATAGCTGATTGAATTCATACTAAGTTATGGCACTCTAATTTCACAGAATTACTCATTTTTGCATGCTGTTTTATCTGACAAGGTTGATTTTCTCGTGCTGACCAGTGTAAATAAAAACAGCAAGATTCCCGAATATTGCATGAGGTCTATGTGAGTGTCTTAAACAAATTACTTCATACAACAGATTATGTTGAAGGTAAAAGGATCCTAGGGCCGAGTGTTTCCATGTCAACATCATGATTGACTTGTCATTTGTTTTAGAACCAACATGCAAAGCCTGATAGACAAGACGCACTCTCTCCACTACGAACTCTACCGACAGAACAAACTGGAGGAGATGGGATTCAGTGATGGAGATGCTAACAATCAGTCACACAGCCTGCAAGAGACATACGAGCAGCGCCGACATGAGTACATGAAGGAATTCCAAGAAAAAGAGGAAAGCATGAGGCAGCGGTTTGTACAGAAGGTCAAGGACAAGGAGCATGAACTGAAAATGGCTGAACAGGAGGTAATGTAGTTGATATACATGTATTTATGGATGCTGTAAGTTGATAGAACATTGAGTTTGCAATTTAACACTGTTTTCATTGTTACACGATGGCGCGAGGTCAATGTTGCGACGTGTACTTTGCATTAGATTTCCGCAAGAGAGCATAAATAAGAGAGGGAATCTCCAATACGTGCATTTACAAGTACGACGATAATGTCTAATAAAATCTATTTTTAGTAGCTGAAAACAGCTTAGCTGAAGCAAGTGCACGAGACAACAATCTCATGGTGGTAAAATATTTTCGCGCCTTTTTGACACATCAGATTGTTGTCTTGTGATCGCGCGCATATTGCTTCAGCTGCTTCCGGAACTTACTAAAAAAATAGATTTTATTCTACATCATCGCACACAGTGCGCTACAAGATTTGCTCTCTTGATTTCCGCCAATCATACTAAGTAGGAGGGACGTGTTCTCTCGTCACATCCTGTGTTTATCGTCTTTCTTACTCAGGTTTTCTGAAAAGAAAATAGGATAAGCACAGAGTTCCCAGCAAGCCGAACGAAAGACGTTCTATTTTCGTGAGTTTTCATGTTGTGTAGTTTTGCAGGCAACGCCATCGCGTAGCAATGAAAACGCTGGTAACTGTTAAGCCGTAAACAAAATGTACATTGTGCGATTCATGTACTGTAAATATAACGATATGCCCCCTGTTGTTTTGTAGCTTCATAATAAGTTTGATCATCTCAAGAAGATACAATTTGATGAAAAGAAGAAAATGGAGGACAAACGCAGAATGCTGGTATGCTAAGATACGTTTATTCTTGTAAAGGAGAAGAGAGTTTGAACTACTTGGTTTTTTATTATTCCGGCTATGTTTCTGAAACAAGTCCACAGAAAAGTGCGCACTAAAATGTGATGGAAATTATGTATTCCTATATTCCTTTACAGTGTGACTACTGTAACCAGTGTGACTACTGTAACCAGTGTGACTACTGTAACCAGTGTGACTACTGTAACCAGTGTGACTACTGTAACCAGTGTGACTACTGTAACCAGTGTGACTACTGTAACCAGTGTGACTACTGTAACCAGTGTGACTACTGTAACCAGTGTGACTACTGTAACCAGTGTGACTACTGTAACCAGTGTGACTACTGTAACCAGTGTGACTACTGTAACCAGTGTGACTACTGTAACCAGTGTGACTACTGTAACCAGTGTGACTACTGTAACCAGTGTGACTACTGTAACCAGTGTGACTACTGTAACCAGTGTGACTACTGTAACCAGTGTGACTACTGTAACCAGTGTGACTACTGTAACCAGTGTGACTACTGTAACCAGTGTGACTACTGTAACCAGTGTGACTACTGTAACCAGTGTGACTACTGTAACCAGTGTGACTACTGTAACCAGTGTGACTACTGTAACCAGTGTGACTACTGTAACCAGTGTGACTACTGTAACCAGTGTGACTACTGTAACCAGTGTGACTACTGTAACCAGTGTGACTACTGTAACCAGGGTCACCCATGTAACCAGTGTGACTACTGTAACCAGGGTCACCCATTGTAGACGTTGAAAACTAAACACATTGCAAAACGAAAATAAAGCATTCCAGCTTAGAAATCCCATAATATCCACGTGATTTTCTTCGTTCAAAAGAACTAGTCCACTAAATTTGCCTTTTACCGGATCAAAGCTCGAGTAAGTTGAAACGCTATTGTCTTGTACTCGACACTGATTGGATCAAATAACCGTAAGTTGAAACGCTATTGTCTTGTACTCGACACTGATTGGATCAAATAACCGTAAGTTGGAATGCTATTGTCTTGTACTCGACACTGATTGGCTCAAGTAACCGTAAGTTGGACTGCTTTGTTTTCATTCTGCAATGTGATTGGTTCTCATTTTCTAAGTGGTACCGGTTACAGTCACAGTAATAATCACAAAATGGCATCGACAGTACAGCATTGTAACACGTAACGCCATTGCTTAAGCGAATTCTCCCTTACCTTTGTATATTTTTTTCCACAGGAAGAGGAAATTAATCTGTACGGAAAGAAAAAAGCTGCTGCGAGTACTGCGCAAGCGCAGGCCCAACAAGCGACAGCACAAGTTGCCAAGGAACATATGAAGGGCAAGAAGAAATAGGCAGGATTAGTTCACTGTGGTCTCATGTCGCTACCATATGAGTGACTTGTACAATGCAGGGATAGGGTTCCTTGTAACGTAATAATCATCAGTAAGGATAGACATTACAGAGTGAAGGATGCTTCGCTGTTTCTACCACCTATGAACATGTTCTACAATAAATAAGGCTCTCCGCCTTAAGCTCTCGGCACCTGTAATTTAATATCGCGGTGTAACAGTTGTTGGGCCTTTCCTAAGAATGCGTTAAAGCTTTACTGCTGACATTTTTAAACCACTTTCTCCGTTTTGAGAGAAAAAGATTTTATTAGTATTGTGTTAAGAACATCGGCGAAAAAGATGTTCTATTGGAGAATTAAAGAGGAGCATTGAACAGAATTTAAGATTTAAAGCATAACCAAAGAGATTACTCTATTTGAATATCGTTGTTTAGTGACCCAATACAGGAACATTTCACGAGAATAGCTAGGTGCGGCATCTCAGGTTTTTTCTGTGAATGAGATAATTTTATCGGTAACTAAACGATATATTGTCGGACATCCAGGGGCGGTCAGGGGAGGTAAAGGAAAACAGTGCAGGGGAGGGGGGAGAGTAAAGCTTTTCTCTTGTCTTCTCCTCCCGCCCCCCCCCCCCCCCCCCCCCCCCCATCCCCCCATGCTAAACCTTTCTCTTTCCATACGGATCACCCCTGGGGACTCAGAGGGGACTTTTCATTCACAGAGCGGTCATTAAATCAAACCCAAACTAATTACAGAACCGATCACGGGAGCAAGTAAAAAGTCAGTGAGCCAATCACAGAAGCAAGTAAAAACGCAACGAGCGAATCACGAACTGAAGTAATTCGTGATTGATTTTACTTAAAGTGTATATCAGGTCAATTTTGTTATCATTAATATCGATTCTGTATCAAGTGAAAAGTTAAATAGTAGAATATTTATTGATTTGGATGTTGCGTCCATGAGTTATAGAGGTTTCTATTTCCAATATGCTAATGTATAACGTAAATTCGGGAATTTACTTTAATTTGAACTTTTTCCTTGTGAATGGAACCGTTTTCTGATTTTTACAACATATTTGGTAAAATCACTGATATAACCTTCAAATATAATAGATGTTTACTGGTCATTTATCTCTACCAGTATTTTTTTGTATAATAAATGAAGACCGGTTTTACGTCACCGGCTTGAATATATTATAAATATAAACCTCTAACTCTGTCTTAACTTTTCGCATTTCTTTCTTAACTTTTTCCATTTCTGCCTTACCTTTTATCATTTCTGTCTTAACTTTTCGCATTTCTGCTCTGTAAATGCTTTTGTTTTACAACACTCGATCAAAAACCGCTCCACTTTCGACTGTCAATCGAAAACCGCTCTGATGCACAACTCGGGTCCCGGATGTATGTCATACTCCGTTCGACCAAATGCCGCCGTTTTTCCATGTTTGTCTCCTCCACACACAGCCACAGGTACACTGCACGTTGGCGTGAAGAATGATAAGTTCTCGTCTTGTGTGTAAAACACGATTGAATTTCCACCGTGCGATATCCATTCTGCGTCACGAGCAAATTGTTGGAACCGTTCATTCCAATTCATTCCCAGGTCTTCTAGCACGAACGTTTCAAATCTAAACTATTTATTAATGTGTATTAGTGTAATGAATTGTTCTACATTCTACTTATTCAGTAAATATATTGTAAATTACACAAGGAAACGGAATATTCTCGTGTTCTGTCTCGATGTTATTAACGGAAACTTTCAAATAATGGTTTTGTTCAGCGATAAACTGTATACTTCAACTGCTTTGATTCAATCCCCCAGGAAACATTCTTGTATCTCGGTGTATCCCAAAATGTTGCCTCATATGCACGCGCGTGAAACATGTTGCAGAAGCAAGAAATGTTTCTAAAAATCAAAAACATTTTTGCTTCCGAGTAGCAAATTTTGCTTCCGCTGCAACGAATGCTTCCCCATTTGCTCGCCGAAGCAACGATGTTGCCTAGTGTTGCCTCGTTTGCTCGCCGACAATGTTGACTAGATTCCAGGGCTGCGCTACAATGTTGTCTCGTTTGCCGCCTGCGCGAAACATTTGTTGGGGAAGCAAATTGTACTTTTGTAACAAATGTTTCTCGTTTCCTCATCGAAGCCAACACAACAATTGTTGCTTCTCGCTCGTTTCTTCATCCAAGAAACCTCATCACCAACAATGTTTCCTGGTTTGCCAAGGCCTTTCAGTTAGCGAGACCGAATGCGAATGGCATTTTTCCTCGGGCTGCCTGTGGCAGCATCGAGTCTTAAAATGCAAGCGGTTATTTTGTTTTTGTTGGGTGCAACAAAATGCGACTTTTGACCCATGTCTTAAATTTCAGCACCAATCAGATCGCACTGTGCTGGTCACGCAACAATCGCCAGGTTAATTTCTTTACATAATTTAATACAGTAAATCAAGATGGTGGAGGACCGTGAGGAAATTTCTCTCTAATTTGGAGTCCCATCTCTCAAATGTAAGCAGTTTAATGTTTTAATTAACTTCACTCGTGAGAAAGCCTTCCAACTTCAACTGGCGCTATTGTCGGAGCCGAAGGACCGCGTTTTTTACCCAGATGGCCAGTGATTTTATATACGACACGTACGACGACCTGAAGCCAGTGAAGGGGCCACGATCCGGAAAGCTAAAATTCGAAGAAATAGATATTGGAATCTATAAGCCATCGGCTCGCTGTGCTGTATTTATAACATCCGAGGAGAACATCTTATTTTGGGTGAAGGCACTTCAAGACCAATATTATGAGTCTCTTAAAAACTGTCGGAGATTTAAATTTACCGTAAGTTGGATCGACCACTTAATTGAGGCAGAGACACAGTCAGAGAGTATTGAGATCAAGTTATTTCGTTCCAGCGAGGATATTGACCTAGCGGAAACGGTACAAGCTGTCGAAGGATTTTACTTATAATCATCCACATCTACTTAACAACAGGAATAGTTATGTGCCAAGGCATGGGCAAAGATTGAGTTTCCCAGATTACAGATGAAAGTAGAGAACTTAATGAATGAAGAAACAGAGGTCACGCGCGACATGCTTGAGAACATGAACATGTTCAACACTTTATGTTATACTAAGAAAACAAAACAAATTACAGAGCCTGCAAGTTCACAAGTCAATGAACAACCCCAAGAGCCTGTAGTTTTGGATCAACATATCCTTGAAACTCCAAAAGCAACATACACATGAGTCAAATTCAAACCGGAAGAGACGGAATTCTTTAGATTCTTCACGAGGATTGTTAGCCCGCAATAAGAACTCTCGCTGATTTAATGACCTTGATTTGTAACATGGAGGCTGATATGCGTAATGAATTCTTACTCTCGTCACATCAAAACACGAATCACGAAACGAAACTCAGTCATTTGGAAGACAAATTAGTGCAGCAAGATAATATATACAAGACCGAAATCAAGATGCTGTCATCACGTATTATTGACCTAGAAGTTGAAAATGGCGAGTTGAAAGCGGCGAGTTGAAAGCGGATACAATAAAGCTGAGATCCGACTTTAAAACTTAAAAATAATAATCTAGAATACAAAAATAAAAGACAATGAAAGACCAAGGTCTCCAGTGTTCCGAGACTACCCAACCTACTGAAGCTTTAGCAACGAATCAGTTTGTTCAAGCACAGGCAGCCCAAGCTAATGATTTTTACAAGGAATGTATGGGAATGTTTAGAAAAAATCTAAAACTGTACTAAAATGATCAATAAGGTCATAAAACCTTACCTGTATGTTGTGAAGTTGTTCCTCTTCATCACTGATGTGTTTATTTCTGGTTTGAGGCACTTCTGGGATTTTTTTCCCTCTCCTATATAAATATTGAGAAGGCAGGAAACACGAGACGCCATTAGTCCACGTGGCGACTCTTCGAAGCCTCGTAATTCTTCGAAAATCCAAACTTTCAGCATTTTACCTCCAGAAACCCTTTCTTACATTCCTCTAGCACTCATTCAATCGATCCATCGCTTATTTCCTCGCTTTGTAAGTACTCAAATTCGACAGTTTCTGCAGCCAACCTAGCCTGTAACGAGCCGGGGTTGGATCAGCTTAGCCTTTTTTCATGGGCTGCCTGTGCTAGTTGAACCACAGGCAGCCTGTGGTTGAACGTGGCTTTTCTTCGGAAGCAGTCGCGAACGAGTGCCGAAGGAATTCAACACTTCGTGTTTTTTCGAGGAGATTCGGAGAACGAAGTCATTGTGCTCAATCGACCAATCGCTGAACGGTGAAATATGCAGAACAGAAGGCATATCAGCCATTAGAAGAGCGCAATGGGAATGGACAGTTTTCTTTGAATCGTCAAATGCCACTAGAACACACCATTACAACATTTCGTCCAAGGCTTTTCAGACGCGTTACGGTTTCGTTTACTCAACATGATATTAATAGGGACTTTAAGCAAAACACGTCGGCAATGTCTTCGACGACGGCATAAAACAATAGCCTTAATTACAAAATATAATAGCTGCACGTGAAAATGCACGCAGTCGCCTACATTTCCACCGTTCTCTGCAAAAACACAACGTGAAAACCCCAAATTGTACGTTTTAAAGAGAACGCAATCGTATAAGAAAGTAAACCAATCCGTTTTTCGTTCGGCGTGAACGGAACTCTATACTCGGTCATATTTTTCGAAAAACAATTCAAGGTGAACGAGGGAAATAGTAGACACCAAATTTCGGGAGAAAGGCACTTTTCTACGTCCCGTCGTCATTGCCGTCGGCTGGTTGCTTAAAGTCCCTAATATGTCCTGCTTCGGCAGTTCTAACTGCTCTTTGCTCATCTGTTAGGCTCCAGGAAAGATAGGGGTCAATACGAGTTCTCACTGACCTATTTGTCACACCATATTCTAGCCGCTACACGGACGTATTTTTTCACTCTCATATTGCAGTCAGTTCAACGGAATCGTCTATAACAAATTCTTGTACAACTTACCTTGGTCAGTTCCGTTTTTGGTTATTTACATTTGAAACAGCTTTTGAAGAAAATCGACTACATTTCTATTTGACGTTAACTTCACCTATTGTTTGCTGAAAAGTTCGTGGTCTCCCCAGCAGATTTCACCGTTCAGCGATTGGTCGATTGAGCACAATGACTTTCTTCTCCGAATCTCTTCGAAAATACAGGGTGTTGAATTCCTTCGGCACTCGTTCGTAACTGCTTCCGAAGAAAAGCCACGTTCAACCACAGGCTGCCTGTGGTTCAACTAGCACAGGCAGCCCATGAAAAAAAGGCTAAGCTGATCCAACCCCGGCTCATTACAGGCTAGGTTGGCTGGTGAAACTGTCGAATTTGAGTAGTTACAAAGCGAGTAAATAAGCGATGGATCGATTGAATGAATGCTAGAGGAATGTAAGAAAGGGTTTCTGGAGGTAAAATGCTGAAAGTTTGGATTTTCGAAGAATTACGAGGCTTCGAAGAGTCGCCACGTGGACTAATGGCGTCTCGTGTTTCCTGCCTTCTCAATATTTATATAGGAGAGGGAAAAAATCCCAGAAGTGCCTCAAACCAGAAATAAACACATCAGTGATGAAGAGGAACAACTTCACAACACACAGGTAAGGTTTTCTGACTTTATTGATCATTTTAGTACAGTTTTAGATTTTTTCTAAACATTCCCATACATTCCTTGTAAAAATCATTAGCTTGGGTTGCCTGTGGTCCAAGAGCCATCTTTCTTACATGACAACCCGATCCCTATTCATCAGAATACATTTTCTGTGCTAAATGACGAGAGTTTACAATCACCTGACCGACAACCCACTACTAAAGAAAGGGACCATGAAGTACGGTAGTACGGTTAATTCTCGGATTCAAAACAATGAATATAGATAAACTTTATTCCATATAAACACCAGAAATGGTACATATGAATTCTTATAAAACTAAATATAAATCGAAATACAATGAAATAACGTTCATAACTACAAATTACTATTATTAAATACTGTAAGCAAACTGTAACAATATTTACCAACAACTTTTACAATTGTATCATCCTCAGTCATAAATTCGTTTCTAACATTAAAGTGCCTATCACCCTTTTGCAATTTTGTTAGCTTATGAACCTCCGAAACGTTTTGAGTACTTCTGTGAAGAAAGTTTTGGTTTAAAGTGAATACTTTATGTTCTACGCTTGTTTGAAATCGTGTAAATGTGACCTTTCCTGACCCATGACCGCGTAAGTAAAAGACTAGGTCGAAACCTGGGTAGACGTCATATAATTAATTCGGCTTTGCAATCATTTGAAGAAATACTTAACATGTTGACTAAAATGACTTTTTTCTTTACTAACAACTAACAAACTGTGTATATTTTCTATGTATCGATGTTGTTGTGATAAAAAGGCGCCATGGATAATAATGCATTAATGAGATGACGTCTACCCAGGTTTCGACCCAGGCTTTTACTTACGCGGTCATGGGTCAGGAAAGGTCACATTTACACGATTTCAAACAAGCGTAGAACATAAAGTATTCACTTTAAACCAAAACTTTCTTCACAGAAGTATTCAAAACGTTTCGGAGGTTCAAAAGCTATCACAATTGCAAAAGGGTGATAGGCACTTTAATAAAACTCGGATTCGAACAAATCATGATATTCGTCTCCAATCACTCCCAAGTCGCATAGAGTACACTTCCGTGACTCATATGGAATATTTCCGTATCGGCCAGACTCAACAGGTAACTTATGTGCAGACACCCGTAGTTTAGTTACTGCCTGACGGTGTTTGAAGTTCGTAATAGATGAAAGATATTTTTCAAAACCTACTTTCGGTTTAAGGTTACCGTACAGGTTCGTGTAGCGGTTTTTTTAATTTTTATTTTTTTATCCTGACGTTTTACTAAGTGAATATTCTACAATATGAAACAAAAACTAATCCAATACATTAAAAACTTCGCGAGATATTGAAAGAAACGTGTTTTCTCGGAAAAGCAAATAAATAGCCAGCGTGTGATAATCCTATTATGTGAAAAGCGCCCCTCGAACTTTTTGGCAATTAAACCTATTTGCTTGAGAGAAACTGAAAGCTCAGTGAGCGGTTTGATATTGCATAGTTCTAAAATATGGTTTGTAAAAACTGCACCCTGAAATTTCGACTTTATACATACTTCCGCAGCTTTTCCAACTAAAGTACTTGTATTCCGAGTTTATAATTCTTAACCAATACTTCACTACGAGAGAAGCGATTTGAACCACCATTGCGGAGTGGAACTCTACCTAATTCCGCATAGACTGCTAGATTGGTTGTTTTAGAGTGTACGCCCAGAATTCGTTTGCAAAACTTCAAATGAAGTCTCTCTAAATTATTAACTACCTTAAACAGTTTCTGTGCCTGCTCAAATGCAGTGTGTTAAACGAATAAGTAGTGTTTAAATTAAAAGGTCAACATACGAGAAAAACAAAAATATTTAATTACATATATACTAGAGGAGCAGAGAATGAAAGTCACCGCGCTACCGGCCACTCCTAAAGACTGCTAAATTCAGCTAATAATTCTTCCCTTTGATTATTACTAAGAGGATTTCAAATGAAAGTGTATTTCATCTTCAATCTCATGTGGCCCGAGTGAAAGCCCAGATGGGCTCTTGTTTTGTTTCGTTCACCGTTTCGTTTCGATATCGCAGCGCAAAGTTGGACTTTTGTACGACTATAGCCTCGTCTTAAGTCACACATTTAAAACCCTGATCAATTCACAAGGGTTCGATATTTCAGTTCCAAACTTATAAACCTTACTAATGCATTTCCTTTGAAATGGCAGAGTTTACTCCAGACCTAAAAATATATGCAAAACAAGACCTTTTTACCAAAATGGCCATATCTCGAAATTAGTAATTGTGCAAACAGTTATGGATTTTTTTTTGAAATTCTACAGATTATCAACACTGCAACTTTGCTAATTTTTCATAAAATGTAAAAATTGTTTGCCATACATCCACTGAAGTTGGGCAGTTTACCAGCTAGATGGTCGGAAATCCTCTACCAGCGAGTACCGTTTTAGCCGGGATTGAGTGAGCGAGCGAGCTTGGAAGTCGAGGAGAAGTCGTGAGAAAAAAAAAGCGCCAAGAATATATTTTAATAAAAAATCTAATTTAATTCTAAAGCTCCGGTCAAACGGATTCAACATCTCTTCAACATCGGTACAACATTTGTTGTAACCGTCTGCCATGGCTTGAAAACATTTCGGAGAACAATATCTAGAAGTTAATTAGTATGTTGAACAGATGTTGAAACCTTTTGTTATCGGAATCTTGAAATCGATGCTGAAACTGTTTGACACGCATGCTTTCAACATCCTTCAACAAATGCTGAACAGACTGTTGAAACCGTGGCCCGAGATTGAGACAAATGAAACGACACGCACGTAATTCGTGCCTTCTCATTTTAATGATATTATTCACATCTCGACAACGTCACAACAGTACTACTTTTACATTGACAAGCTACATGGCTTGTTTTCTGCTGTTTCCCCCGAACTACACAACGCGCTATTTCTATTTTTTATTCGGTATGCATTTAATGGCGGAACAATAACCTAGTCATTTGGCTATAAAATCCTCAATAGACCGGTTCAGTTTGCCTCTTAGTTGTCCCATCTCAGATCACTCGACTTTACTCTTGAGTAATGTTTTTTTTTACGTATCCCAAGAGGAAATACAATTTTTTTTTATAGAATTTGAAAACAAACCACTGAATCCTCTGGAGAGATGTGACATGAACTAAAATGGGGCTAAGTGGCAAGCTGTATGGGTCTATTGCTGATATCGAAAGTATCGTTAACAGCTACCCAAAAGCGGCCCAACTTCCCTTGAAGATGGGCCGGAATAGAAAGGCTAGATGTGACGTCATTTATATTTTGAAAACCTGAAAGAATCGGCTTGACGTAACGTACGTCACGCAACAGAATGGTAATATTGATGCCTCGTGTCCAGGCGCTTTTGGTGTAAGGAGAAAGATGGGGAGCAGGGGAGGCTTACTCTATTTTGCGAAATGAAATGGGAACGAAACGAAAATGGAAACGAAATGAAACGAAGAAACGAGATGATAAACGCTGGTTACGTTAACTTTCCTCTGCTAGCAGTCTCCATTTTACCAATACTCAATAGAGATCTCTCTGCTAGCAGGGAATCTACGTTCAGTGACCTTCCGTATGTATTACTTCGCAAATTACAACTTCATTTCGTTTCCCGTTTCGTTTCGCAAAATACAGTAGCCAGCACGGGAAGGGTAAAAAATCGCCTGGGTAGAGGCAGGTAATATTGTCTTACTGTTACATTTAAGAAATAGAAAACAGTTGATGTGTTTCCCACGAGAGTGTTGTGGTAACACGAGCCGAAAGGAGACACGTTCAAGGAAATCTCAATCCACCGCACGGGAAAGATGGCGGCTGTACATTTTAGACCACAATCCCTTGCGAACCTAGAGGTTTTATCACGCGGCGGCCATAGATTTTGAGCAGTTTTAGGAAGAGTTTACATGGCCAAAACAAAGCTTTTTATTCTCCTAGGAGTCAACATGATAAAACCCCGCGTGATAAAACCCCATGACAGTGTACTGGCAAAAGCACTTGTACTCATTTCCTTTTAAGATTTAAACTCTACCGCGATTTTATAACGAATTTAAAGATTTTCGCGCGCAAAGTATTGTGGGTAAATGTACAAGCGGCCATTTTGTTCTGTACGGCGGATAATGTGTTCACATAGCCTCGTGCAAATACGAGTTAGTAGCTAATCAGAGCGCGCGTTCTATTAATCTCGTAATGCCGTACCCCTCGTCTAAGACCAAACTTCTAACTAAATTAAATGACTCTATCCTTTTCCTATATTCGTAATATTATACCTCCAAATCACTTAATACTTTTCAGCACGTTCTACGTGAATGAATGCGACGACGTTCTGGCCGAGTGGATATCTTCATGCGTTAAGCACGAACTGGTTACATTTGACACAACTCCAATAACGAAAGAATGAAAAACAAAACTAAATGAGAAATTCAATTATTTTCTAGCTAATAACTCAAATTGGAAAAACTTTACTTAAGTAAAAAAAAAATCGCAAAACATAAAAAAGGTTATATTTAGAACTGTTGTGGACTGCTATTTTTATCTGAAATGTCATGCGGTTGCATTTTACAATGTACACTCTAATTGATAATCACAGCGGTGGGTCCTAATTTTTTAACATTTTTTCTAAACGGCCAATACCTTCTTTATTTTTCATCGCGGATGCAAGGCAAATTTCTTTTCGTTCTTGCATTGCTCGCACGAATGAAATTACTGAATATGATACACTCCAAAACGAGGCTTCCAATTCTACGGACATGTCGTATTTTTGTTCCACTCCTACAAAATCTGCTCTAAACCGACGACACGCTGTACTGGATTTTTTTCTCGCGCTTTCAACGTAGTGCCTTTTCTTGCTTTTCCTACGCGAACGAAAATACCAGAATACGACGCGCTGCAACCACGCGTATGAGAATGCTTTCGTTTCAGAAAGGTTGAAAAGTGTAGACATTTTTCTGCAACATTCCTAGCCTTAACCGTAATCATACTGTACCGTATCTCTGTAATTGGATTGGATCAGAAAGACAAAAACAATGGGAAACCATTCCAAAGTCACGGCATGTCCTACAGTAACCGTGTTGTAGTAATTGCCGTGACCATATTAGAATAATAGAGGGGAATGGTTACGAAACCCAGCGACCTTCTTTGTTCGCTTTTTTCAACCGTGACCGTGCATAAAACACAATAGATATTGGAATATGTTTATCAATGAGCTAATAGAAACGTGTGGGTTCAATCGTTCAGGGGACGCTAATGAGCTATGACCATGCACAATCTTTCGCCTTACCCCCTTCCAACCTAAATCGCAGCATCTTTGTTAGCCGCTTTGAAGTTTGCCGGATAACCATTCCACTCTATTAACTGTGCCGTTACTTGCCCACACATACGAGATCTGCTCCAGTTTTTCGCCCGCAGGGTACGCTCACTTTGGAAACGAGTAGGGGATAGGGGCGAGGGTGGTCTCACAGAGGTGCTTGGGATCACAAGAGACGTTTGTTGACTTCCACCAACATGGCGGCGATGACGTAACGTGCAAGCCAGCAATACCAAGAGAAAAACACTGAGCAATAGTTACTGAAACAACAGCAAAATAGACTGGAAAAATACGACGATGCTAGATTTAACGCTAATAGACTAAGGGCTCTTATGGATTTGACTTATGGGCTACCTGTGGCGCGCGGTCAAGATACTGGCGATTGGAAACCACTCACCACAGGAAGCCTAAAATCAAGTACCGCACTGCGACAAAACGTTTTGCACCGCTGGCCAATAAGAACAGATGCTCAGGGGAGGATATCGTTTCAATATAGGTTTGGTAAAGTTTCCGAGGAGTTAAACATTTTTAGTAAATAATTTTCTAAAGTAAACGTGCAGTGAATTACGAATTAAGAAAATTTACACATGTATAAATTTTAGGCTATGTTTTAATGTAGTTTTGTTGTTTTTGACGAAACATTTCACAGATGCACCTAAATTAAAAACAGGGGGGCTTGCCTTTGTTTTCTTTCAGTTTGCGCGCGCGCGCACTGGACTCACCCAAAGCGCATGCGCCTTAGCCCTAACGTTTTGCCACGGTGTGGCTAGCGCGCACTCGGCACGAGCGCATCAGAACGAGGCTGCTTGTTCCAGCTTGTCGCAAGAAATGGAAAATCTAAAAATGATACAATACGTCATCCGAAAGTACTAGTAACTAGTGTGATATGCCAGAAACAGTTCTGATCATTCTGGTTGGGAATCTAAAACGCTCGGAGCAATCTGCCTCATTCTGTTGCCATACTAGTCTTTTACCCTCATGGCGAGAGAGACGAACGAGATGTGGTGGCTTTTTCACAGTTAGATGACCAATATTTGGCTTTGAAATCTTACATCTTTAAATAATCCTATGATTTTTGTATAGCTCTGCTATGATTCTATGATATAATTTAACATTAGTTACTAGATTGATCCGTCTGCTTGGCTTGTCTACGTCAACGGCCATCGCGAGAAGTCGGTAGCTATCGCGAGAATACTGCCTGATGCGAGACCCGCCACGAGACACCTGTAGGGAGTGAGTGATCTGCTGGTTAGTATCCAGTCACAAATCTCAGCTGAGTTTGTTAACGTTTATCAGTCGTTCACAATTTACCAACATTTAAGTAATGCCGGATTCACGTAAGTACTATGGGAAAAGACAATAGACTGCGGCAATGAGTATGTCCTCTCGCACAATTTTGCTTGAATGTGTCTTAAGTGCTGTCTGAGATGTCCTCAGTCAAAGTTACGAGCAGAACATTTTTACTGTGAAAACGTAAAGAAAAACCATGCAGCCAATAGGAAAGGGGGAAGACAACATATCTTTGAATCACAAATGTGAGAACTTTTGAACCGCCTCACTGGTTAGCTCAGTTGGTAGAGCACGGTCTAGAGTGCGGGAGGTCGGGGGACGTTTATAAGCCGTTGGCCTTGTCTCCTTCTACTTCTAATCAGTATTTGAAGGGGACGTGAAAGAACCTGTTGTACTACTCGAAAAAGAGCAGGGGATTGTCACCCGGTACAGCAGCCTGGCCATTGCACTAACCACACTCAACATTGTAAACTGCGTGGCAGCTATTAGCGCCGTGAAGCAGTCCGAAATAATTCACTGACGGGATATGTCAGTCATATGTAAAGCGCCATGAAACTGTGGTTGATATGGCGCTATATAAATGTGGCCATTATTATATTATTATTATTATTAATCTTCCTCAAGGAGAAATGTTTTTTTTTATCACACCATAGTTAGTTTGATCAAAGCTAATTTGAAACTTCAAAAAGTTATCTAATGAAAATATATTACTTTGTTGCCTTTCTATTGAATTAATTAGTATCAACCACTGAAATTACGAGAAAAAAGTATATATAATTAAAGTTTTACATTGCGAGTCATTACTTAATTGCTTTACATACGAGATTAATTAGTTATCCACAAATAATAAGATCGATTCCTAGTTGCACAGCCGCATTATTAGTTCACCTCTTAGTTACTACTGCTATGTCTCACAAACTAGTGACCAGTTTCCCATTTCCTACCTTTCACTGAATCGGTTTCAATTTTTTGCGAAGAAGTCAAGTTGTATTCTCATCTGACGAACCTTGTGGGTGACTTGCTGCTTTCTGATTAGTCTAAATTGTTCTTAATTGATTGATGTGGAACGACGAATTAGGTATTGACTTCAGTGATTTTGTTACAAATTGAATGTGATGCATGAGGGCTCGCAACAATCACGGTTTCTGGGAAAACCCAACCCCACTACACCTTTAATGGTTAATCATTAATAAAACAATGCATATCCAAGGGAGGGGTGGATGGGTAGTTTCCCAGAAACCGGGATTGAGCCAATGAATGAGTCCTAATACCAAAAATAATGAGTTCCCGAACAAGATTCAAATCAAAGTTTGTTAGCGTCTATAATAGCATCATTAGGGAGCGGTCATTAATTACTGGGGGGGGGGGGGGGGAGGGGGGGAGAGGGCCGGTAAATATCTAAAACGAGGACCCAAAAATGTTGGCCCTCCCCTAAACATCAGCCCAAAAAATCTTGGCCCTCCCCAAAACATAAAATAAGTCTTTTTTTTTTTAACAAAAGAGGAAAGCATTTCTTTTGTTTTACTCCTGAAAACCTCGTTATCAAGCAGAATGTTTGAGGTCTCGAACGTTGCCCATTAGCAGCATCCAGCACGCACTGATTGCTAGTTAAGGAACATTCCCAAGGTGGAGCTGAATGGTCGATTGAAGTAGCCTAAAAATATTGTAAACGTTTCATTGTTAAAACAGGCGCCCAAAAATTTGTGACCCTCCCCAAATCGAAGCCCAAAAAATCTTAGCCCTCCCCCTAAATTTACCACCCCCCTCCCCCAGTAATTAATGACCGCTCCCTTAGCTACAGTCGCAGAGTGTTTGGCAGGCCTTACTGTCGCTTTGCGATCGATCGTATTCTACCGTGTGAGGTCGACGGTATTTTTTATCTACAATCTCATGCAAAATACCTTGATACACTTATGATTTTTGGTGGAAAACAATTCACTGATTATTACTCGCACCCCCACCCCACCCCCATCTCAACGTTGTTTAGTCTACAGGGGTATATGCAGTACACAGCACCAAAATTGAGGGGAGGGGGATCGTGCCTTTTTAGATTTTTTTCTTCAAGAATTGGTTCAATTTTTTGGAAGTGTCTCAAGGGTTTTGCATGAGATTGTAGCCACGTTAAATGTGGCTGTTTTGAGTCCTTGTGGATCGAATGTCGAAAAATAAATTGTATCTTTTTCATTTTTATTCGTAAATAACGCAGAATGTAGAGATAACAAAATCTCAGGCCCTTCTGTCTTACTTTTGATCCGTGGAGATATCCAGAGCTCGTATGCTGCTATCGCAGGGTGGGTAGGAATGAATCATGGCCAAGTCATACGTGCGCCAGACGGTTAGATATCGACTGAAGCCACCGGCAAGCATGAATGCACCGTCTCTCGTTAAGGCTATCGACTGAAATGAAACAAGAATACTTTGGTTAGTCATTCCTGGTTCAAGTCTCTGTTTAGGAGTTCTTAACTCGATGCTGTATCATAGTCATACTAAGGATTGCCTGTCAGACTAGGCCCGAGTTACACGAAGCCAGATAAGCGTTAATCCTGGATGAAATGTTAACCGAGTATGTTGGTTCTCTTCGTAAAAAAAAGCTCTTAATTTTTAACGAGACCTGAAACAACCATGAGGGCTGATCAAAGTCCTCAGATCCTCAGATCGAATTGGAATTTAGCGTGTTGGTTTTTGCGAAGGGAGGAAAACCGTAGAACCCGGATAAAAACCCTCGGAGCAAGGGCGAGATACGAACAAACTCAACTCACATATGGCGCCGCGTCCGGGAATCGAACCTCGGCCACAGAGGTGAGAGACGAAGCGCTTAACCACTGCGCCACCCCGGCTCCCCCTTGCCCCTTTCTCGATGCCACCCCGGCTCCCCATTAAAGGTGTAAAAGGTGCCTTTCTCTATTCTAGGATTACAAGTACAAAGGTACTACCAGTTCCTCATCAAAAAGTTGTTTATTGCCACATGAGTAGTCCACGAGTTAAAAAACAAACTAAACCCTTAATCCTGGATGGCCGTGAGGAACTGGGCCCTGCAGATGTTTCATCTTAGTCTCGTCTCATGTATACTTTGGCTAGAGTATGTAAGTATAAAAAAAAACGTGCGTTTGAACAAAGAGATAATTACAAGCAATTGTTCTCGAGTCGAGTAAAGTGAATAAAGAACATATTTATTAGTCGTCCTGGGTTTGTTATAAAGGAGTCGTGAACTGAATGTAGCCTGAATTTCAGCCGTCTCATCCAGTTCGTTCCTCCCGAGAGAGACGAAGAGGAACGAACCGGAGGAGACGGCTAAAATTCAGGCTAACCTGAATGCTGTGGAACAAGATGCTAGCGAAAAGCAATGTTGCCCATTCTCCATCCAAATAAAGTGCTGACTATATCAATCGTTATAGTTCAGCACTAAATTCTCTCCAATTCTGACTGGATGAAATTGATCACGTGACGCGATAGTGTTCTTCCGCGGCAACGAATTTTGCGGAAAGTTTAACGTCAAAATCACATCCGCCATTACTGAAGTCGTTCCCACGAGCCTGCGATTTCTAACCAGCAGTTTGCTGTCGTGACGTCATTTTCTCAACACGTCGCCCTTTCGAAGGCATATTTCTATTGGAAACTTCGTTCTTTTCTTTGTGGAAAAATAGTAAAAATTATTGCTTTACTATAAGTTCGCGCCAAGGCTTGTGTGAAAAGTAGCTCCGCCGAATTGTGAGTAAAGTGACGTCACTTCCGTTGAAAATTCACTCGGCCACTCACAGTAACTGGTTCGCGTAACGACGGACATAAAAATAAGACTTCGACGTCTCGAAAAAAGATTTGGACAGGTAAAAATATAGCAAACAAATATACAAAAACATCGCTGTCTCAAAATTTGATCGTAGTAGCATTTAAAAACTAGCATATACCATTTGTTTTAGGAACATCAAATTTCCGCGGCAATCATCAGCTGATAATAAATAGCCGGCAGATGAGTAGCCAATCATATTGAGAGTTTGACGACAGTCGGTGGTGTGTATGTGTGATTATCTTACCAGTACGTGATCGTCGAGCTGTTTCTTGGCCAACATTTTGCCATTGATGGTAAACACAGCCAAGTGACCACTATCGTCCGTGTAATTCACTAGTATCATAGCGCCTGGTACGAGGCGCACTAAACGGGGCCTTTCGCAGTCTTCTGGACCGTGAAGAGTGTGAAGGCGATCTCCCGTTACTGTGTGTACCAAGCATGGACCTTCTGTGAAGAAATGACAAACATTAGAGACTGCTGAATGACAACCAGACACACTTGAATACCGTCATTCCAATAAGAACATGTTGTGGGCTGTTTAAACATGCATTGCTTGTTATTTGCTTGGATGACTTAGTGAGTGAATGAATGAGTGAGAAAGTGAGTTGGGCGAGTAAATAAGTTAGTGCGTGAGTGAGTTAGTGGCGAGTGAGTTAGTGCGTGAGTGAATGAATGCGTGAGTGAATGAATGCGTGATTGCATGAGTGAGACATGTGACTGAATGAGTAAGTGAGTAGATGACTGAGTAGATGAGTGAGTTACTGAGTAACCTGGGAGATAGAGGAACGAATTGTAGACACAAAGACTCAGATCTGCTATACACCCGTAGTAATTAAGCACAGTAGTTTGTTTTGATAATGAACTCCTCTAAATTGAGTGACAAGCAACGAATCGATGATAGTTCACTCACCCTGTGATCCGCTGACTACTAGTCCCAGGGCTGCGTTAACATCCACACACGTCACGGGTTGTTCGTGACCCGTCAGGATGGCAAGTGGTGAAGGGCTTCCACCTACAAACAGACACAAACCGTGATGTAAATAACACCCACGGTGAGGCACGGGTAGTAGTGCAAATTCAGCTCAATACTCAGACCTGTAAGATCTCTGACAAAGGGCTCAAATTAACGTCAGATGTAACTCACTTTCCACGGTATCAACACCTGAAGACCGAAGCCTCGATGTTAAAGGGACTGTGTCATGGTGATCAAGAGACCATTACATTAAATGTCCGCGCCGGACACGGTCATTATCAGCGATTCTCATATGAACTGACGAACCTCCCGCACATGTGGGACGGTAAAAATCAAAGCAAATATTCAAAAATGACTAATAAACTGTGTAAATATATACAGTATCCAAGTAAAATAATGAAAATAATTTCAATTAAGCATTGAAGGAGGGGGTTTATAAACTGTTTTAAGCCACCAATCGAACACTGACTCCATACAAGCGTAATATGATTTATGTAAACACTGGGAATTTTTTTTGTGAAATTGTAAAATATAAATTATATCATGACATAGCCCCTTTAAACGCCGTCTATCTGTTGTTTTCACCCTTTAAGTAATGATTTGTGAAAGAAGTGCGGCACCGAACGGCATTCAGACGGAGCAAGGTGTTAATTTTGTATTGTGAATATTCTTGATCTCATTGGTTGAAACTTGAAAATCGCCCTAAAGGCTAATTTCCTCCAATCTTTCAAAATAATAAAATTACGATTTGCCGACTGCGGTTCCAAATGTCGTTTATAAAGCAAATTGTATGTTGGAACCTTATCAATCGTGCCTGTTTCGTAGGTATTGTTTTTGGCTGTTCCTATTGGTTGGAAGAGAATTTGTTCATAAAAATGGAATGACTTTTTACTACTTTTATTTCAGAATATTTAACAATTAGTCACCGAAGTGGAGGTGAATAGTGGTGGATATTTACCGAGCCGCTTGTTTTAGTATATACCACACTGCAGGTGAATAGCCAACACCAAATAGTTATTATATTTTCTGTCAAATTGACAAAAACTCGCGCGAGGTGATCGCTGCTTCGCTCAGAGGTGAATATGAAATCAATCAGAGCGCGCGAAAAGTGATATTCACTGGTGTGATATATACTAATCATAATTATCACCCAGTGTTTTCGTAGTCTAAAACGCAGACAAAGCCCATGCGAGGGAGGCTCAATGCCGCAGAACAATGGGTTTTATCGTCCTTTTTACACGGATCATTACTTAATACAATACTGAGACTTGGTTTCAAAAATCGGTTCTGAGTGTCTAAAGCCTAGGTTTCACTACCGATACAAGTTACTACCAAAACAGGTAGAGTGGAAATTGGGCTCGACAAAAGTTTCGTGTCTCGCCTGTGGCGCGTTATTTACGCATAAAAATGAGAAAAAGATGCAATTTATTTGTCTACATGTCAAAATGTAAATAAATGTATGCAAACTTGTGAACGTCTTGTGAACTTCCATCGGTTTTTTAAACTTGCTAATCAGATTTTATGTAAAACTTCCTTCACATCTGTCCCCTTCTGGGAAAGAAACGTTAAAAGAAACTTTTAATTGCAGCATAGTGTAAAGGGTGAGAGTAGTCACACTCTCTTGTGCAAAGGCGACAGGAATGTAATCACGTGCGTTCACCTTTTTTTAGTTTGTCAGACACAGCACGTGACCTAAATCATTCGCGTTTGGCGCCAAAAGGCAACTGTTACCCATGTCAACGCTCTAGCTGATTCGGAAGTAAGCACAAGTAACATACGCAGTCTCAGCAATTCACTAATCGTTAGCGGCGTTAACTTTGTTCTTATCTCACACCTGTGAGTAGAACAAGTACCGCTAATGATAAATACGGCACTGCGTCTGCGTATGTTGCTTGTTCTTATCTCACACCTGTGAGTAGAACAAGTAGCACTAATGATAAATACGGCACTGCGTCTGCGTATGTTGCTTGTTCTTATCTCACACCTGTGAGTAGAACAAGTACCACTAATGATAAATACGGCAGTGTGTCTGCGTCTCTTGCTTATGCTAATGTCGCTAGCGAAACCCAGGCTCAACTTTCCAACCGACGCAGAGTTAGAGTGGGGCAAGTTACGGCAATGACTTACGGCACGGTTAGAGTAGATTTCGTATTAGTGGGTCAAACTACGGCATGTCCGTAACAGTGCTGTAACCGTGCTGTACTGCAGCTCTGTGATTTGATTGGATCAGCAGGCCAAAAACAATGGGAAACCATTTCAACGTCACGGCATGCCGTACGGCAACCGTGCTGTAGTTTGTCGCACTCATACCAAAGCTGCTCTACTGTACGACATGCCATGACATTGAAATGGTTTCCCTATTGTTTTTGTCTTTCTGATCCAATCAAATTACAGAGTTACGGTACGGCACGGTGCGGTTACGGTAAGGGTACGGACATGCCGTATTTTTGTCCCACTCTTACGAAATCCGCTCTATTCTAGTTCTTTACAGAAACTAGTCACCATAGTACTCAGTTTGTAAACAAACCTGTCGAACTGTTGGCGGCAGTTACACGCTGTTGCCGTTCACTCCAGTGCCAAACAAGCACAGTAGCATCACGTGATCCAGACACCACGAAGGCATCACCACCTGTCAGGCCCACGTGACGAGAGTATGCTAGGCACGTGACCACGTCCCAATGACCAAACACGCACTGGGTTAGTTTACCTGAAGTCAAAGGTAAACTTAGTACCATAGGAATGCTACACGAACCTCCGCTGAAAACCAATCTTGCTCTCAAATGTTCCTTATGGCTGCCTAAATCTATTGCTGTGTTTGTCTCCTGTAAATTGTACTCTAGATGTCACTTAAATATGGTCCAATTATCCTGTTCATCAAACTCATTTCACTTTCCCGCGCACCGCCATCTTGGATCATGACGTCACACGGTTGCCAGGCTACTGTTACACATTGAAAAGAGCTATGTTTACTGACAATAGAGTCAACAGTGTGGTACGATCCAAGATGGCGGCGCGCAGGGAATTCAAATGATTATTATGGACAGGAAAATGGATCCATAAATTATATCTAGTGTACAATTTACGATTTAGGCATCCATACAATGTTATGATGATGATAGTGACATGATGATAATGATAATGACGATAATGATTATAATCATAATAATAATGACGCCGCCGACGACGATGATAAGGTCACTTACCACCGTCCGTGGAGAAGCATTTGAAGCTGTTGTCCCAGTACCCGCACGCCATGATGGTTCTGTTATCAGTTGTTACAACGAAACATGACGCGCAGGGTGTGACTGTCTGGTCCAGAGGTTCCCCCAGCTGACGGCGCTGTCGGCCAGCGGGACTTGCTGTAGTACAGAAATGATGAGAAAAACGAGATAAAGCAACATTACATTAATTACATTGAGCTTAAACTGCAAAATCTAGCCGTCGTGGAACGTTTTTGGCTTTTTTTCTGCAACAGTACTAAGCTCTAAATTCCTTTCTAATAATAATAGCTGTTTTTAACTGAACATCCATGATAATCAAGTCATCGTTTTGAAGATCTACGATGTCGCCATGCTTGTTCCCTAAGGTCCCATATACTACTGCTCCTATATACTACTGGTCCCATATATACTACTGGTCCCATATACTACAGGTCCCATATCCTACAGGAAAACGTCAGTTGAACGCAGCCATCTGTACATACCAAGCATTGGGTCTTGTTCAATCTGAACACCACGAAGGCTTTGCGCTGAATCTAAAATATAACGAAAAGATCACAAGAGTAACGTTGGTAACAGACACAGCGAAATTGGACTGAAAGAAACTTGCTCTAAATTGTTCTCAAAAGCAGGATTATCCATCCGCTTGAATCTGTGCCATCCTTTATCAAAATAGCCTCAGTTTTTCTCCAGTATTCCTTAAAAGTACAATCTCCTAGTCTGAGTAGTTATTTTTTGTCTTTGGTCCTTTGGTCGTGAGAGCGTTTCTCCTATATGAGGTTGAGTGCCCGTTAGGCAGATAAAGAAGAGAAAGAGAGTTCAGTTCACTCAGGGAGGTGGGAGGTAGATTAAACTGTATATCAGTATTATAACGCTTTCGTACCTCGATGCTCCGCGCGCTTGAGCGATAGTCAGTTTTTACTAGCCAACATGTTCAAATTCTAGACTATTTTTAGCACAATACTTTTTCTAAAGCGAAAATGACACTTGGCTGACATACAACAACAATAAAACTTTCGTGATTTTTAGAGCGAGCGAACTTGTACGGCCGTAGAACATACAAGCAGAATTTCGCAATGTTCAAAACGCTTTGAATTGTTTTCTCGTTGCCTTGGTTCAGTATGGATGTTTTTACCAGTCAATATGTTTACATTTTAGCGCCATTCTTCTTTTTAAAGCGAAAATAATTGGCCGACACACAACAACTCTTATGTTTAGCAATTTTCTAACTCTTGTAGAGATCGACAGAATACGGCCGCAGAAGATACAAGCACAAGCTCACATGTAATGTTTCGCCGTACGTAACATCTCATTCGGCACAAAGCTTAGCAAATCACGACGCAGTATTCACATTGATATGTCATACTGATAGATTCATCTCCACCTCCCTGGTTCTTAAGAGTTGACGAAGTGCTTTTTATCATATTGTTACTTTTTACAACCGATTTCAGTGTGACGTGCATAGGTGGTGTTTCAAGTTTTTTTAGACAATCATTCCACATACTCATTCGACATAATCATTCCACGCAAATTTCCGCCACTTCTGGTCGGCAATGCATGTTAGCGAAGTCTGTCGAGTAATCGAATGTGAAAAAGCACATAAATTATTCGATTCAGTACCTCAAAACTACGATAAACAGTGAGCCTGGTTACAAAGCAAGTCGAATGACTTCGTCGAATGATTGCTCTATATGTACGTAACACTGAAATCGGTTGTAAAGAGTGGAACGGCAGAACTTGGAATAGCTCACCTGTAGCCATCCAGCGGTTGACGGAGAAGCACTGATTACAGCTAATGGTGACTACAGCTGGGTTTGGTATAGTCATGTCCGTGTGAGCCGCCACAAACGTTACAGGTACATTCTCGGTTACTTTGAACGTCAGATAAATACCTGAATACAAAGTAAAAACAGCCATGTAGGGAACTTGAGTTTAAGGGCGCGTTCGATTGACTGTACTCCGTAAAGAGAATAGCCTAGTAGACGAGATTACATCTTCTAGCCTAGTGAACTTCAAGAAGAAGCTCAAAGATCAAGCTAGCACCTTCTAGTGTATTGATTACACCTGCTTATACCATATGCATTTGTAATTAGATGAATTAGATTGTAATACCTAAGGCCAGATAAAAAAAAAACTTGTTTAGCGTACACCCATTTCGATTTTTCCAGGTATAGGGAGGGATATTTTTTTTCTTATGTGAAGTTTATTTTGTCTTGACTAGACATTATTCACTCACCTCGTGTTTATGACCTCGTGTTGTAGAAACAAAATGGCGTCGATGTTAAAATATTTAATGCGCCGGCGCATATTTTAAGTGGTACATGTAGGGGTCTGGGTACAAGAATTGGTGTTTGCGGGTGCATTTACACTTTCTAAAGTTTTTTATGAAAAAAAAAAAAATTGAGGTCGGGGACATTTCTCAGGTCGGGCGGGGACGCTAAACAAGTATTTTTTAAATCTGGCCTAAAGTTACGGAAAAGCAATGAAGGCAGTAGCTTAATAAAGTATGTATGAATGTAATATTCTCTGGAAATCACTGGTTCAGGCACTTTTTGCACGGCAAGCTACGAACGCTTGCTGACTCATGATACATATGATGACATTTAGTATTGCAGTGGCTAAAAAATCCCGATATAAGCGATTTGAAGTGATCATTTTATGTATTCTTATTCCGGAATACGGTCAATTGAACGCACGCTAAATTATAATGGGCGGGAAATCCCCTTGGATGAATGACAATACCAATGAACGATCATAGCGAACTTACTTTTAAACGGTCCTTGGCTCGTATATGACTGAAAGGTAAATTTAAAAAAATTGTCATGCTTAAAATATTGGATGTATCAACACTACATAAAACTCAAACTTCACCAGCTAGAGAGTAATGCCTGGCGCGAGACACTCGACAGTGAGATAAAACATATATAGGGTGAATGGATATGACTGTGGCAACACCACCTGACTGAAAACAAATCATAAGGGTACTAGCCGAAGCGGCGTCGTGCTTTCATCTGTTTCTCGATGTTTGGATCCACTGGTAAAACACTCGCTCTCGTTTTTGATATATTACCTACAACACTGATGTTTTATTAATCAGTGCATGATGTATCCAACAAACACTATGTTAGTGTCTGAGGGAGGTCTCACAACCGATCACTGACTTCTGCTATCCCAGTTGGGTGAAATATCAAGGTAAAACTCCTGAAGTGATGCAAAGAGACCGACTCACAAGTATGGGACCTGTTTTTACGCATTGCGCATGTCCGTGACGCAACCTATACCGCTGAACTCTAATTTTTACGTTTCCCATCAAAATTTCATACGTTTTTCAAAGATTATTAAATATTACATATTTTCACAAGATACAATATTCGCATCGGATCTGTATGGGATTTACAATGACTCGCCATTGTAAACACTATATACAGATCTTCCGCTCATATTGTATCTATTACTAATACAGGCGCATTCGACAGACCTGTGATTCTGGTGATACACGGACGGGGTGTGGCTCAAGAAGTAACTGCGACGGTGTCTGGCCAAAGCTCTTGATCTGCTGTTCAACTGCCTGAAGGTACAGTCAATAGTTGGTTTATTTGGTTAAATATAACGATAGTATAGAGAAGAATAACACTGCACACGCTCTTTAAATATTCTTTTTATTCAAAAATACACGTGCTTTTTAATATTTGTATTTCGCACTTCAATAACTTGCATATCCGAGTCGTTGAGCCGGTCTTTTCTTCCTGTTCGCTTAGCGCTTACTTCACCCGGGCGTACATACTTCCCAAAAATCTCTCTACAGAGCGTGTCGAAATTACCAGCAAACATGCAGTCTCTTCAATAATTATCACAACCAATTTAGTTCAATGGTTAAGCTCCGGTCTGTTGAGCGGGAGGTCGCGGGTTCAAACCCCGACCGGACCAACACTCAGGCTCTTAAAATAACTGAGTAGAAGGTGCTTCCTTTGTGAAACAACTGCAAATGATTAGACCTTCAACACTGGGAACGGTTGCGTCCTCAACTGACTCTAGGACATTTCAGTCGTGTAATGTATTGGCGTCGGTTCGCTATAAACTGCTGATATTAACTGTAATGAAACCAGTCTGTAGTCAGTGTTGTTATTTTACCTCTCGCATGACTGGATCAGTAATAGAATCGAGATCCACGGAGCCTTCATATGTCAAGTGGAAGAACACGTTGGTGGCTTTCACAGACTCCGGACCTGGTAGGAAAATATTACCGTAATGACTTAATAATTAGCCAATAACAGGCATTAAAATAAGGAAGAAGTAAAATACGTTAAATGGATACTAGAACTATTCCATCGAAGGAAACTAAAACTACGTCAGTTTCGTAACTGGTAAGCTTTGGCAACAAAATATTTTTAGTACTTCCACGGCTTTCTTTCTCTTACCTCGTTGCTTAAAACCAAAAATAAGGTCGATCCACTCGTGAAAGTGCGCTGACACGTGGTCAGACTCGAGAGCCTGTAAGGAGAAAAACATACAAAGACAACATCAGGAGAGTAGGTCGAGAATAACAAAATGGTCAGAGTTGAAGGAGAGGAAAATACTGTGGCAATAAAATCAAGGAAGACGTTCTTGACGTGCTTCACATAATACCGTACGTCTTCCCGTATTACCAACCCGTTCGACTAAACGCCCTTTTGGGAGGAGATATCAAGTGCTATTACCCCTATCTGGCTGCATGGACAAGTAAGGTTATACACACCGAGGTAGCGGTATATAACCGTCTTATGTACACGGTGGTGAAGTTTCAAAAGAAAATGAATCTCCAGGTTGATAAGTAGGTTATCAACCTCATGAATATATTAATGATGTTGATAACCTACTTATCAACCTGGAGATTCAATTGTTGGGTTGATAACTTAGATAAAGACCGTTAGAGAACAATTGAAACTGAGCCAACGAGTATGTAAGGAAGAGTTAAATACCGAGAACCGAGGCTAAACCGAGGATAAAAGCTGAGGTTCGAGGTATTTAACTGACTTATTTCATACTTGACGAGGTTTTCGCAAAATTTTCATTGATGTAGCTCTTTTTAAGTAGATTTTGGGCGAGTACCAAGACGGAGAAAAGGTTCTAAATTATTATAGGGATATTTAGTAAGTTTGGCTGAAGCCAAGGTGAATGAATTCCTTGGAGAAAATAATAGGCTAGAAACAACAAAATATCGTTGAATTGTATTGAATTGCTCGTTATAAATGCAAGGGATGTATGAGAAAAGTTCCCGGGTTGTATCTGGATACAACGGGTCATATGATAAACAGTCGTATTAACTGGTTATTATATAAATCTACAAAATGCGCTACGCTATACGGCAATCAGGAGGCCATTTTATGTTTACTACCGCAATACAGCCTCATGCGTCTACCCACCCACCCCTCCCTTGGATATGCATCGTTTTATTAATGATTAACCATTAAAGGTTAGGGTGAAGTGTGGGGGAGGGGTGTGGGGGGAGGGGTGGGGAGGGGTTTCCAAGAAACCGCGATTGATCCGTGCGTTCTTTTGCAGATTTCTATAATAAGGCACTTTAATAGAAGCCTTTAAAGTGCTACTGAAGCGAAATTTCATCATTAAAATTAAGATCTCACTTGAAAGTCCTTTCAAAATTAGGAAGAATAGCATTTTCTGTTTGTCAATATCTTATCTCGTTCCAGAGATATCAAGGTTTTTTGAATATGCAAATTAGATGGTCTGTGACATCATTAGGTTTACACAGCCATGTAGACAAATCACAAAATGAAGAATATCTCTGCAAATAGTGGGTAAAAACAATTGACACTTTGCACACGTATGGTACGAATGAAAATACACGTCATTATGCAAATTAAGATGTTACTATGGTAACACTCTAGGCCCCAGGCTCCTTGAATGAGGAAAATAATTTTCCTAATTTCTCCTTTGCCAAATACATTTTTCTACTGTTGGCATATCAGAAGGTTTGGAACAGTGTAGGTATTGTGAGTGGCTTAAAGTAAATTATTTTCTGTAACAGAGATAAAAATTACAATTTTATGTTCAAGGTGAAAGGAGCCTAGGGCCAAGAGTGTTTCCATGGCAACATCATGACTTCCACAGTGATGCGTATTTTCCTTAGTACCATACATGTGCAAAGTGTCAATTGTTTTTACCCACTATTTGCAGAGATATTCTTCATTTTGTGATTATCTTCATGGCTGTGTCAACCTTATGACGTCACAGACCATCTAATCTCCATATACCAAAAACCTTGATATCTCTGGAACGAGATAAGATATTGATAAACAGAAAATGCTATTCTTCCTCATTTCTCATTCAAGTGAGATCTTAATTTTAATGATGAAATTTCGCTTCAGTAGCACTTTAAGTTACCGCTGCGTGAAGTACGATGAACTGTTCAGCGGAGGCCGCCCATCGCGGTAGTTCTACCTCGTCTATCACAACACCATCATCATCCACACCGAACGTGAACTGTGTAATGAGAGGGAAAAAGTAAACAAACTATTATTTACTAGTACCTTCGGCATAACTTTGAATGCGCTTTTTACTAATCAAAGAGGGAAGCACTGTCCGGCACTGCTACTAGGGCACTGCTACTAATCCTTTTGCAGAAAACAGTCACGTGATGATATATAACTTCTAAAACCAACGTCGGTACTGCGCTCGTGATCTTTACTGGATGGTTAAAAAAAATTAAAAACGCTGTTTTAGAAAGATCGGCAATCGATTGGAGGTGGAACATAGCATTTACAAACAGGCTTTGCTAATAACACTACCTATCTCGTACAAGTGTCTTTAAATAAATTAACTCAGATTTTTGCCATCCAGTACAACTACGTGATTGTATCCAGCAAAAGGCGCATTACTCTTGCTTGAGAAAGAAAAGCTTCATATCGAGGCTCTCTGGGATAACATAAAAGAACTGTATGAAATGATTTCGAGAGCCTCGACATAAAACTTTTTGTTTTCGAGCAGTAGAGCGTATTACGACATGGTTCCACACCTGTCCAGTACAACACTTTAGACCAATCAGAACGCAGCAATGTTCCCCCCGGGAAAATACCACCCCCATCTTGTCCCACTAGCTCGACAGGAGATGAAAACACAAACTTGAGTTCTTCGCAAAGACTTAAGAAATCAGACTCAGTCTTTTTCGCCATGTTTGTTTTGAATTTCTTTGGGTTATTACTGTTTTCGTTGAAGTGCGACCCTGGAAGTTTCAACTAGCCTGAGACGATAGCCGATTCTTATCGCTCTCCCACTGCGTCCTTACCATTTAATTAAGTCTAGGCAGGAGCCCAGTACGATACTAGACAGTCTAGACTCCGCGTTTGATTGGTGGTCGGCTAAATGCAATTTTCCAAATGAGACTTGAAAACTTCCAGGTCGCACTTCAATGAAAACATTAATAAAGTCGACGGCTCGTCGCATAGCAACAGTAACTAAGGGAAGAGGAACTCCGTGTTCAATATGTTGGAATAGAGAACTCTTGGTAATGACAATATATTTTCTTAGCGCGGGAGTTAATAAACAAGAAGTCCCGATATAAAAGGGTTAGTCCTTCTCTTTTCACGCCGTTGGAACGAAATCGAACTCTGTAGCCCTTACTTTGAATTTAAACACTTATGTGTTTCATTTGAATTTCGCGCGACAAGCGATCAGTAGGGAGCATTCAAGCGGAGCATCACGCAGATGTTTACTCCACAAAGGCTGAGAGAGAACTGAAGGTTCCAATCGTTTGTTTATTTGGCGGGTAGGAAGATGTTAAAACAATGGTGGCCCGCCAGTTGAAACAAAAGATTTGAACGACTGCGCATGAACCGTAAACTGGTGATGGCCTGGCCTTGGCTCTTTTATACCAGACCTTTATACTCAACCAATTAAAATATCGGGATTTTAACTTGCTTGAACTCTTTACGAACTCCTACCCTATTGCTGTTGTTAAACATCTCAGGCAGGTAGAAGAGTTCTGGGATGAGCTCCTGCAGAATAAATCAGTTGAAGTCGAAATTAGTCCTGGTAGCAGGTCTTAGAAACACGACTGACAGTACCGCTATACGAGAACAGTCAACCCCCAAATGATAAACTGTCTCGTGACGAAAAACAAAGATAAATACTCAGATTAGCAGAGTATGCTTTCCAGGTAGACTGGTGAAAATATTGAGACAATTTTGATGATGGAATGCCAAAGATTCGAGTGGATGAAAAATACTACTTAAGAGAAATACTACTTAAGAGAAATTCTGAGCAACTTGAAATCAGTTCACTGTAACCGAAATCAAGTATCTAAAATAAGCTTTTGTAATCCACTTTAGTCTTTGCCATCCCCTAATGAAAATGTTTGCCAAGCATATCAGGACATTCACCTGGTATTTCTCTTCTATCTCAGGGTGTTATTTTGGTAGTTTGGTTTTAAATAAATAATTTGGTTGACAGTGCCTCTTTAACTAACTAGAAAAGTTATAGCACACAGGTAACCCAGATTCAAACTTTCCGAACAAACACCCATAAGTGAACCTCCACTGAAAAACAATGTGCGCCGCCATATTGGATCGTATGACGTCACACGGTTGCCCCTATTGCCAAAAAACAATAGCTCTTTTGTTAAGTAACAATAGAGGCGACACTGTGACGTCATAAGATCCAAGATGGCGGCACCCGGGAAATTCAAATGAGTGTCATGGACAGGAAAATAGGTCTTTTAGTGACACCTAAAGTAGGACTTAAAGAGACAAACACAGCAATAGGTAATAATAAAAATAAAATAATACTTATTATAATAGCGCCATTATCCACTAATTATTCATGGCGCTTTACAATACTAAGGTAGTGAAAATTAATAATATCAATATATCAATTAAAATAGGTCAATTAAATGTCATGATAAAAATACAATGTCAAATATAACGAAATTGCTCATTATAAAAAGCTTTCGTAAAATAAAGTAATCGATGTGCGTTCTCTAATATCGAGTGGTAGCCTGAGTTCGTTACGGTACCAGAGTTTAGGTCCAGCAACTGAAAACGCTTAATCCATAACGAACATTCGAGAGCAAACATTGGTTTATTGTTTTTCAGTGGAGGTCCTTTAATATCATAGCAGTGACAATAGAACACACCTTGACATCTGAAGTGTCTCTCTGACAGTTATTCCATGCTCTTTGTATGGAACAGAACGTTCGTCCGGGATGATCAAATTTACCACCTTGAAGGTTTAGGAACTGTGTCGCGAATGGTTCCTAAGGAAAAAGGGATACTGCATAAATGGACAGTCAGGAAAACTGATTTTATTCACGTAGGATTTTGCCGGACGGTTTTTGCCATGTTTAGATTGCTGTCGTAAGCTACCCCTTTGATAGTTTTGGAAATCAGTCTCCAAAGGTGACTGAGTGTCACACCCTTTCAGCTCTAGGAAATCGAAGGTATACCATAAATAATAGCAAGAAGAGATTGGGCCTTTTGTAGGAATGCAATCACGTGGTTGTCTGGGTGGCAAAACAATCTGAATTCATATATTTAAAAGGCACTTGTACGAGATTGTATTTGTATAAATGCTATTTTCCACCTCCAATCGATCGTCGATCATTCTAAAACTGTGTCTTTGAAGGTTGTTTGCCATCTAGTAAAGCCTTTCCCATGGGATCACGAGGACAATTAATTTGTATTGAGGTGGTATATCAGCACGTGACTGTTTCCTGCAAAATACCTATTCTCTTTGGGAGATGAGGATCGTTATTAGTAAAACTGACAAAAACCTTGAGGAGTTGGTTTGTCCAGAACTTTCAGTGACGTCATCGCCGCCATTTTGGTTGACGTTAGCAGAAGATGCGTGGTTAAGCTTATCAGAATAATACATTGAGGTTATCAATCGGGCTAAGCATCTAATACGGCTATGTATTTTTACGAGTCGTTGATATTTTGGCGAGGCAAAATACGAATGAAGAGTAAAAATACACAGCCGTATTGGAAGTTTAGTCAACGAATAAGTTGTTTACTATATAATTTCAGCCAAGAAACGAAATTATCTTTCCATAATAACCAAACAACTTGCGTGCCCGCTCGAGAGATGATGATGGGAAGCCATTTGACTGTTACTACCCGAAATACGTTCTCATGTCCGGTACAGTCTTGTGCGTATTTCGTGCGTTCTTAACATAATTATATAAAAAGGAGGTTATTACACGGAAAGTTGTGTAATACGGCTGGGTATTTTTACAAGTCAGTTTTATTTTAAGTGTTGAATAAACCTGTGCAAACCGGTTTGTGACCCGTGTAATACGGTCTCATATTTGCACTCGTTTTAGCCCGTATTTGCACTCGTAAACGCCAAGTCGTATAATAATACATCATATTATTATTCAGTTCCTCAGTATCCCAAATTCTGATTGGTTGATTCACCTGCAAATAACTGCGAGCAAATAAGCGTTTGCCGGCAGATATTGTTGTGAGCATGCTCAGTGCTGTTCAACAACAAATCCAACATGGCCGCTCGGTTTCCAGAGTGTTCAGAGGAGGAAATTGCGAGCATTTTGTATGCCAAAGGTAACAAAAACACTGGATACTAAAACAATTATTGGAACTCCGACTATCGCAAAATATGATGATTTGTCTGTGTCTCGCTACAGACAATTCATCATATTTTGCTCAGCCTCGTCCAATAATTGCTTATTATATGACTTGCCGTTTTCGAGTGCAAATACAGGATAAAACGAGTGCAAATATGCGAGCGTATTACGCGGGTCACAAACAGGTTTGCACAGGTTTATTCAACACTTAAACGGTTTTTAAGCGCGCGAGCCAATCAAAATGAGGCTGATTGAGTAATAGCCAATCAACTTTAACCGCGCGAAAATAATATTTTTCAGCGCGAGCGCCCCCGACATTTGGCTTCCTAAAAGGCTGATATTTCTGCTCTCAAGATAGTTTCTTCAAACAGAGCTGTAAGGTATAAGCGAAAATAAAACTTTTTTCCGTGTTAAAGTTGTATAATAAACTTTGGCTTCCTAAAAGGCTGATATTTCTGCTCTCAAGATAGTTTCTTCAAACAGAGCTGTAAGGTATAAGCGAAAATAAAACTTTTTTCCGTGTTAGAAGTTGTATAATAAACAATTTATTACACGGAAAATTATGTAATACGGCTGGGAATTTGTACTCGCCTTTCGGGCTCGAAAAAATAAAACTGACAGGAAAAATACCCAGCTGTATTACACAACTTTCCGAGTAATAACCTCTTTATCTTACCAGTCTAATAAGCCAGGCGAGTGTGAATACTGAAGTGGAGTAATGAGTGCCGTAATGGAAGGGAGGGATGTCGTCATTTTCGTCCCAGGATGAATAACGCTCAATGAACTGCACGTGACGGTTAGGATTCAGAACACCGATAGGCTGGAAAAAAAATGCCGGAGCGAGCGCTTAATAATGCAAATTAAACAGCCTAATTAGAGCGGTTTTCAAATGAGTAAAACCCAAACCAGAGTAATCACAGAGCCAATCACAAGCAAGTAAAACATAACGAGCCAATCACAAGCAAGTAAAACATAACGAGCCAATCACAAGCAAGTAAAACATAACGAGCCAATCACAAGCAAGTAAAACATAACGAGCCAATCACGAACTGAAGTCATCTCGCTAAAACGAAACTTGATTGCGTGACGGACTAAAATAATGTTTGATTTTAGCTTAGAACTTGATTGGCTGATAATTTTGAAAAGCTAAGCGAACGCAAAGCCAAAGCAATCACTTGTTAACTTTCGACACTCAATCGAAAACCGCTCTAAGAAATTTACGATAGTTGACCGTGGTATGTCCTCGGCTAACGCCTCCGTCGTGAATCCACGACCGAAATTTTGAGCATGCAATGACGAAAAACGTGGAAAAAAGGAGCATATATCACGATAAACTATCGTAAATCTATAATTTACAACAACAAGCTTAAAATTGTTATGCGGCAAAGTCTTGAAGACGAGGGAAATTGCGGGGTGATTCTAGCGCGCGAGATCAAGCAATCTACCGCAGTATGTCAGCGGTATGTCAGCCAATCAGAAAACGAGAAACTGAGCAGTTCTTGTAGAACAGGATTTTCATAGTTTTCTCTCTGTTAATCAGCCACTACGTTACATGGCTGGATACAACCTGACAACACTGAGCCAAACGTTGATAGAAACACCAAACTTTGATAAATATTTGGATGAAGATTCATCTTTGCAGCTGTATCAATGTTTAACTGATATAACGAGTTAATCTTTTGACACTGCGCACGGAAAACTAAAAAGCGATCCACGGACACCATTCATAGCGAAGCTCCTGTTTTTGGCTCGCGCGAGCGCAGCACCGTCTATCCGTCCAACCACCGTCCGTCCGTCCGTCCGTCCAACCGCCCTCCACCTGCCACGCGACGACCAGCACACCTCTACTATTTCTAGCACCTTTTCTCCGAACAATAGGACAGCCGAACAGCGCGCTCTCTCAACTTACGATTTCCCAGTTCACAAGGCCATGAGTTCGAGTTCACAACCGAGACATTCTCTCCCTTTTTTACCCTGACTATCATTTTATTTCGCTCTTCTTTTCCCATTCTGGTATTTTTCCCAAGAAAAAGAATACCTACATCTGGTGCATCAAGATTTGCCCATCACTACCAGATGACGTTTCAATGTAACAAAAAAATAGTTTTTTTTGTTTTATTTTATCCTCTAGTATTTCCCTTTTCACTAGCCGTGATGAGATATAACTCAAGCTCCACCCATAGGTTTGCCTGTGTTTGACTGTAGAAGGTGCGAAGAGCGCGTAAAACCAAAACACAAACAAACGTAACAGGCTGCTCCAGGGTCACCAACCTTCGACAGATCCCTATAGTTTTCCGGATCTTTTAGGTCCAGTGTCTCTGACTCAAAGTTCCTGAGAATCCAAGGGAATACAGGGTACTGGTTCAAATCGCAGTAGGTTCTTCCTACAGAGAAAAACACAGCAACATTAACAGTTTATATAATAAGATGGAATCTTAGTACTGCGTTCAGTGGTCCATACGCTGTTTCTTTATGATGCTTGGTTCAGTACGTGTAGCAACGAAAAGGATGTCACTAGGTAACAAACACAAACGGAAGTTTCATACAAAAATGGTGCACGTCGTGGGCTTGGATGTCTTAAGCCTGGTTTCCATATAGTCGTCCGAGTCGTCCTGGTTGTCCCAGTCGTCCCAAAATATCTTCAGGCAACCGGAACGACCCAGCAGTTTCCATATGGTCGTCCCAGTCGTCCCAAACGAACTGCTCAGACGCCGCCATTTTAAAAGCATACAATTTGCTATGAACTCTGGGATATCCAAGTGTATTCTGGGATATGTTTGGGTCGTCCCGGTCGTTTGAGGGTAGTTTCCATACGATCGCTTCAGTTCGTTGTCAGTCGTCCCAGTCGTCCGGATATAACTCAATTCTATCGGGACGACCCGGGTCGTCCGAGTCGTTTGCGATCGCCTCATAGTGTTTCCATATGATCGTCCCGGTCGCCTGAATATATTTTGAGACGACTCGGACGACTATATGGAAACCAGGCTTTAAGTGGAGTAACAGCAACAAGGAGCAAGATTCAAGAATTCTAGACAATTGACCCATTCAGCTTGCCTCTTTGATTGCCTAATTTCAGACCACGTGACATCTCTCCAGAGGATTCAGTGCTTTGTTTTCGAATTCTAGAAACTTATACATTTCCGCCTGGGATACAGAAAAAAACATTACTGAAGGGAAAAATCAGGTGATCTGAAATGAGCAACCGAGGCAAACTAGTAATGGTAAACCTATGGATTCGAGTGCAATATGCCCTTTGCAGCTAGCAGTCACGTGCTGATAAAATACATAACTTCATCAACGAATGAATGGAGCTCGTGATCCCCATGGGAAAGGCATTGCCATGGATGCTGGAGAGCAAGCTATTTTTTTGAAAACGCAGTTTTAGGAAGATAGACAATCGATTGGAGGTGGAACATAGCATTTACAAACGGATTTTGTTAATAACACTACCGATCTCGTACAAGGCCTTTGAATATATGAAGTCAGATTATTTTTGCTCTCCATGTACAACCACGTGATTGGTCAGCTGCAAAGGGCCTATTCGGCATTAATTTGAACGAGTGATGGGCGAATGCAATTTGAACTCTTTGAAAAATCTCATGAGTTCAAATTAATCCCGAATTGCACGAGAAAGCCATATGATTACTTGTTAATAATATTCATGCGCGTATATTTGTGCTTTTTGTCGTGATGTTATTCAAAGATTTTGCTTCACTTTTTCAACTTCTCCCGGCTGTAAATGTGGAAATCTCTATTTGTTATTGTTCGACATTGTTGCAAAAGTTTGGAAACACCGTCGCCACGCAGTCAATCCAATTCATGAGTTCTGGTTGGGTATAGTTTGTTCACATCTGAGGTATTACATGATTTGGCACTCAGGTATTACATGATTTGGCACTGGTATTACACGATTTGACACTGGTGTTTAGCATAAAAACAGCTGCTCTCATGCAGTCAATCCAATTCATGAGTTCTGGTTGGGTATAGTTTGTTCACATCTGAGGTATTACATGATTTGGCACTCAGATATTACATGATTCGGCACTGGTATTACATGATTCGGCACTGGTGTTTAGCATAAATACAGCTGCTCTCAGCCAATCAAATTCGAGAACTCGTTGCATGTGTATTATTAAGGATTTTATAGCCAAATACTAGGGTTAGGGTTATTGGTCCGTACCGTAGTTTTCTGTTAAACAAGGACCCGCACTATAAAAGGGTCAAGACCCTTCCCCTTCCCACTTTTTGAATATCAAAATCATAACAGTCAAGCAAGTAATCAGTCTCCTGTTAGAATACTAAATTGCTGAAGCTAAAATTAAAATAAGCCAAAGAAAGTAAACAGCAGGAAGCTAGTTGCTCGCTATTTAATGTATTTTTAGAATGTATTTTTATACTTTTCGATTTGAATTTTGAGCGATACCAAATGTCAGAGATCATTCAAGCGGAGCACCACATGTTGCAGAGCTTTGAATAGAGCTGTTCACTTGATAAAGGCTGATTGGCAATCAAGGTGTCTTCAACCTAGTTGATGCCCTTTTATAGTGCGGATCCTTGTTTAACATACATCATTGTTATCATATGAACAAAGACTGATTGACAACTGAAGGTGTCTTCAACCTGGTTGATGCCCTTTTATAGTACGTGTCCTTGTTTAACATACATCATTGTTATCATATGAACAGAGATGTTCACTTGACAAAGACTGATTGACAACTGAAGGTGTCGTTAACCTGGTTGAGGCCCTTTTATAGTGCAGGTCCTTGTTTAACATACATCATTGTTATCATATGAACAGAGATATTCACTTGACAAAGACTGATTGACAATGAAGGTATCTTCAACCTGGTTGATGCCCTTTTATAGTACGTGTCCTTGTTTAACATGCATCATTGTTATCATATGAACAGAGATGTTCACTTGACAAAGACTGATTGACAATGAAGGTGTCTTCAACCTGGTTGATGCCCTTTTATAGTACGTGTCCTTGTTTAACATACATCATTGTTATCATATGAACAGAGATGTTCACTTGACAAAGGCTGATTGACAACTGAAGGTGTCTACAACCTGGTTGATGCCCTTTTATAGTGCGGATCCTTGTTTAACATACATCATTGTTATCATATGAACAGAGATGTTCACTTGACAAAGGCTGATTGACAACTGAAGGTGTCTTCAACCTGGTTGATATCATATGAACAGAGATGTTCACTTTGACAAAGGCTGATTGACAATGAAGGTGTCTTCAACCTGGTTGATGCCCTTTTATAGTGCGGATCCTTGTTTAACATGCATCATTGTTATCATATGAACAGAGATGTACACTTGACAAAGACTGATTGACAATGAAGGTGTCTTCAACCTGGTTGATGCCCTTTTATAGTACGTGTCCTTGTTTAACATACATCATTGTTATCATATGAACAGAGATGTTCACTTGACAAAGGCTGATTGACAACTGAAGGTGTCTACAACCTGGTTGATGCCCTTTTATAGTGCGGATCCTTGTTTAACATACATCATTGTTATCATATGAACAGAGATGTTCACTTGACAAAGGCTGATTGACAACTGAAGGTGTCTTCAACCTGGTTGATATCATATGAACAGAGATGTTCACTTTGACAAAGGCTGATTGACAATGAAGGTGTCTTCAACCTGGTTGATGCCCTTTTATAGTGCGGATCCTTGTTTAACATACATCATTGTTATCATATGAACAGATGTTCACTTGACAAAGACTGATTGACAACTGAAGGTGTTTCAACCTGGTTGAGACCCTTTATAGTACGTGTCCTTGTTTAACATACATCATTGTTATCATATGAACAGAGATGTTCACTTGACAAAGGCTGATTGACAACTGAAGGTGTCTTCAACCTAATTGATGCCTTTTATAGTACGTGTCCTTGTTTAACATACATCATTGTTAACATATGAACAGAGATGTTCACTTGACAAAGGCTTCTTCAATCTGGTTGATGCCTTTTTATAGTGCGGGTCCTTGTTTAACGCATTTCAGAACGTTTTTATCATCCCGTTTTTCAGTCCCCCTTCCCCGGGGTTATTAGCCACCCTTGAACCCCTGCAAAGTTTTATTACCTCAGAGCTTATAAGCAGGATTTTCAATTCCTTTCGTTATTTGATGAACCAGCAACTTACCTGCTATAGTGTTTAGGTACATGAGGTACTGAAAATTCTGCACTTCCCCTCTCTGCCATCGTGACGTCATCGTGGATTTTTGAAACAATCGTTTAGGTGAATAGAGGGACGCCGCCCTAAAACACAAAAACATCGAAACAAATGTTCAAAGCGTTGCTACCTTATTACCCCCCGTGACTCTTAACATAACCTAGAAAAACATTCAATCGTGTATATATATCGCTGACGAACTCTTAATAACGTTTTTGGAGACTTTGGTGAGTTTTCATGTAGCTGACGCTAGCTGACATAACGAAACTTACTAAACCAATCAGACTGCCAGGCCTTGAAAACCCTTCAAATGCTGCTCATGTCTCTTGAGACATTAAAATCCAGTCAAACGGACGTTTTTGTTCTGCTGATTTTTCCTTCGTACTTTAGTTTTGTTTTAGAAGTCACACTTTGGTGAAACAGTGGCCGGGAACGGGTTAGTCTAGAGAGAGGAAATGTACAGGCTTTCAGCCAGTCGGGACTCAAAAAATCGTTCGTAACAAAGAAGTTTCCGTAAAGTGGGGTTCGACTGTAAAAGTCTTGTAAATAGCCCAAAGAACCTGGTAAGATTGAAGAAAGAATTCTACGTAAAACTATACGGTTAGCGATCGAAGCAAATCCATCAGTGTCATCTTAACTTCAATTTACATCAACGAATTGTGGGACCAAGAGTGGCCGAGTGGTAATGCATGTATCAATGTTAAGCCGCAGGGGGGGAGGGGGGGTCTCGGGCAGATGTGCGGCATTTGATAAATCTTGGCATCCCCACCCTGGGGAATTTGATTACAAGCTTTGCCACAGGGTGTGGACATTTGAATTCAACCGCTTGAGGACTGTGTCCTAGTCTCTTGTTTCCCGAGTCGCCATCTTGGATGTTGGAAGGTATGAATTTCAAAAATGCGTTTTTATCTGTTTTCATAAGTTAAAAAGACCGCTTCACATTTATTTGGGATCACCTCCAGTTCCCCCATTGTCTCAGCTGTATAGATATACCTTAAGGAAAAATTTCGTTGCCCATGATCACAATTGACCATTTTTTTTTTCCCAGGGTGGGGAATTTGACCAAAAATTCTCGAAAAAAGTCAAATGCCGCACATCTGCCCGACCCCCCCTCCCTCCGGCTTAACATGCACAAAGCGCTCGTCTCTCACCTCTGTAGCCTGGGTTCGATTCCCGGACTCGGCATCACATATGTGAGTTGAGTTTGTTGGTATCTCACCCTTGCTCCGAGGTTTCTCTCCGGGTTCTCCGGTTTTCCTCCCTCCCGAAATACTAACATAAATTCCAATTCGATTTCGTAATGCACGTTTAAAATGAGCCAAATCTTCTAAGTGCTATGTGGGTAAATTATACGGTACGACGAATTAAATTATAAGAATAGCATCACTAACCTTGTTTGTGGAATTCCGTAATACGTGCCCACCCCTACAGGGGGAAGAGCTCTTACAACCTTCTTGACCGTCTCTTGTTCGGAAAACTTGAACATCGCAGACGCTTAAAATGATAAGGTATCAAAGCGTGTCAGTCACTAATTAAATAATGTACTCTGCTCTATCTTATCTGTCAGCGACAGCAAAATTCCGAAGCTCGCAAAATGGAGAGAGAGGTAAGAACACAGGAAGACGCAAGTAGACATTCGTTGAATAAGTGCTTCAAATAACGTCAACTTCAAGCTTAAAGTTTATGGCAACCACATTATGCAGCTGCAGAAATATTAGTTGGAAACCGTACAACGCATGACAATAGCGGATTTAAGATATGGCGACCACGGACTACGACTACGGTTGGACGTGCCTAGCGGTCGGCTAGAGTACTTGGCCGAGTACGCAAAGAATGGCGCGAAAATTTCAACGTTTTGGCGAGACTGAGGTGAAGCCATCGCGTTGCCGACCGAATTGACCCAAAATTCCCACATAAGCAATGCCCAGAAATGCTGTAAACTCGAACAGAAAGCAATTTATTGTCTATTTTAAATGTTAGCTATTGAAATATCCAAAAGAGTGGTGACTTTCTTACATTAAATCCGACTAACGTACTCTGTTGTGGTGACTACGAAAAACACGCCGACTTCTCACCGTCGTGGACTCGCTACGGTGCAATGAAACCAACGAGAGTGTCTCGTTCAAGTCCTTTATTGGCACGCGTCCGTAGTCGTAGACCGTAGTCGTCGTATCTTAAATTCCCTAATAATAATAATAATAATAATAATGATGTTGGTGATGATAGAGCGGATTTCAATTAGTGTCGGAAGCTAGTGTTTTGGTCTTGCGTTTACTAAGCTCTCCTATTGGCTGAGAAAGTAAACCAACCAATCAGAATCCAAAGTAAAACCAAACGCAAATTGGTATTGGTTTTGCTTTGGTTTGTCATTGGCTCACAGGGAAGCCATTTATGAGTTACTTGTGATTACTCGCTCCTATGATTGGCTGGCTGTGGGTAATTTACGTTTGATTTTACTACACTCAACTGAAAACCGCGCTAACGGTGACGATGGTAATGATGATAGAGCAGGTTTCAATTGAGTGTCGAAGGTTTTCCATGATTGCTTTGGTTTTGCGTTTACTTAGCTTTTCTATTGGCTGAAAATGTTTTGTAATCAGTCAGCGAATCAAATTCCAGAGTAAAACCAATCGTGGTTTTGGTTTTGGTCCATCACGCCATCAATCCACGATTGCGTTTACTTTTCCTCCTGATTGGTTGCTTTCTCATGCCAGTGAAACCAATCGGTATTCACTTTAGTTCGTGATTGGTTCGTTGTAATTGCTTCGTTGTAATGAATTGCTTTAGTTTTGGTTTTGCTACAGTCAATTGAAACCTGCTCTAATGATGATGATAATGATGGTGCTGGTAACCAGGTGACGATGAATAACGACATTTCGGCCTGAACTGAAGTCGTGTAAACTAGAAACATAAGGAAGCGTGCATTACGGCGGAAAACACGTGACTTACTTCCATTTGCAAAGAAGACCTCAACGGCGCAATTTTGTAAGAGATATCTCCGTGAAAACACGGCTTTAATTTGATCGATGGGCCATTTGCCGTGAAGGCCATCCATGTAGAGTAGGACCTGTAACGCAAGCATAACACGTTTTGTGGCAAGTTCCATAGTCACGCAACTGTGTCTTAAGTGACACAAACATAACGAATACTCAACAAACTGTCAACATTTTTGAATTTCAGATCTTCCAGTGCACTTTTACCCGACCTAACTGGCGAACAAATTACACATACAAACTCCTCCCGCAACGCGCAATCGGCGATCTAACTATTCTAGCTAATTGTGTGAACTAAATCTCCCATCAATATTATTAACATCGTCAAATCCCTATTACAAGCCCGAGGGCTTATAACCTGGATGATATAAACGTACTAAAATGCGTTACAACAAAACTACTTTAACGCTCTGACACTAGTCTTTTCACTATCTACACAAAATTTTAAGTATTCATGAAACGCATTACTAGTATTCAAGCATGAAACTGAACTATAAAAAACCGCTTTTTCAGTCTCTGAATTTCTAACGAGACCTGAAACAACCATGGGGGCTGATCAAAGCCAGGTCCCGGCTAATCCACAGATCGAATTGGAATTTAGCGTGTTGGTTTTTGCGGAGGGAGGAAAACCGGAGAACCCGGAGAAAAACCCTCGGAGCAAGGGCGAGGTACCAACAAATTCAACTCACATATGGCGCCCCGTCCGGGAATCGAACCTGGGCCACAGAGGTGAGAGGCGAAGCGCTTAACCACTGCGCCACCATGTCAATTTTAAGGCGAGGTTGGCTTATGTCCAGGGGGTGGGCCTATAACCGGAGGAGCTCATAGCAGGAGGAGTTAACCGGGATTTTACGGTACGGTTTTCCTCAGCTTCACCTACTGAACTTTTAGCTCACAAGGTGCCTCCTCCACAGGCTCTTCCAAGGGATTCGAAGCGCGCGGTCGGAGAAGCTGGGACGAGCGCAAAACGCGAGCTTTGACGGGAAGGAGAAACAGAGGACGAATTCACAGCGGTTTCGTTGTTATTGACTGCCATTTTGAAAGGTAACCAAGCCATTTATGGCATCGAGGCTGGAGTTGAGACCGCTTTGTTAGAGGCTTGTATCTAGTTAACATGATAATCAAAATCTATCCATATTCATAGGAAGAGGGTTGAATTGGCCCTTTACCTACAACCCTGAGTATTGAGTCTTGGATTTACTTAGAAAGGAGAGAGGGTCAACTCCAGCCTCCATGTGAGGCCGAGGCTTGATCATCTTAGTCATCTTTCAAGGACAATGAATTGGACTTGAAGACTCACCTCAGACTCGACAACCTCGTTCCCAGGGGTCTTTACGCGCCTAATCTAAGAGGTTGCAGACTCGATACCCCGCAACGTACACAGCGGTTACACGAATGAGCATGCGTAGAACTTAGCGTTTTAATTTCGAACATTGACATGTTTCTGTTCGCTCAGCTATAGTGGCGTTTATTTTACTAATGGGAATTTTATACTACAGGAACAACTAATGACCATAGTGAACGCCTCAGCAATGCAAAAATAATTGACTCAATGCTTTTGACGGAGATAAATCTTATATCTGTTATAAAATCACTCACATATAACGGGTACTCTTATTGGCTAAAAGCTACGGTTCATCTAATAGAACAGAACACGAAGCTTGCTGGTTATGTTATGAACGAAAGCAATAAAGTCCAAACTATTGAACAATGTGCACGAACGATCTAACTTTGCTGGGGGAGCCAGGGTGGCGCAGGGGAGCCAGGGTGGCACAGGAGAGCCAGGATGGCACAAGGGAGCCAGAGTGGCACAGGAGAGCCAGGGTGGCGCAGGAGAGCCAGGGTGACACAAGGGAGCCAGGGTGGCACAAGGGAGCCAGGGTGGCACAGGAGAGCCAGGGTGGCACAAGAGAGCCAGGGTGGCACAAGGGAGCCAGGGTGGCACAAGGGAGCCAGGGTGGCACAAGGGAGCCAGGGAGCCAGGGTGGCGCAGGAGAGCCAGGGTGGCACAGGAGAGCCAGGGTGGCACAGGAGAGCCAGGGTGGCGCAGGAGAGCCAGGGTGGCGCAGGGGAGCCTGGGCGGCGCAGGGGAGCCAGGGTGGCGAAAGGGAGCCGGGGTGGCGCAGTGGAGCCGGGGTGGCGCAGTGGTTAATCCCGGAGGGTTTTTCTCCGGGTTCTACGGTTTTCCTCCCTCCCGCAAAAACCAACACGCTAAATTCCAATTCGATCTGAGGATTATAGTCGGGTCCTGACTTCGATCAGCTCCCATGGGTGTTTCAGGTATCGTTACAAATTCAGAGTTTTCACTTTCCAACTTTGCTCGATCCATCATTTCGACGTGTTGGATCTCGTTGGATCGTGTTTGTCCAACATTTTTTGATCAACATTGCTAGATCAAACGTTGGATGAAGTTTGCTTTTGTTCAAACATTAATTTCATCCAACAATTCTGTTCGACCAACGAATGTTGTAGTGTTTGGCCTTGAGTCTTCCAACAAAGTTGTATCGAAGCGAGACACGCCTACACTGTTAGCCAATCAGTACTCGCCATTTTATTTTCGTAATTAGGCACTTTCGCTTCCGTGTTAGCGCCATTGGTTCAATGGTTCATTCGTCTGTCAATATTTGACAGTGTTTTCCCGCCACCCCAATATTTTCATCCAACCAAGTTGGATAGTGTTATCCAACAATGTTACTTAGACCAGAACCTAAAATTCAATTTTCATGTCTTTGGTTTATGTTACCAACACTTGGGATGACGAGAAACCGACTGAGTTCAGTGATCTCTAACGCCTATAACATAGAACAAAGACCTGAAGAATGAACCTGATGGCTTGAGTGTAAAACCAGGTACTAATAAATAAAACAGTTAACGAACTACCAGTTAAGAAACAAAACACTACATAGAATCAGACCATGAGACAGAACAGACAGCCAGAGATCGGCAGAGTGAAAAACGCAGGTGGGAAATGGAGGTATCTTCCCAGCGAGACGATATTGGTTTCATTTCCGAATCGCAAGGAGAAGGTTAATAACATTGGATTATCGGGACTACAATGAAACGCGATTTAAGCCCTTTCCTTCCGCGAATAACGCTCGTTCAAAGTCGTTTAGCGAGCAGGCTTGCTTCTCAATTCCATTCTTCTTCATTATTAAAACGCCAGATGAAGCCTAATTATTAATTCCGCTTATTGGAAATCAATCTATATTTATACTGACAAAACGATAATTTTCCCACAATTTAATTTCAGAAAAGTTTATTATTACACTGTTATTAATTAAGCCCGCGAAGCCTAAACAGTGGCTGTCATGGCGATGTTATAACGGTGACAATAGTCGGCTAGTGGTTCCGTGTAATATCCCGCCGTGTCAAAGTTCGACGGACTAATAATATCACTCCACTACGTCCCACTGATACTATTATACTGCGCCAACGGAACGCCCACCTTAATAACTGAACTTCACATTCAATAAGAAAACTAATATAAAATAGCTCAAAGTGTAACAAGAAATGGTAACTAATCTATGTAAAAACTAGTGTAATCTAACTCTGAAACGAGACAAAATACGCGTATGGCGAAATGTTTAGATAGCTTTAAAGAAAAGGTACTTAGTTTTGAGTTGATTTCGATGTAGATCAAAGCTGTGAGCTTAGTTTCCAGTGTTATTGAAAACGTTTGAAATGGAAGAACTTCAGAGCTAAATCAAGATACTTCAAAATGAAAATACATCAACGTGTTTACACTTGATCAACATAAACTTGACATTGAAGAAAATAAGGTCGGATTAATCGAAAGAAGCGTTGTAACAAAGCTTAACTACATCAAAGGAAATTGTTTCCAACATGGCCGTCCGGGGCGCGCTTCGTTTAGTAAATCATGGGGTTTTTCAACCAAAGCTCATGATCCACTTATTCTCCCAAATTTGGTGCTCCTTTGGTGGGCTGCCCGAGTTAATTAACTGCTACAGGTCCACAGATGCTTGGCTTCGCTTGACATGGTCAAGTTGATTGTTTAGTAAATGTCGGTGGGACTTCAGAATCCGCATTATTAGTCAGTTGAATTTTATTGAGTTGAAACTGACACGGCAGCCAATAAATCCGCACGAAAAGAATGCATAATATTGGGATTGTCACAGCGATACTATAGCTACTCAAAGAGGCGGCCGAATTGAAAAGAATAAAACCGGATTCGTACATTGTTCAAAAGCCACAAGACACCAAAACAAAATTGGATACCTCTAAATGCGAAATAAAAGTAAGATAGAAGACAAAATCTGATAAAAATTAATTTGATGAAAAAAGCCAACCGAACAGCGAAGAGAGTGGAAGCATTTGTTGAATGAAGAGTGTCGAAAAGGCAGCAATTCTGATTTCGAACAAGACACAACCAGCACGTATCGAAACAAGGCAACTTGAGCAACACGTGTTGGAAAAATATTACTCCAAGTGATGGACAAAAGCGGCGGGGCGATATCGTTTACCGCGAGGCAGCAAATGTCTAAATAACTTTTGAATTGCCGAACCTGTCTATCACAGTGTTCGGAAAGAAAACAATTAATGTCACCGATCGGAAAAATCCTACTGGAGAGCCGCGTTGAATTAAAAGAAGTTGATTGAAGAGCCGAGTTAAGGCTTATCTAAAAACTAGTCACGTGTCTGCGACGTAATATAATTTTGAAAACTAGCATTTATTTCTAGTGTGATAAAGTTTCCAGTTATTGGAATAATAATTTTTTGTACTGTTATGTTTAAAAATTACTTCGTGTAAAAACATAGAAAACGTATTTGACGCTGTTAAACACCGTTTGCTTGTTGTTGTGAATAATGGTTTCAATTAAACGTTTCTTGAAAGTCAAAGGTTTTTTTTAGATGGGGGACCCCCGTATCCGTGATGCTCTGCGATTGCATAAGCTGGCTTGATTTTGAATAAAGAACGCACAGTACGACTGAGAGGCATACTGTGATCGTGAAACCAATAACAGAAAATTGAAAAGCTTCTACATCGTTTTGCTGCTCTAATAATGTAAAAGAGGAAAAAAAAAAAAATCAGTAAACATAAATGTCCAAATAAGAAAACCTCTAATAAACGACACATGCATTTTACTAAAGAGAGTAGAGCGTTCGAATGAACTTTAAATCTAGAACGAGCTGGTATCGGCACAAACTGCCTAAAATAGCAAAGCACATTCAAGTAATCGTGTTCCTAATGTAATATCGCCATCTACTGAATTATTTCACTACGTAAAGCACAACGGTTGCGGAGTTTTATTGAAGACACACTTAGGTAAAAACATTACAATACGAAATCAAGTATTACAGTACTTTTATGTTTATGCAATTTTGATTTGAACAGTGCTCGAACTATAACAACCCTGCGAGATGGAAGACATTTCTTGTATTGTGGCAAAAGAAAAGCGAATTATAGCAACAAAAATGAAGCCAGCAAACACGGAGTTTTATCCAAGAGGTGTGTTAAGACAACGCAAAGGACTGATGCTGCGTTTCATGGGACAAGGCCTCTCTATGCAATCGTTTCTTCTTCACTCCAGTCAGCTTTTACAGCAGTTGAACACAATTCTTGAACAAAAAGGTGTCGCAAAAATAATATTATTTTCACTCAAATGCAATACTGCCTAAAGGTTTTTCCTTCGATAACAGAACCGAACAAAAATACTTCGTAATCTTTATATATTACTTCTTCACTTAGCACATACAATAGTTATTCAGTACTATTCCAAGAATTGACAAAAACAATTTTTTTTATTCATTCTAACTCCAGCAGCGAAATTAAATACTATGCTACTAAGAACTTGAGGTATTTATTGCTTGGCAGAGAAAACCTACTTCCCAACAGCGTTGTTTTATCAAATGTTAGGAGCAAAGAGAACAAGTAATGCCTCAACACATGGTATACGTGCAAAAAACTTTGATTCACGGCCATTTTTAGTGCGATTTACATTCTCAAACGAGGCTCAAATATCTTTCCAATAATCTATCTAAAATCATCTTACTGAGAACGACTTTTAAGCAGTTATTCTTTACGAACTAATGGGTGGACAAGCTTTGTTCTGCATGGATCCAGACTAAGAGCTATTGTTTTGTTGCAAGCTAGATGACCTTTTCACGTTTATATACAAGACACTCTTGATCTCAAGGCAAAACTCCATATACCACTAAAACCACTTTGGACTCGCCTTAAACAGCGTGATTCAATTGAAGACCATATATTACGATTCTATATATATCTGTACTAAATTCAGTTTCATCGGCATAGTTGTACGCCTCGTGCTTGCGAGTAGAAACGAAATCAAGTTGATGGTTTCACAATTTAGCACTGCTAAATTCCCGCAATCTCTATATTTTCCATTTCTACCACACCGTGCATGATGGTAAAACTAAATCACTCCCGCCAAAGGTGTGGAAAACGTACTGTAAACGAGTATCACCGAGTGATTTGATGCATTGGATCCACATGAGGTTGAATTAACAACTCACCACCCAGGTTCAGCTAACAACCGTTACGACAGAACTCACAAAATTAACACTAACTCTTTATAAATAAACTACACAGTCCGGTTGTTCGAAGCAAAGGTAACTTTATCCCTAGGATAGCGCTAAGCTAAATCTGTATAATCGTATTCTGTTCAGTTTACCCTCGGGTTAGCTATTTAACCCCGGGATAGTGCTTACTCTTGCTTCGAACAACCGGGCACAGGAAAAATGGCCTAATAGCGAGCTTTGTAAAGATCGGAGAAAATAAAGTATTATATACTCTCATGACGCTGGGGGCAGTTCTAGAAATGTCTTACCTTGGAATAAAATCGCCGTTTTTAAAATGTAATCAGTAGCATCTTCAGTGTAATAAATTTGAAGGATTGGAATACAGGAATCAAAAGATTACTTTGGCGTAACGCCTTTTTTATCTCGGAAACTGATAAAACGACAACACAAGGTCTGTCGTTTGAAATGACTATTGTTAATTACATTTTTTATGTCGGGTTTGGATTGCGCCTCGAAACACAAAACACAGTACAATACAGGTCCGTACACTCATAAGACAACTAAGTTGTACCCGAACAATGTTTGAACTTGAGCTTTATAATTTGTGGAACATGTTTATTAAAATTCTCTAAAAATTTGTCACCTTGCAGTAAAATTGGGTTCAAGCTTTATAAACGTTCCGAGGCATTTTTTACACCCCAACTTCTGCGAGAATGCCAAGAATTCGATTTCGGTTGAAACTAACGCCTGATAGAACTGTAAATTCTAAGTCTGCATCCATGTAGTTTAAACTGAAAGGGAGAATTGTAATTGCATTTCAGAATCTTGACGTCGTTTATGAGTTTTAAGTTTTTAGGGTAAAGAATATCTGTATTAGCTAGCTTGAATATCACTACCCAGATGTGTTTTCTTTTTTGTATTTATTTGATTTAAATTACTTCATTGTTGTCAGCAAACTACTGGCAGAAGCAGACACGATCTAAAACAAGGACTGGGAAAGACAAATATAGCAGAAATTACGAAAGACTAAAAGTTAATCAGAAGACAAAAGGTGACATGACCACAAGGCGAGTTCCTTTCCGCCTCCTAATAATTTGACGACTGGAGACCAACCCAAACTCACTTTGAGCTATTGAAGTCTTGTTTTTTTTTTTAACTCGCGGCTATGGGAACATGAACTACCTAACGAATACTTTTTCTGCTGAAGCAAAGGAGAAATGACAAATTCGTTTGTTGATAGGCCAGTTTAATAGCATAGAGTTAGACTACAGCGTTTGTTGTTTAAAACAACTCGGCCAACTACCAGTACCTGCATGGAAGGCACTCCTTTGGAGTGGACCGCTTTCAGATAACATCTGCCGAATAGAGAATGGTCTTTTAGCAGCTTGGATCGACTGTGTTTCTGAACAATGCTTTTAGAAAATAACGTATTAGAATTACATGGCAATCTTTCCTCGTTTCAGGAACCTTTTCCTTTCATAACTGTATAATATTGGAATAACTTAGCACTTTGTACAAAATTTTATTACATAACTTTAGCACAGAATTGAAGTATCAGGTGTCTTCGCACCAAAACTACATACTTGAGCCTTAAATACAATCCAAAACGGGCGACATTTAAAGCAATATTTCTTCTAAAATCTAATCCCCTCTCGAGTCTTAAGAGGAGAAATTGTATCCAGAAGGACGGAGTTGAACAATATTTCATTCGATTAAGTCGATTGTAGCGCTCATAAAGTTAAAGCCACTAAAGGGTGTGTCCGAATGGCGTAAAGGAACTACATTCCTCTGACAAGAACGCAAAAATAATCAAAGGTAATGGTCGAAAGCCTTAGTTAAGGCCCAAACGATTAATTTCAGGAACGTGTCTAGATTGAGTCGAAGCTGTTAGGGTTCGTGGATAAATCCCTCGCTAGATTCCAAACCTGTTTGGCAGCCTGATCTAATGCGGTTTTCGATTTGGCCGCGAATAAGTCAACTCCCTTGAGGAAGAAATGCGGGCATCTTCTGCACTGCAGACAAGACACTAACTGAAGCAGAACACCATTTATCCTATCAAGGAGGGCTTCCTCTATCCACTCGAAGTCCCTCGGATGTTTTTCGCACTCGTAAAGAACTAAATTCTTCAGGTGTGAATATTCTATGGGTTCACCCGGGATACCCAAGTGTTTATCACATAAAGACTTCAATATGCTCACACACAACTTCCGACACCCACCAGTCAGTAATAGGTCCTCGGCATCAGTGAATGATAGCACCCATGCGTCCCCCTCTGTATTGACAGGTTTAGTAGAAGGATAAGTGTCCCGTGCTAGGAGATTGAATCCCCTGAGTTTGACGTTCGCTACAACAGATTGGCTAGGCCATAGCGAGTCAGTAGCGGGCCATGAGCAGGTATTCTGAGGCCATATTGAACCACAGCGGAAAGTGGGAATAAGTTCAACCGTGTATGTATCGGCTATTAAGAGGACTGTAGAGAAGCTGTTATTACCAACGAGTTGTGCTTGAGATTGGAGATTACCACGCCGAATAGCTTCAGCGACCAAAGATGTGAATCTCGAGCGCATTTTACGAGCGGATAAATAGCCAGACGCGGTGATGAACTCTGTCCACAGAGACATAGATCTCTTGCGTTCGTCGCTGAGCTTCAACATTGCACAGCCCGACGGGCAACCGTCGTCAATGAAATTAAACACCCCCATTTGGTTCAGATACAAGCAAACCTCGAAGTGCCGAGGAGATACAATATAGAACCCAAGATATCTTCCATCAATCTGCTTCAGAGATGAGATGAACCGAGGTTCAAGAGCTTCCACATGCTTGAGAATCTCTGGTACAATGCGACACACGTTGGATATCGCCTGATACAGCTCGCTCTTTCTTCTATGCACTAAACTGCTTACGAAGTGTTTCATGTTGATATGACACTGGCCAGAGAAACAGGCCATATCAAGTGGTGCGTGGATGAGTCTCTGTCGCTCGAAGCGAACCTTGTGTTGGACTCGGCAGTCCTGAAATGAATTCGTCTGTCTGTAGCTGGTGATTTCAGCGGTTGGGGTTTTCCGGTGCATGGTATTAAGGTGCCATAGTCGAACCAATTGAACCTGTCATGGCCTATTAATCTCCTTAACAAAGACCAAAACCGACTCTGCACCAATAAAACACGAGGGGTCGGATATTTCAGCCGATCATTTAAGATTCATCTCTCTTGCTACGACGTTTTCTGCTTTGGGTCTCTGTTCTTCAGGTCGAGCTTAGGCCAACATAGTATGGGTTACCCCCACTTAGGTTTGCTCTAACATCCACAAAATACGCTTTCTGGTCCAAACCCGCTTGTTTAAGAGGTAAAACTCTCCTTATTTCATCGCTCTTTATCACATGCCGAGCAGTTTGCTTATCTTATTAAACTCTATAAACAACGACCGCCCACTGCTTGTGTATTATTGCACGAGATATTGAAACTTTGCGGTAGGATGCTCACTGTTATTACGAGCACTGAAGCACGAAGAACCAGAAACGAGCTTTATTAGCCCGAGTGGTTGGATCTGGAGGACCTAGACTTCGTTTGAGTATCAGTTACACAACCTAAACAGAAACTGAAGTACCTGTCGAGCCATGTTTTGTCCACAGGGGCCACATTCATTATTCGTTTAATAACTCAAAGTTTATTGCGTTAAAATAAATTTGTCAGTGGCGGCCTTGAAAAGCAATAAATCAAGAGCAAACACGAGCGGCAACTAGCCAGCCGGCAAAGATCAGCGACATGGAAATCAGCGAGCGTTTCGCCGATCTAAACCAGTAGTCTTATTAGTAGCATTTAGGTAGTAATTTAGGAGCAGGGGCAACTGTTTGAACATGCTCAGGTTATGGGTATTTACAGGTTTTAGAAAAAGGTGCGAAATGCAATTGGTCCGAGTGAAAACCTAATAAGACGATCAAAACAACAGCATGGGATTTGGAGGTTTAGCGGTTTTGCGATTGGGGCGTGAGATCACCTAAAGCCGATAATACTTCTTTGAGATAAACACTTCCCAAGGTGCAAACCAAGAGGGCCTTCAAATCCTCTTCTGGCTCAAGGGCAGTACAGGAAGTTAAGGCTAGTTGTATGGAGATATTATTAACCGCGGCAGATTAGCATAGCGTCGCATGATCCTCCACTGCTGGATTACCATTCAATATTGACCTGAACTGAACCGCTAAACCATTAACGGGGCGCTTTTCTACAAACATCACAGTCAAATATACAATACGAGGACAACAAAACTGCCAGCCTGTGTGTCAAAACGTATTTACATCAGGACAGAAATAGCCCTAGAGGAGCGTTTGATAGTCCCCCTTGATTGCACTGCTAAGAATACGGTCGGAAATGTCACTGAAGTTTGCCCAATTTAATGTTCATTACGGGATCCATCGATTTGTCTTACTCATCCGTTGCATTCTAAATAGCCGGATCTAAGTGCAACTCTGCAGAGAAGCGATCTCCGGTGCTATCCAAATAAGTCAATAAAGCGCTTATTATCCAAGTCTTGAAAGCCATCGATTTTCATTGAGCACCAAGAATGAGCACTTGGGCTCTTTTCGCGGGCTGTTCTTTGATAAGCAAGAGCCCACTTGAAACGACCAGTTGATTCCGTTGCTCCACCAGCGCGTGTAATTGGCCCCGCTATTTGATAAAGAGCCGTCTTTTGTGCGGTATGACGTCATCGTATTAGGGGGAGCTTCAGACGGGTAAACAAAAGCCGAGATGATTAAAATTGGACATAGCAGTTATTGATAATAAAACTGCTAATAAAACTTCTCCACGCTTGGCGAGGCTTGCAGATTAAACCCGCAAACGCGCGCCATGGAATTAATTAGTTGCCAATCAAATGATCGTTCACAGACACAAGCGAGTTTACCTTTGAAAAACAACGGTTTCGACCCTGTGTTGAAGGCAGCCGTTTTGTAGTATTTGCTTAAGGGTGGAAGTGGTTGTTAATTGAATAAGCATCATCTTTTCGTGACCTGCCATGGAATTATGAATTGTACACATTCGACTTCATTTAGACTTCGTTTCGTGGAGCGGTTCTATTTCGGGAAGGACGGCCAGCCTTGTTCCACGGTAGAGCTTTTCAATGATCACTTAACTTTCAAAAGCACGCATTGTTTCTCTAATGGTTCAAGGAGCAATTACCTTTTGTCAGGGAAAAGCACCACAATTTATTCTAGCCGTTTTCTTGACAGATACTGGTACGCCACGCTAGCATTTACAAACGCAGAGAACACCTAGCGGGCAAACGATATGTGACCAAGAAACTTTATGCGAGAAGGAATTTCGAGGAAAACATTGTACGAACATCGTACGAACGAAAATATTGTACGAACAATAAATTGGCCCTGTAAAATTAGAAAGTGTAAGTTGACTTTTTGAGAAAAGACATTTTGAAGGGAAAGCTGACAATGAATTTGCATTATAAAATCAGAAATAGCGAGACCTTGTTTTTTTCCAAACCTCAGCGAAGTCTACGTAGATATATGTGTTTTTAATCTTGAAGGTTTCGCCGCAACAAAAAAAATTTAAACACCACCTTTTTCTCCCCTTTTCGTCTATTTATTTATTTTCTCCAACTATATCTCACAATCTTAAGGAAAATTCTCAAGTGCGGTGTGAAAACAATTAAGGAAGAGAACTGAGACTGAGTTGTCCCTGTTTTCCAATCAGTGATACACATTCACTAGTACCCACTGAAACCTTCACGGGAACTAAACATAGCCCTGCAATGATTTCCCGTTTAACACAGCGAATTTACACAAGATGAATTATTTGGAAACTTGGATGATTTACAAAGCTCTGCCGTGAAACGGCATACTCGGGTTAAAAAATCAAAAATGAAAGACGTCAATAACACTGCAGTCTCTTCATCAGTGCCTGGGGCCATTCTACTGGTTCTGTGTACCTTTTCGAAGTTTTCTCTACTTAGTTACAAAACAAACGACAGGGAATCGTATTACTCTAACGCTTCTGAGTTTCATGTTTTGTATTTTGTGAAAAAAAGCCACAAGGAGAGGCGAGATAACCACAAGAGAATATACTTCTTTTCTTATTGGCTGGAGATATTCACAAAAAGTTTAATAAATAATCAAATTAAAAAAAACTGTCTATTGCGTCTCATTTTGCTGGGTTGTATTCAAGTTTTAACGCTTCAATTAAGTTGTATTTCTATAGCTCCTCTTGATCTCAGTAATAACCGTTGTTACAACTCCGGGATCATACTACAATCAACAGGTTTCTACTAAAACCGTAATGTTCGAGAACATATTTTTTTCAAAACGACTTTAATTTGTGAAAATGAAATCTCAACAAAATAGGAACCTATTATTTTGGGCGGAAATACTAACATTTTGAAATATGTATTTGATTTCCGACACGAGATAATAAGACAGTGATTTCCCACCCACTTGCCGCGAGGTAGATGAGCAAAATATGACCTTCATAGTAATTCTAGTTTCAATGACAAGGGCCAGGCAGGTGCAGAAATCGTGAAAAACATTGACGAACAGTATATCTAATGAACGTATAAAGATTTACGTTGTGTTTAGTAGGGAATAGTTTATCATGCGCAGGAAATACGGGGACATTTACGGCCACTTAATATAGGAATTACACATCAATAAAACTACCCCTGAGCTGAGATAGCAAATAACTGAAAAATTTAAAGTGCTTTCTCTCTCCTTGATGGAAAATGCAACATTACGTGACAGGAAGAACAGACAATATTTACTGCGTGGGATTAACATAAAACGCGTTCTGTAGTTATTTCCGGTATCGGTACCAGTTCTCAAATACAGATAAAGCAGATTCAAACATCATAGCCGATAAATAGTTTCTTGAAGCAAGACAAGAATTTACTGAGATTTGGACGAGTGTAAAGGCTCGATAGTCTGAATGGCTGGCAAAGAATATTTTGAGAATTCGAATCACATTTACTAAAGACATTTATGGTAAAGACAGAACTCGTCGAATATTTTAGTAAATTCCCTTAACTATTTCAAGCCGAGATGCTGGAATTCTTCTTTTGAAAATTCAGGTAAAACCAGGTTTCACTAGATATTGAATCCGATATAAAGCTATGGTGTCGACGTACTAAAATAATTATCTACTGTAAGTAGAAACTCATCCGAAGTCAGCGAAAATCAGCTCTGTGTTCAATTGCGATTATTCCCAGAGAAAAGCAGTATAACTTTAGCATAAATACAACAGAGTGGCAGACTTGAATACGAGGGCTTTTTCTTGTTGTCGCATGAGTTTTTTGGGGTTATTTCTGCTTCTGCATCTGTAGCTAATAAAACCTCTCACGTTCGCGCCGAAATGGTAGAACACAGCACGTTGAAGTGAATATATCGCTTCACTTGAAAAATGCAACCTTTACAAACACAAAATGCTTTCACAAAGCCTCAAGAGGTTCATAGAAAACCGTGAGTTTATTAAACAGACTAGGACCAAATAGACTGCCCCAAAAGAAAACACTCATTTAGACCCACAATATAATAAATACCATCAAAGATGGAGATGTCAGAAGAAACAATAAGCAAGCCATCAAGACCTGACGTCCCTTAGTCAGCTGGGTTATGGAGGTTTGTTTTGATGTTGTAAGTGAAATTAAAACCAGCTTAGACTAAGCCGAGGACAATATAGGAAGAACAATACAAGCAATTGGATTCTTAGGAACCATGAAAAATGTCGGAACATCGAGTTGACAAGGGGAAGATTTTTCGATTGTTTTTGCGTAGGTAGAAACTAATTCATACGCTAAAGCGATCATTCTGAAATCAGCTGAGTAACTAAACGAGAGTTAGCCATAAACTAAAACAAAGAATAATTAATTGCCACTCAAATTAACTTTTTTTCCATTTTAAGCGAAGTGAAATTCTTTTATGTAGGTTTAAAGTGCCAAGTTCTTTAATGCAATTTAGATCAAGAGTTCCCATATCATATTCTCCGATACTAAAAAAATAGGAACAAGTTAGTATTTCGGTGAACGTTAAACAAAATTCTTATACACTTTATAATCCCGAGGAACAGGTTTTGGATAATAACTTTTTTCGATAAGAAGCTTCGTTGAAGTAGGTATCGCAGAGTTTTAACAATATGCTATTTTCGCGACGTTTGAATTGTCAAGAAAAATAGTCGGATTCGATCAAGAGCGGGATAGACATCGGATAATAAACTGACATAATATGTTGGTTGGTTAGAAAACAACAGATAAAGAATGAGTACAATTTAATGTCAGTCATTGGGAAAAACCTTCGGCTGACTTCACGAGCTTATCCTTCGTTGAAGAAAACGAAAAAAGTCATGTGAAAAACAGTCAACGTCTCAGTTTACTTTGATAACGAATCTTGAACATAGAGGATTCTTTTGCGTAACTTTTATTATTTGTTTTGCGTTATGTTTAGGAAGATATATCAATTTTGAATGCAATTGACTTCCCGCCCTAGGTTTCGAAAACAACTTCAACATGTGAAACTTGGGTTTTGCTAGGCCTCAAAAACTTATATATACATCTTTAATTACTTCCACCAATAGACTAGACCAGCATAATTTCTTTAAAATACGAACACACAAACACATACGTACCGAACACACACTTCCGAGTTCCTAATTTTCAAATAATCATTGGGTCATTTTGATAAAATTCAAAAATATACAAATGTATAAGTGTAGGCATGGTTTCAATTCGAAAACAACAATTAAAACAGGTATCTTTTTGAGCTTTACTAAATTCAGTGTGATTTATGTGAATTTCTATATGACGACTCCCTCGAAGTGAGTGGAAGTAAAAAGAAAAATAAGGCAATAATGATAGAGGCATAGTTTTCTTTTCAAACCTGGAGCCCACTTAGAATATAAGGATTACAATACTCTGTGAAATCTTGGCAGTTACAAAGGGGCTAATGGGTTTGAAAGTCAGCTGAAGCGGAGTTCTTTATGTATGCAACCAGGTTAACGCCCTCGACAAACTGTTCACGACTAAAGAAAGTTTTAAAAGGAATACCCAAGATATAGGTTCACCCATGAAAAGAAACCATTCATTGACTTTACGAGGCTGTTAGTTTGTCTTATGTCTGCTGAACCCAAGCAAGCTTATTATTCTCATTATACGCTTTACATATAGCGCAGATTTTCAGTCAAGACAAGGCCGCGTTTCCAGGCATAGGGCCTTTGTTTTTCAGTCAAGAGTGTTCACGCTGGTCATGACTCGTCGTGTATTCACGGTTTCGACTTAGGGTGCGTTCGATTGACCGTATTCCGGAATCATCAATACAAATCGAACATATCGGCACTTTAAGCCACTGGAATATTATTTGTTAATAATTGGATTTTGAATTTCATTATTATACCAGGAGGCATGCAAAATGGCCTGAACCAGTGATCTCGAGACGTTATTCCATCTATTCTTATTCCGGAAAACGGTCAATCAAATGCACCCTTAACATGCACAAAAATTACCTCACTCATCCTTCATTTTGTCTATCTGGCTTGCCTACTGTAATTATTTGTTACTGTTAGCTTCGCAAATTTATTCCCCATTGTCAATTCTTTAACCAAGAATTAGCGAGTACTCAATTCTTTCCACATCCAAAAACAGAAATACACACGGAAGCGTTTTCAACATCGCTACTTCAGATATTGAATGGTTACAAGACAAGATATCATTAATACAAGCTGAGCAATCTTTCTCTGATATTCACAAACCTTAGGGTCCAACTTGCGATATTCATCGTCATCTTCATCTGCAGAGAAAAACAACGCGGTCGACGTAACAGTGAGGGAGCCTGGGGCCACTACACACGGGGCAATCACGTGACAGCTCGTCGTGAACACCACGTGACCGGCGTCGTCTCGTTCCAAGCTCTTTTCCTCTACCGTGACGTCACCGACTACGTCTTCGTCGTCAAGAGAGTAGGAGTCCTCGATAGCTGAGGAGGAGATCTTGGCGAAGTTCAGCGTGTGTTGCGTCTCCGTTCGCAGCTGTTCAGTTGCTATGGAGACCATGAAGAACATTTTTTAAGGAAACAATTTTGAGGGTAGGAGGAGGTAAAAATTATGTTTTGAAACTTGCCTTTTGGCCTGTATATTTATCAATCAACTGATGCCCACGAACAAAACTTTGCAATGTTCAGCGGCTATTCGTTTAGATAAAGTTATATAATTCGAATTTTTCAGCCCGAAATCGAAAGTTAAAACCATCTTTATAAAAGTGAAATGCCTCATTCTTTTTTAAAGCATATTATTAAATTTTAGTAACAACTTTTTAAATTTCCCAACATTTTACAGACCTTTTACATGTCTATATATTAAAACCGGCATCTGTTTATTTCTTGAAGAGGATTTCGAATGGGGCCCAATTTTGTCAGGGGAGGTGGGTCAGTGGCAGGTAATACCCCTACCCCTTTCTTCGAGGGTATTTTTCTCGCGTTATAAAATAGGGACACCTGATTTTAATGCAGACACACGTTCTTCTCTGCCTGTAGAAACCAGAAATATAGTTACTTCTTCAATAAGTATTCTATCCACGAAGATATTTGTGGTCAACAATCTAGATTTTGCCAAAATAGGTGGTGGGTTCAATCCCCCAAAGTTGGGTCCTGTAAAAGTACGATTGTTTTGACCTCTTCCCTAAGTTTCTTCGTTTCTTCGGGCTTTTATAACGGCTAACTATCTTTTGCATCAGTTCTTTCAGTTATATATACAAATGTATTGTGCTACTTACATTCTAGTGCTTTTAACAACGTGGCCTCCGGATGACTGGATCCATGTTGATTCTTCACAAGGCGCATGCGCCGTCTTGACTCATCCTCGCTGAAGTCGAGGCGATAAAACTGCACTTCCGGTGATGGGTCGACCGGTGCCCAGGCCCCATGTTCGCTCGTAAGGATATCTAGGATCTAAAAAAAAGTCAAAATAAATCAAGAAATCAAGAAACAAGGACTTCGAAGCAGGCATTTGGAAGCTAAAACTGATTAAAATAAAATCCAAATTGGCTTTATGGATTTAATTCAAGGAGGAGATTAAGACTAAACCACGAGTGAAGTCCTCAAAAAAAATAACTAGCTTATCTGTGAATATTGTATCAAAAATGTACGAGGTCACGAGCTACTCAGATGAGAGTTCTAGAAGTGCTGCTATCTTTCCCAGCAATACAATACCGAGTGCCTTGGAACATATGCAGACACTGATTAAACTAAGCTCGTTGTATAAATAATGGCTTTCTTAACATACCCAGGTTTTTGGCACTCAACTCTCTTATCGTCCCAGCTAATAAGTAATCTATCGCGCCATGTTAGTGTGATTTTACAGTTAGTTTTAGTTTGAGGGAACTGCTCGGGCAAACTTCTGAACACGACTTTCTCGATAGAGCGGGATGGCAAAGATTAAAGTGGATTACAAAAACATATTCTAGAAACTTTATTTCGGTTACAGTGAACCGATTTCAAATTTCTCTTTGCCTACCCTTGTTCCAGAGGCCCTCGCTAGGAGAACTATTAGCTAGGAGAAACTACTACAAACGAAACGAGAGATTGAGGAGAGAAGGGCCTTTGGCCTCGGCCGGCCGAGAATCTCACTTCCATGCTGAGTTTCGGTTCAGACTTTGAACCTCGGCTGTGGATTGGATAATCTACTCATTAGGATGTAATTGCAAATTTCATTGGCTTATCAATGGCTCAGCAAACACATCAAACCGGTTTTGCTGGGCCATTGATAAGCCAATGAAAATTACCGTTACATCGTAATGAGTAGATTAATCCAATCACAGCCGAGGTTCAAATTCTGAACCGAAACTCAGCATGAAAGTGAGATTCTCAACGGCAGAGGCCAAAGGTTGGTTCGCTTCGCATATTAATTAGAGAGAAAGAGAGAGAGAGAGAGAGAGAGAAGTTAGAACGTCTGGTACCCAGGGTAATCTTTGCTATCCTTCATGAAAATCGTCTCAAATTTTCTCCAGAAAGCTTGCTTCTTTGCGTTACTTTTTTGTCTTTCGTCATGAGAATGTTTATCATGTGGAGGTTGACAGTTCCCTTTTAAGCAAACCTTTATTAGAAGTCGCTTCGCTACACTGCTATCCCTCCGTCTGGTTGCAACCAGCAGTCTATTATTCAACTCGTCACTTCCTACGTAAGACATACGAGTTAAACCACACAACTCCTCGAACTGAACGTGCTTCTGCTTCGAAATAGTCTCCAGCTTAGTCATGATGACGTAAGCCTCACTGGTTGTCATGACGATGCGTTCGCGCATGGCATGTGAGAGCAGTCTGCCCTCGTTGACTAGCTCCATGAAGGCAGTACCACCGTGTCTGAAACAAGAACAGATACTTGTGTGACCGAGAGGGATCATGGAAGGTACAAATTAAGTCTTCTTCATTAAAATAAAACAAGGGCACTCATCTCATGACAACTCGCAACTGTTGCTGATAGAGGCTTGCTGAACTATATGTTGTTGCTATTTGCTGTTGCTAGTGGATCAGACCATGTTGCAAGTACAAATTAGTACAACTAGCAACATGTGGTAATGATATTTTCCTCTAATTTCATTACTTGAAAACCCGCTCCCCCCAAGATTCGCGAGCCTGCTCCAGCCACTTTATGGTTTTTGTGAGGTTAGGTATTCGTACGGTAGGAAGAGATGATGGCAAACCACATAACGGAGCATACGAATGCAGTAACAAAACCATAAAGTGCTGATGAAGCGAAATTTTCGTCATTAAAATTAAGATCTCATTTGAAATTCCTTTTGAAATGAGGAAGAATTGCGTTTTCTATTTGTCAATATCTCGTCTCATTCCAGAGATATTAAGGTTTTTGGAATATGCAAATTAGATGGTCTGTGACGTCATAACGTTGGCACAGCCATGAAGACAATCAAAAAATGAAGATTATCTCTGCAAATAGTTGGAAAAAACAATTGAAACTTTGCACATGTATGGTACTAAAGAAAACAAAACATCACTGTGGAAATCATGTTGCCATGGAAATACTCTTGGCCCCAGGCTCCTTTCACCTTGAACATAAAATTGTAGTTTTTATCTCTGTTACACAAATTGTTTTACTTTAAGCCACTTACATACAATTCCTACACTGTTCCAAACCTTATATGCCCACAGTAGAACACAATTGGCCGGTAACAAAACGAGCAGGGGACTGGAACCGAGTTTATCAGAATTACTCTAATTATACAATTAAGTTCATCACATGATAGAGCATGTTGAAATTAGCATGTGTGCCAAGTTTGACGTGATTCGAGTGAATCTCGTCTGAATTATAAGCAATTGAAATTTCTTTGTCCCTCCAAATTTTTACAATGAATGTATGGTTTGGAGGGACAACGTTAAAAAATAAGAGTTTGTATGGGAAAATTGACACATTTGATGCCTTCTAGCATCGTCAATATTGAGCCAAAGTTCACGAAACTTTCCAGACTAGCTAAGTTTGATCTGTTCATTTGGAAAATAATGCTCACTTTGACTAGTTATTAATTGAATTAGTTTTACTGACTTGGTTCCAGTCCCCCGCTCGTTTTGTTACCGGCTAATTGTTTGACAAAGGAGAAATTAGGAAATGTTTTACGTCATTGGAGTGTTACCATGGTAACATCTTAATTTGCATAATGGCGTATAGTTTCCTTCGTACCCATTAAACCCTGGAGCTATGTTAGTATATACGCAGTCTTTGTGGGATACATTTTAACGCGTTCGCTTGTGTTACCTTTGTAACGAGTTCTGCCACTCTTGTGAACAGAGGAGCATGACCAGTTCCACGCAGGAATCACTCTTCTGACACGACAGTCCTTCAAACACCAGCTCCTGCCCATGACTACCGACCAACACACGTGATAAGAAGGGGCTAAAGTCCAGCAACACTTCCTTTAACAAAGATCCTGCCGACTTGAATCCAACTTCGACTTTTTCTGCCAGGCTCAGCCTGTTGAAGTCCGGAGAGGTCTTTAAGAGACTGTGTACACCCATGTCGTCGCCATATGAGAATACGTCATCTTCTGCTTCTGTCAAACTCCGCTGGCCACCCCAACTTGCGGCTCGCCCTCTGGCTGATGAGTCCATTCCGTTGAGGTCACTCTCTGACGTATTGCGGCCTGTTTAAAATATACACCGTTTGTAAGAATGTTTCGTTTGTTGAAACCTTACCTATTCTCTCGCTTTCAAATTACCGCTTTCTTTAGCTTAATACGCAGTAGTCTAATTCGTAGTTCTTGTAAGGTAACCAAGCCTCAGCCTCGCATGGAATCTGTAGCCTGCACTGATACAAACCCTCTTCTATGAATATGGATAGATTTTGATTATCATGCTAACTAGATACAAGCCATGGAGGATGGAGTTGACCCTGCACTGATACAAACCCTCTTCTATGAATATGGATAGATTTTGATTATCATGCTAACTAGATACAAGCAATGGAGGCTGGAGTTGACCCTGCACTGATACAAACCCTCTTCTATGAATATGGATAGATTTTGATTATCATGCTAACTAGATACAAGCCATGGAGGCTGGTGTTGACCCTGCGCACTGATACAAACCCTCTTTCTATGAATATGGATAGCTTTTGATTATCATGCTAACTAGATACAAGCCATGGAGGATGGAGTTGACCCTGCACTGATACAAACCCTCTTCTATGAATATGGATGGCTTTTGATTATCATGCTAACTAGATACAAGCCATGGAGGCTGGTGTTTACCCTGCACTGATACAAACCCTCTTCTATGAATATGGATAGATTTTGATTATCATGCTAACTAGATACAAGCCTCTACTCCAGCCTCGATATCACCAAAGGCTTGGTTACCTTTCAAATTGGCGGTCAAGAACTATGAAATGGACTATATTGAATTTTGAAGTTCTATGATATTTTATGGAAAAACTTGGCAGTTCGCTCAGATAAACGATTTTTTGTCTGCTCTCAATTTTCTTTTTCGCAAGGAAAACCTAGAGTTGTTCATGGATTTCATACAACTTCAGAAATGCTGTAACTATACTTATATTATGTTGTGCCATATGCTGACGTCACTATAATTCAGTGTAAGACTGCGAAAGGGTTAAAATAAACTGACATTGATAGGTATATAACACACAGCACGTTGCACACTGTTTAATGTACAATTGACAAATAAAGAAGCCTTAGCCATGTATTGCGCCTTAGCCATGTATCATAAACACGAGCATTTGAGAACGAGATAAATGTTGAAAGCACAAGCCGAAGGCGCGTGTTTTTGATATCAAATGACTGGAGTGTTTACTTACTTTATTATATAGATTTAAGTGCGTGAGGAAAGCAAACAATCATTTAAAAAACACGCTGGCGCATGTTATATACTCTGATAAAACACGCTTTTCAGCCAATCAGAACGCGCGTTATATCGTGGCTATGTTATAATAACCTGGTGAAGGAACTGTATGTAATCTGCTCCTCGGGTCCCCCTCGTCGCTCTTGAGTAGATCTCTGTATTTAGCTACCATCATAACAGCGATAAAATACACAACGGTGAGTGACAGGAATTGAGCCTGTCTGCTGTCCTCAAAGTCCCGGTACACTACGGCACGTAGCCGGTTCACGTCCATCTCCTGGAGGAGTTTCTCGTGGTCTGTTACAGTCGTTACGTGACCAGGGATGTTTTGAAGCATGTCTTTATCCTGAAATTGGTATATTGCGACACAACATTAGCAGTTTGCCATGCGGTAAAGATCACGCCTGAAAAGCTAATAGAAAATACGCCAAACGTGAAATAAACAATTTTAACGTGAATTCCATGCCGTGTTACTGGCCTATAAAACTTCACGTTTACCAAAAAGCCCAGCCAAAGACAAATTCGTTATTTCTTGTCGAAACACAGGGAGCCGTCGGTCTCCCAATCCAGAGGCTATTGTTTACTGTGTGACTATTGAAGACGGGGCCACTTAGACAATGCACAATGCAGAACGAAAACAAAACATTCCAACTTACGGTTATTTGATCCAATCAGTGTCGAGTACAAGACAAAGCATTTCAACTTACGGTTACTTGAGCCAATCAGTGTCGAGTACAAGACAATATCATTCCAACTTACGGTTATTTGGTCCAATCAGTGTCGAGTACAAGACAATAGCATTTCAACTTGCGGTTACTTGAGCCAATCAGTGTCGAGTACAAGACAATAGCATTCCAACTTACGGTTACTTGAGCCAATCAGTGTTGAGTACAAGACAATAGCATTTCAACTTGCTCGAGCTTTGATCCGGTAAAAGGCAAATTTGGTGGACTAGTTTTGAAGTCTTTTGAATGAAGAGAATCGCATGGATGTGCTAGTATTTGTAAGTTGGAACACTTTATTTTCGTTTTGCAACGTGTTTAGTTCTCATTGTCTAAGCGGACCCAGTTACCCAGACGATACAATTTCAGTTTGATCGTATAGAAGGAAGAAAACAACACGGAGAACCCGGGGAAGATCCCCTGAAGCAAGGCCGAGCAAGATATCAACATGCATGGCTACCACAGTAATCAGACTTCCCTGACTTTTTCCTGACTTTTCCCGGCTGACTCAACTTCAATTTTCCCTGCCCAAATACACGAAGAAATCAGATATAACAACGGCCTCCAACCACCCCTTAAAGCCGTCCTTTTCCACCCATTTATTACCAAGTTGATCTTTGATTCTTCTCTTCAGCCATTCCTTCTAACAATACTCTCAAATATTTCAATTTCCCCTGACTTTTTCCTGACTTCTAGTCAAATAACAGTTTTCCCTGACCGAGATCAAAATTTCCTGACTTTTCCCTGACCTTGAAAAAATATATTTCCTGAGTTTTCCCTGCCCTGTGGTAACCCTGACATGTTGTACTGCGTTCGAGAATCGAATCCTGATCAGAGTAGTGAGAGGCGAGACGTTTACTACTTGCACCATTGCGGCTCCGTCAATGACTCGTGAGCAACTAGTTTGATTCCAAGCAAACCTTTTTAAAGTGCCTACGAACAATATTTTTTTATTTTAGATATCAATTCTAAAACAAGTGAATAGTAGAATGGTAAAATATATTTTGCTTTGAATGCTGTGCCGCTGAGTTAAGGAGGTTTTAATATCCAAAATGCTAATTACATGACGTCAGGGGAGGCATCTATTATTATACAAAACTTCTTGTTACAATTCACCAAAAAAAATATCAAATTATCAGTGTTATACCCATGGTTGAAATAAAATGATGTTAGAAATATAAACGCCCATGCATTCACAACCACTAAGAAGTGATTGCAGATTCCTCCCCTGACGTCATGTAATTAGCATTTTGGATATTAAAACCTCATTAACTCAGCGGCACAGCATTCAAAGCAAAATATATTTTACCATTCTACTATTCACTTGATTTAGAATTGATATAAAATAAAAATATATTGTTCATAGGCACTTTAAAATTAAGGCTTATTCGAACATTAGAGCGGATTTCAATTGAGTGTCGGAAGTGTTTTGGTTTTGCGTTTATTAAGCTCTCCTATTGGCTGAGAAAGTAAACCAACCAATCAGAATCCAAAGTAAAACCAAACGCAAATTGGTTTTGGTTTTGCTTTGGTTTGTCATTGGCTCACAGGGAAGCCATTTATGAGTTACTCGTGATTACTCGCTCCTATGATTGGCTGGCTATGGGTAATTTGCGTTTGGTTTTACTACACTCAACTGAAAACCGCTCTAATTTGCAAGTTAAACAAGCATGATTGAAGGTGCGTTCGTGAATTCCAATTCGACCGAGGAATCCGCATTCCCGATTAGTAGACCCTTTCCAGGGTCAACTAGAAAACTAGACAGGTAAATAAAGTTTTTTTTTACCTTTTCCGTTGGCGGTTCTGTGGAGGCAATAAGTGCTTTAATAGCTTCACGAGTTTCTTTCAGTGACTTCTTGGTAATCTTGCCATCCTTAGTGAAGGGGAAGAAGGGACGGTTGCGTTGACGGCACACTAATCGATTACGTGCCGCACAGCAGAACACTAAAAATATACAAAGGTAATCATTACAATTTACAATTTAGATTTTAGTTTATCTCACTCGCACGTGTCTGTAGAGCTCCTTGCTCAACAGATCTTGACCATTAAAAGACTGGGCACTAATCAAGCATTAAGCTTATAATTTGTCATACTTCGAGGATGGATGTTCATTTAGTATAGTAGTCTAAGTGGTTATCACGTTGGCTTTGATGACAGAAGGTTATGGGTTAGGGTTAGGGTGGATGTTCACTTAGTATAGTGGTTATCACGTTGGCTTTGATGACAGAAGGTTATGGGTTAGGGTTAGGTGGATGTTCACTTAGTATAGTGGTTATCACGTTGGCTTTGATGACAGAAGGTTATGGGTTAGGGTTAGGGTTAGGGTTAGGGTGGATGTTCACTTAGTATAGTGGCTATCACGTTGACTTTGATGACAGAAGGTTATGGGTTAGGGTTAGGGTGGATGTTCACTTAGTATAGTGGCTATCACGTTGACTTTGATGACAGAAGGTTATGGGTTAGGGTTAGGGTGGATGTTCACTTAGTATAGTGGCTATCACGTTGACTTTGATGACAGAAGGTTATGCATGGGTTAGGATTAGGGTGGATGTTCACTTAGTATAGTGGTTATCACGTTGGCTTTGATGACAGAAGGTTATGGGTTCGGAAGCCATAAAAAGCTCTCTATTTTCTCTCTCTTCTGTTTACCTGTGAACCCTGGAACTTATTTTCGAAGTGGTTAAAGTACGTTTTTTGGTTAGGGTTTGTGGAGATTGGGTTTGAGTCTATTGAGCTATTTTTGTCATTAGGAGCGCGTCAGTCTCTGCTTCGTCATATTGTTGCATTCCTTGATAATTATGTTTTACTATACAGAGTATTATTTGAGGATATCTCTGGAGAGAGAAACCAACCTTAAACAAGGACCCGCACTATAAAAGGGATTGCTCTTCCCCTTTTTTGCCCTTGACTTAGGATTATAAATTTAAAATTCAGAAGTTATCGGTCCTCTCCTGTTAGAACACTAAATTGCTCAGTGAGTGTAAAATAAAAAGCCAAAGAAAAGTAAACAGCAGAAAGCTAGCAGCTTGGTAATACCTCTCAATGGTGCTTTAAATAAGCGTTCGATTTGAATTTCGTACGATTACAAATGTCAGAGATCGCTCAAGCGGAGCATCAAGTGTTGCAGAGCTTTGAACAGAGATGCATGTTGACTTCACAAATGCTGATTGACAACTGAAGGTATTTCAATCTGGTTGAGGCCCTTTTTTTGTGTGGGTCCTTGTTTAAAGTTCTCCTAAGGGAGTGTTCATTATTTATGGCTTGGGGGGTCGATGAAATTGTTGTTGTAATGCTAAGCCAATGTTTAGTCTCCAGAACACAGGAAACCAGTGTTTTAGAGAGCAGTAAAATCTCAAAAATTTCGGCTCTGGCCTTTGGCCCTCGCAATGCTTAGACAGTCTGCTTCGTTTCCTTGGTACGCAGGATGGTATTCTCTAAGCTCATGATCAAAAGCACATCCCCATACCACAGATAATGCATTGGTGTCCAGGAGATTAGTTATGCAAATGCTGAACTCTTTTTCATTTATTTAGTTATAGTTATTTATTTATTTGAGACTACGGAACAGTGCAATATGATGCACTTGAATGCAATATGATGCACAAATTAAAGTACCCATCTGGAAAGGAGGCCGGGTACTGAAGGCAGAGATTTCCACAAGAATACATGTACATGTATATATATTTTTTCTACTAAACAAAGGTAATGTTTCATGGAAAATACTATAAATCTAGAACAAATAATAGTAAATTCAATAAATTACATATATGCAGTATATGCAGTTTGCATTCTTTTTTGCACATCCATATTTTTGTTTGGGGGGGGGGGGGGGGAGGGGGGTCAATAAAGTTTCGAGCAATTTTATAGGGGGTGATCTAAGTTATAATTCATTGATAGGGGGGTCATAAAAGTTTTAACAAGAGAAGCAGATGAAACGCCGACCCCCCAACCATAAATAATGAACACTCCCTAAGTTTAAAGCTGTAAGTTAGGAAAGTTCCTGCCGTGGTGCTCAAGTCGATACGGTCTCTGCTCAAATCTGGGCTACGCCTCATCTAGCTACTCACCGAGTCTCAAGCACTGCCTTAGAAATCCCCCAGTGCTCATGTTCCTGTTAGATTCTACACCACCGAATGCCAAGGCGCTGGTGAACACGATCACATCCACCAGTGACATCAGGCGATTAAGAAACGAGAAGCTCGTCTCCAGGCTCATTCCGCCGCACGGTTGGATGACGTCCTGACTATAGTCACGTGATGTTACTGACGAAAGGAGTGGAAGAAGATCTCCGCATGCGTAGATGATGCTGTCGGCGAGTACAGATACAAAGTGCGCCAGGTTCCACAAGTACGTGGCGTTATCTTTGGCATTGACGAAATCCATTACTGTTTTACGGTTGTGGCTGGTTAAAACGAGAAACGTTTGAGGTTTTATTACACGAGGTTCAATATTAACTGATTTTGCCAATTCAAAGGTTATTGGCCATTTCGAAAACGAAAAAAAGGACTGGGACCGAGTATCTAAATATTTTCTAATTAAAATATAAACCCCACCACAAGAAAGATCACATCAAAATTTGTGCGTTGAATAAGTTTGGGGACGTTTGGATCAATATTAACGAGGTGGCGAACATACAAAAATCACAAAAAAACAAAAGAGCTCTTTATGGCCATCCCCCAATCTATACTGAACTCTCTTATTTTCGTGATTTTCAAAAGCTTGCTTTTCAGTTCTTATTTATCAAACATCTTCAAGCTCAGTACACAGACTAATTTCGGTGTGATCTTTCATTAGATTAAATCACACACTTGGTCCCATGCTTTACTAAATGGCTAATTAGAGTAAGCTAACTGCCTTGGGAAGCGGGTTGCAGCTGACATTTTGAGCGCTTTGTTAGCTCTTTCGCTTTGACGAAGGGCTCGCAAAAGTCAGACTTGCGACTCGAGGTAAGCTTTCGTTCGTCGCATGCGACTTGCTTACGACGCACTCACGACATGAATCGTAGTATGTCAATCAAGTATACCACTTACACATGTCCGACTGTCACCTGCGACAGGGAAAAAGGTATAGAATTTTGATATTTTTTTTCAAAGTTCACGATAGTCATGGCTGAAAATGTCCCCAACAATGCCATGACGATGTCGAGAGTTTCATGTCATCAACGTGAACCAATGTAGAACACTCATTTCTATTTAAACCTAAATCAACCCAACGAGTATACAAAGATTTATTATACGACTTGGCGTTTTCGAGTGCAAATACGGGCTAAAACGAGTGCAAATATGAGACCGTATTACACGGGTCACAAACAGGTTTGCACAGGGTTATTCAACACTTAAAAGGTTTTGTAAGCGTGCGAGCCAATCGATATGGGGCTGTTTGAGTAACAGCCAATCAGCTTTTAGCGCGGGAAAAACTTTTTAAGTGCGCGCCCGCCCCCGACATTTGCCTTCAACTGAGGCTGAGAGGTTTCTTCTCTCGAGATTTCTTGTCAAACAGAGAAGTAAGGTAAGCCAAAACAAACCTTTTTTGTTCGTGCTAGCTGTCGTATAATAAACAATTTATTACACGAAAAGTTGTGTAATACAGCTGGGTTTTTTTTACTCGCCTTTCAGGCTCGAAAAAATAAAACTGACTCGTAAAAATACCCAGCCGTATTTCACAACTTTCCATGTAATAACCTCTTTGTATTCGAAAGAAATAAGTTCTGCTATTTTATTTCTCTGAGTTGCACGTCTATGAAGAGAAAATAAGTTTTCAAGTTCGAAAAATAATCGATTCTTCGCTGATAAAGCTAGTTTGTGTGGCGGCTCAATTCAGTGCAAATTTCCCCATATCGTACGTCACACACACCAAGGAAAAATAACCACATCTCCAGTAGCTTTTCAATGCCGAAACTAATTTATTTCCCGTACCTGACGTCACAAATTACAAGACTTGAGCCGTCTGTACATAGCGGAGGTTGTGAGCCGGAAGGTTTTAAGATTTTCTCTTCATAGACGCGCAACACAGAGAAATAAAATATCAGAACTTATTTCTTTCGAATTTGTCGGGTTGATTTTATGGTTCAGTACCCCTTTTACTATAGATTACTTGTTAGCTTACCTTCGCCAAACCTGAACATCAGACTCGATTGCAAACAGAAGATCTCCCAGCAACCTCTGATGCATTGATGACCAGAGGAATTCTGGGATATTCACGTAGGCTCGGTACTGTGAAGTCTCCTCTGGACTCGCCCCAGTCGTTCCCAGGTCCTTTGAAGGGGAGCCCTGGATGCTAGTAGTAGGACTTTGGGAGGCAGATCCAGATGCACTATCATTGTTCTCAGGAGATTGCGTGCGTGTGGATTCACCGCTAGAAACTTCGTGTGCAATGACTGGACTATCATTCGTTGAATCAGAGCCACCATTTGCAGAGGTCTTAGAAGCACTCTGGACGCCTTCTCCTGCATTGTCCATATCAACACTGGCTGCACCAATAAACGAACTTTTCATAGTCACGCTAAGACTGCTATCTTCATCTTTTGCTCTTCTTTCGGATAATAGTTCAGCAGTTTCGAGATTAGGCGGCGAGCTTGTTCTCTTATTTTGGAGATGGGAAGGTACGGCTTCATCAACAAGTTCACCTTCTTCTTTGTAAGTTTCCCGAGGCGAGTGTCTTTCAGAAGCCGTTTCTCCTATTTCAGTCCGTTGTACCTTGCTATTGTTTTGTTTATTTGGGTTATTTTCACCCTCCACAGAGCTGCTATTTACATTTTCGCTACTCTCGAGTTTGCTAGAATCTTCAGCTGATGGCTCTACTCCATCAGTTTCTACGGATTTGGATTTTAAACCAACTTGCCCATCAATTTCTTCTGATTTCTCTTGCTCGCCAGCTTGTACGATGCGAACTGGATAGCCTGGCTTAGCTTCATTTAATCCCTTCTCATTGTGTCCCTTAACAGGTGGGTCCTCACTACTACCTTCAGCTACCTCAACCCCTCTAATATCGGACCCTACTCCCGTTGCACTCCTAAGTTCCTCCTCTCCTTTTGATTCATCCATATATTGATGTTGATCTAAATTCTCACTCTGTTCTAAAGGTGGCTTAATGTCATGTTCACTCTTTATTTCTGCACTCTCTTCTAAACCTCCATTTTCTTCAGTCGAGCTTCTTCCCATGTCGCTCCCTTGTGCTTTTGATATAGGGAACTCATTTGGCTTTGCTTCTGCATCTTTATCCCTACCTACCTCGTCCGAAAGAGGTTGTACTTTTCTACTGCTAATATCTCCTTCAGAAGTAGCTTGTGCAGCCTCATTTGAAGCATCTTCGCCTTCTCCTGTCGATGAAGCCTCCTCTGAACCAACTATAATGGACTGCCCAGCATCTTCACCATCCGCATTCCTAACGGCTGCCTCCTCCGGCACGTCCTTCTCCTCGGGGATAGTCTTCGGTACGGTCCTTTCTCCTGGAGGGCTCTTTCCCTTGAGCAAGGTCTGGAAGAACTTCTTTCTGTCATTATCATTATCTAACGGCCGAGGAAGCCTTTTCGAGGGGTCAAAGTCAGAGTCACTCTTTGCTCTCACGAGTTTACGTTGACGATCCCCGTGGGCATCGCTTTTGGATTTCGAGAGCTTCGGTCTTTTTGCTGCTTCCGTTGCTAAGAGCTCCTTTTCCTTCTTGTGAGTACTGACCTGGGAAGAAAAAAAGTACAAATGTCAAGACTAAATGCGTGCAACGGCGTTGCGAGACAGTTTCATAAAAGTTGACTGACTTACTTTCGACGCAAAATAAATCATAAGCCAACCGCATCGTGTACTCAAATACCGCAGCTTGTTTTTACATATTCACGTATATTCTACATAAGTAGAAACTAACTAGTGTTCTAACACGAATCCTAAAATCTATTTAACAATTAGACCCGCAGCCCGAATGGGCTACGAGTCAATAGCCCATGAGGCGCAGCCGTATAAACTAACTAGTCGGACAGTAGAAAATAATAGAAAGAAACAAAGTTGATTTTTTTATTATTATTTCGTGTAAATGCGTGCGGTTTTTCTCTACCATCGGCTATCACTAATAGACCTATAGTAGGGTAGCCAATCAGAATGCAGGATTTGTAATAGTCCACTAGTTGGTGTATACTAATCTGTGTTATAGTTCACCACAACATTTTGGCGCGCGCTCATTGGCTAAAAGCGATCACGTGACGTGAAAGTTGTCGTCCGCGGATGAAAACTATCAGGCGATAGTGCCCGCTGAGATTGTGATGAACAATAACGACAATAGACTGTGTTTGTTTCGGAACTATCGGCTGATACTTTCCCTTGGAAATTTGATGTTCTTAAAACTTCGTTCTCGGGCTTATATTTGTTTTAAGAACATCAAATTTCCGCGGGCAACTATCAGCCGATAGTTCCTCGACGGACACTGTCTATTTGTATAATAGATAGCGAGTAGCGAAAAAGCCGGTTAACGAAGGTGATCACTCGTCAAAATACAAATATTTGTTGTTGTTTTAGTTTCTGGGTTAGCTCAGTGGTTAAGTTTCGGTCTGTCGTGCGGGAGGTTGCGGGTTCAAATCCCGGCCGGACCAACACTCAGGGTCTTAAAATAACTGAGTAGAAGGTGCTGCCTTTGTGAAACAATCTCGTTCTCGAACTGCAAATGGTTAGATCTTCACGTCTTCTCGAATAAGGACGTAAAATCGTAGGTCCCACGTCGGCCTCAAGTTTATCAGTCTCACCAGACTGTCACGAGTTACCGACCTTAAATAAAGTTGCTTTACATTTACTTTACTTTAACGACTAGTTCAGTGGTTTCTACTAAAACAATTACACTATGTTCCTCGTCAACTATCAGCCGTTCAATATATCCTCTGATGTTCTTAAAACTAGCATATTTGTTTTAATAACATCAAACTTCCGAGGGCAACTATCAGCCGTTATAGTTCACCACAAAATTTTGGCGCGCACTCATTGGCTAAAAGCGATCACGTGACGTGACGGAAGACAATTTTGTGATGAACAATAACGACAAATATAATAGTGTGTTTGTCTCGAAACTATTATACAAATAGACTGTGTCCGTCGAGGAACTATCGGCTGATAGTTGCCCGCGGAAATCTGATGTTCTTAAAACAAATATAAGCCCGAGAACGAAGTTCGACAACTATCACGTCACGTGATCGCTTTTGGCCAATGAGCGCGCGCCAAAATTGTGTGGTGAACTATAACGGCTGATAGTTTCCCTTGGAAATTTGATGTTCTTAAAACTAGCATAAATGCGTTCTCGGGCTTGTATTTGTTTTAGGAACATCAAATTTCCGCGGGCAACTATCAGCCGTTATTGTTCCTCGTCGGACACAGTCTATTTGTATAATAGTGCCGCTGAGAGCGGAAGACGTGCCGTTAGTGGACGATAGAGGTTAGCTAAAATAGAAGCATGTAAACCAGCCATAATACTACTAATGGTCTTATCCTCGTTGTTGCAGTGTTTTTAACAAAGATACAGTGAATGCTGAGTTACCTGCCCATGCAAAATTGCCAAGGTGTCGACCCAGATACGCCAGCCTTCTCTCTCCTCGTGGAACGCGTGGTGCAAAAGCATACGAAACAGCGAAAACACCGTGTCTGTCACTTTTTGTTCCTCTGAAATGAGAATGGAAAGCAAGCAAGGTGTTTAAAACTACAAGGTGCGTTAAATGCAATTGTTATATCCCCCAAGTCAAACGCCTTTTTCGATTGGACGAGAACATATCATGTGACAGGCCTCAAGACATCATAACTCTCTAGGGAAACAACAGCTTGACTTTTGGACTTGCTTGAGACGGTGGAAACGTGTAGTGCATCGCGCTGAATGAAATTTGGAAACCATACGTATGTGGTTTGTTTTATTTTTGACTTGGGAGTATAACAAAGTACGGATCCAACTCGGAGAACATTGAGGGTATCGGGAAAAACCAAACTCAGTTCCCTCGGGACCAGTCATGAACTAATGTTACAACTCTTGTCCCAGCGGCCTACCTTTAGTCTTGGGTTCCATGTAAGCAAGAGAGAACAACCATTCCTGCCAGCACGACAGCTGTAAAATTATACTAAGGGAAGAAAACTTGGTCAGAAACACTGAGTAGTATAATTAGACACGTAGAGGGTCTGCACGTTTAGGCATACTGTATATTACATACCATATAACGGGGATGTCGGGGTGGCGCAAGTGTATACGATAGGGGAGGGGAGGGGAAGCCGGGGTGGCGCAAGTGTATACGATAGGGGAGGGGAGGGAAGTCGGGGTGGCGCAAGTGTATACGATAGGGTAGGGTAGGGGAGCCGGGGGTGGCGCAAGTGTATAGGAATAGGGGAGGGGAGGGGAGCCGGGGTGGCGCAAGTGTATACGATAGGGTAGGGGTAAGGGGAGCCGGGGTGGCGCAAGTGTATACGATAGGGTAGGGTAGGGGGAGCCGGGGTGGCGCAAGTGGTATACGAATAGGGTAAGGGTAGGGGAGCCGGTGGTGGCGCAAGTGTATACGATAGGGGAGGGGAGTCGGGATGGTGCAAGTGTATACGATAGGGGTAGGGTAGGGGAGCCGGGGTGGCGCAAGTGTATTACGATAGGGTAGGGTAGGGGAGCCGGGGTGGCGCAAGTGTATACGATAGGGTAGGGTAGGGGGAGCCGGGGTGGCGCAAGTGTATACGATAGGGGAGGGGAGTCGGGGGTGGTGCAAGTGTATACGATAGGGGAGGGGAGGGGAGCCGGGGTGGCGCAAGTGTATACGGACGGGTAGGGTACGGGTAGGGGGACCGGGGTGGCGCAAGTGTATACGATAGGGGAGAGGGAGTCGGGGTGGTGCAAGTGTATACGATAGGGGAGGGGGAGGGGAGCCGGGGTGGCGCAAGTGTATACGATAGGGTTAGGGTTAGGGGAGGTCGGGGTGGCGCAAATGTATACGATAGGGGAGGGGAGGGGAGCCGGGATGCGCGCAAGTGGGTAAGTGCTATGCCTCTCGCCTCCGTGGCCTGGGTTCGAGTCCCAGTAATACGTGAGTTGAGAGTGTGCGTGTGTATCTCGCCCTTGCTCCGAGGGTTTTTTTTTCGGGTTCTCCAGTTTTCCTCCCCCTCCACACATGCACAAAAGCAACACGCTAAATTCCAATTCGATCTGTGGTTTAGCCGGGTCCTGGCTTTGATCAGCCTCTATGCTGGTTTCAGGTCCGTTAAAATTCATTGTAGAGCGCACTTCATACGAGTTGGAACAAAGAACAAAAAAACCCGGCAAGATCGCAGTCGTACAGTTGCGTAACCTTGATGTAGTGCGGTTACTCTGCAATTTGGTTGGACCAGAAGAGCAAAAGGCAACCGGTCCCAGTCAAATCCGTTCTATGTATTATAGTATATATTGGTATCTAGTCCCACTAGAAAGGCGGAAATGCATATATTCAACATGGCCACTGGTCTAGACCTTATACACTGCAAACTAAACATGAGATACACTGTGGTGACTGAAGGATTGGTATCGTGGCGTAGCCCTGAATTTCAACCGTCTCCTCTTTTTCGTTCCTCCGAGAGAGACGTCTGAATCCAATAGCCGATAATGCCGTCCAGTGACGTCAAGGCGGATTAACGATTTAATTTATGCAAATAAAAACTGTCACGGCGGTAGTAAGAGTTCGTGAGAAATATTTATTTGAGATTATGCCCGACCAAAATTAAAGGCTTACCTATATTAATATATCTCCATCCCATTTGCTTCTCAAGTGCCTCTCTATGTTGTTAAAGTCTTTCCGAAGCAACAAATCGTTACATTATATTTGGAGGCAAAGTACAGTTAGATCTTTGTCTTTCCGTTGATTCTTTGTACACGTCTCGCGATCTGCCGTTCGAATCGACACAGCTACGAGATATTACCTTATGTAAATGATGCAACAGAAAAGTAGAAAAACATGAAAGGATAATGGAGAATTTTCGAAGAAATACGAAGACTCTTTTACGGGAAAGAACAGTTCCTTGAAGAGTAGCGACATTCTTTACCACTGCGAGTGTGAACAAATAATCGATTGTCAACAACCCCCGCGGACGCGCGACGCGATAAAAATGTACATGTTTACAGGTTAGTCGGCCGGTTATTATGCAGGACACCTTCAATCCATTTCCAGATGTTTACCTTACTAATTCAAGGTCTTTGCCAAAGACAATCACTCCACTGAAACTCAACGATCAACAATCGGCGAGTCCAAAGTGAATCCTGCCGTCTTCTCGGCTTATAATTATGCGAAATTATAGAATATGAACCAATCAAAAAATCACTACCAGGTTTTCTGGTAGTGATGTCACTGGACGGCATTATCGGCTATTGGATTCAGACGTCTCTCTCGGGAGGAACGAACCCAGAGGAGACGGCTGAAAATTCAGGCTAATCGGTGGCGAATAAAGGAAATAGTAAACACCAAATTTGGAGAGAAAAACACTTTTGCACATCCCCGTTCGTCACTGCCGTCGCCGTCCTGGTTTGTTTGTTAAAGCAGATTTCGTATGAGTGGGACAAACTACAGCACTGACTACAGCACGATTACCGTACGGCATGCAGTGACGTTGAAATAGTTTCCCGACATTTATTTTGTCCTGCTGATCCAATTAAATCACAGAGTTACAGTACATGAAATCTGCTCTAAGCCTGGCTCACACTAGCGACACAAGCAAAGGTACAAGCAACATACGCATTCATACAGTGCCGTAATTGTGATATAAGATAACAGGTTCCGCCAATGATAAATGCATTACTACGTCTGCCGTTAATGTTGCTTTGTGGCTTATGCTTAATGTCGCTAGTCAGTACGCCCGGGGTAGCACTTAAGCCTGGCTCATACTAGCGACACAAGCATAAGCACCAAGCAACATACGCAGACACACAGTAATGTATAGGTCGGTACACACGAAGGGACAAGTTCCCCGTGGACAAATCCCCCTCGTGTGAACGACTCAATTTTCATGAAAAAATCTTGTTGCGGGGGACAAAATTTTGGTCCACTGGGACTTCTCCCTTCAATTCCATACTGGTTTGAATTGTGTGAATTGAGGGGACAAGTCCCGGAGACAAAATTTGATTGTCCCCTTCGTGTGAGCTGTTCGTTCAACATGTCCCTGAGACAAAATTAAAATAAACCCAATCGCAAAGCGTCATTTTACTTTCCCACAAGCCCTCTATTTCAAGATGGCGCCTGACAAAATCACAATTTCCCCTCGACACGTCCCTTCGTGTGTACGCAACAAGAGATTTGTCCCCGGGACATGTCCCTAGGACTCTGTCCACTTCATGTGTACCAACGTTATTGATCATTAGCGGCGCTGGTTGTTATCTCACACCTGTGAGTAGAACAAGTATCGCTAATAATAAATACGGCACTGCGTCTGCGTATGTTGCTTATGCTAGTCTCGCTATAACTTGGGCAAACCAGGCTATAAAGCCCCTAATCACTGACACACTTTACCCTCTGTTCTCCTTGCTGTGGTTGAGTAATAACACGAGATCTGACAAGAACAGTCTCTTCAGATCGAATTTTCCGAGTGCTTGAGATTCTCCCTGGAGAAGACTCCTGAGGTGAGACAGCCAGCTGTTCATCTTCTCCATTCTGAGCAGTCTTTCTTTCTAACTGGTGTAACATCTTGACGATATCTGAAGCTAAGCCTAAGAAAAAAAACAAAAAAGCAGAACACATAACTAGATTAAAACTTAATCAGGGTTCTAGCTATACAGCTGTAATTTGTTTGGGCTCATCGCGGTTTCTGGGAAACTACCACCCACCCCTCCCTTGGGTATACATGTGTAATTAATGATTAATCATTAAATATAGGGTGAAACAGGGGGGAGGTGGGTTGGGGATTTCCCTGAAACCATGATTGATCCCAATTTTTCTAGAACTAAGCAGTTTAATCGTCAAACTCCGTTATATGGCACATAAGGTTGAATCACATTTGGATATTTTTCACTTACTACGATTAAATGCCAAAATAAAGCTTATGTACCTGATATACCTATACTAAACAGGCGAAAGCGTTATATGGCACCAAATTTGGATGATATTTTTCACTTAATAGGGTTATGGGATGACAAACGTTCCATCTGGCTCTGGGTGACGTCCACACACGATTTGTTTGGAGACACGAGACCCGACCTAAAATCTGAACAACCAGAAATAAGGATGTTATTGAAGCACAGCGATGAAAACAAATGGCGAAGAGACGAAAGAGAAGAGGAGAAAGAAGAAAAAAGAACAAACTCTGGTGTTATCCGTTGAGAATCTACCTTGAAATATATTTTTTTAACAAGCAGATTTTTCGAAAAATATGACGAGTATAGAGTCCGTTCACGCCGCCGAACGAAAAACGGATTGATTTACTTTCTTACGTTCGCGTTCTCTTTAAAACGTACAATTTATGGTTTTCACGTTGTCAGTGTTTTTGCAGAGAACAGTGGAAATGTAGGTGACTGTGTGCATTTTCACGTGCAGCTATTGTATTTTGTAATTAAGGCTATTGTTTTATGACGTCGTTCGCAGACGTTGCCGTCGTGGTTGCTTAAAGTCCCTTATGTCTCTGGTACCCAATATCTTTTATAACATTCGGTGCTAGGGTTACTGTGCGACTACTACTACTGTGCGACTACAAGTGTCTACAACAAGAACCAATCACATTGCAGAATGAGAAGAGCATTCCAACTTGCAGTTATTTGATCCAATCTGCGAGTACAACCCCGGCCGGACCAACACTCAGGGTCTTAAAATAACGAGTACAAGGCTGCTGCCTTTGTGAAACAACTGCAAATGGTTAGACCTTTACGTCTTCTCGGATAAGGACGTAAAAACCGTAGGTCCCACGTTTGGCGGAGACAAGCCTCGTAGGGGACTTTGATTCCCTATTGTTTGTTTCCTGTGGCGTTACGCCCAAATGTTGTAAATAAGTAAGTAAGTAAATACATAAAAGACAACAGCAGCTCAAGTATTTTAAATTTAAAAAAAATTGCGTGGATATTTCAGCATTTGCGAGTTGAATGCTTTATTTTCATTCTCTGCAATGTGATTGGTTCTCGGTGTCAGCAGCCCCGGTTACAGGTAGTCGCACAGTAATAGATTTCAGTTAACGAGCGAAATGCACAAACCGTAAGGTACCCCTCTTGCCGCTGAGAGCAGATAACCCTTACTTTCTTATTTAAACTTCTCTTTTTTTTTGTCGCCCCAAAAACGGCATTGTGACATCGTCAACAAAGTATTTTAGTTTTTTGTCAATTTTATTATGGATATGACGTCATTGCCATGATCTACATTCTCGCAAACCAATCAGAGCACGCGTTAGTAAGGCTATGACGTCATTTTCGTGATTCTAAACTCTCACAAAGTCATGGCTTTCAACCAATCACAGCGCGCATTAGTATTTATTATATCCAATTGAATAAGCTATAGCCAGAGCACAACATACCTCAATATAGTACATTATAGGTGGTAAGTGTAACACCGTGCTTCATAACTTTCCCGCCGATCAATGCGAACAACCCATTGTGTTGAAGAAGCTCCGTCTTGCGTCTGTTAATGGATGATATTGAGAAAACACTACATTGAACAACCATTTCTATGTAACATATCCCAAAAATTACTGCGTAATCTTCTCTCAGTAAGTTAGAGCGGTTTTCGGTTGAGCGTCGAAGTAATAAGTGATCGCTTTGGGTTTGCGTTAGTTTAGCTTTTGGTAATTATCAGCCAATCAAGTTCTAAACTAAAACCAAACATTGTTTCGGTCCGCCACGCAATCAATTTTCGTTTTAGTTATCAACGATTGCGTTTACTTTTCCACGTGATTGGTTCAAGAAAACCAATCACGAATTACTTTTGAATCAGTTTGCGATTGGCTTATTGCGTTTTTTCCTGCTCCTGTGATTGGCTCACTTGAGTTTCTACTTGACCCTGCATGTGATTGGCTCTGCAGTTACTTTGGTTTTGGTTTTACGGCACTCAATCGAAATGAACCTCTCTACCATAGTACCTTACCTTGGGTTACAATATTGCAGAAAGCAGCCAATGATCTTCAGCGTAAATACACGAATGGCCTCAAACGATGCGTCCCAGGAACTTAAACAACGCTCTGCAGAGGGGAAAATACCGTTTTCGAAAAACTAACAACAACTTTGTAACCCACACTCGCTATTAAAATTACATGAAATAGTTAAATTATAAATGTCTGTTACTGGCAGCATACAGTAAAATCACAGTAAGCTTATAATGGGTATACGCTCCCTCTGTTATGAGCCCCCTAAAATCCCTTACGAAAGTTGTATAAGCCCCAGGCTTTTCAGGTATCCAAATACATTTATATAAGAGGCGGCGGCATGTCCGAGCGGATAAAACGCGCGGACTCGCAATCCAGGTACCCCGAGTTACATTCCCCGTACGTCGTCGACCACGTTTGTAAGTAGCCAGTCGGCCTACTTTCTCATCGACTGGGATTCGTATTCTGTTTAGTTTGACTTATACACGACCCCACAAGCCGTTAGCTTTACTGTTGTGTTGGAATAAGGGTCTTCTTCTATAAATTTGATAGTACTTAGTACTTCACGACATCGCATTACGATTTTCCCAATTCCTGAAAGAAACGCAACCCCGATCTCACCTCAGCCCGTCCACTTTGTCCAGAGCAGCGACAGCTACCTCTGTATGTTCTGTCATAATGGACAAAACTAGCTGCAGCACGTCTAAAATATTCTCTTCCTGAAAAACAAAGAATCCAGGTCAAACATAGATACAGTCGAACCTCTACAACAACGGTCATCTGGTGGGAACAACATTTAGTGGCCGTTGTGTAGAGGTGGCCGTTGTGTAGAGAGTGGCCGTTGTGTAGAGGTGGCCGTTGTGTAGAGGTGGCCGTTGTGTAGAGGTGGCCGTTGTGTAGAGGTGGCCGTTGTGGAAAGGTAGGGGTGTAATTTGGCACCACAATTTAATGTAATGTATTATCAATCATATTATAAGCACTGTTTATAAGTTACATTGTTTAATGGAAACTTGAACCATGAACCAGGTTCAGTGCATGTAACTGGCTAAAATTAAACTCCCTCAATGAAAGTACAGTGAGTGGCCGTTGTGTAGAGGTTATTTTAAGCCGTGCATTTTGGGGTTTGGGAAAACGTAGTGCTGGCCGTGGCCGTTGTATAGAGGTGGCCATTGCGGGGAGGTTTCAATAACAGTTAATGTATGGACTGGTGGCCGGGACAACATTTCGTGGCCGTTGCGTAGTTAGTGGAGGTTCGACTGTATCTTCATGCCGTACTGAACTGCACTCAAGGTCGGCGTTAAACTGCTAGAGTGTGGTATTAGATATTTATAAAATAACCCAAATAAATCGTGCGTACATATTGGATGAAAGGCTCTTGAAATTACTGAGATAGTTAGAGAGAATTTACGTTTTCATTATCAGATTAAACGAGCGTTTTTTCCCCGTTTCGAATCAAGTGCACTCGGTGTTTTAATCTATTTCTATAAAGAAAATAGAAAAACAAAATTTGTGTTTCCGTTCGAACAGAACTCAAAATTAGCAGTGGGAGCGTGTTTCCCGCACAACCATTTCTTATTCTCCCAAACTTCCGCTCGTGTTTCGCAATTCTATGGAAACACATAACTTTTTTCCCTATTTCTTACTGAAGAGTACGGGTTTTCTTCGATAAATGGAAGCAACCAAATTGCTGTGTTGTGGTATAGATTTTAACACTGGTTTAAATGGTCCTGCATATTCTGTTGTTCTCGGGTTAGTTTTAGGTTTTTATGTTGGGTACGGTAATGTGTAGGTTAGATTTAGAGGGTCAACGTGTAGAAGGGTTGTTTTTTAGAGGTGAAACAATGGCAAGGAAATTTCAAACCTAGGTAAAACTATTCCACAACAGCTATGTGCTTCTCACCTCTTCGGTAACAATCAGATATGCTAATATGCTTTGCAGCTCTTCTTCAGCGATACCACGATCCTAGAAAATAGCAGGTCAGAACTACGTTAACAATAAACGTGTCACGTTACGAAGAAAAGGATGAAACTTGAGATTAGGGAGCGAGGCAAAGGTCCTTCAGATGTGAATGAAGCCGCTAAATGAAGTGCACAGGAGATGTTGTTACCTTGAGCACGAGCTGCTTCACCAGGAGGAGGAGAAATGCACGCAGAGAATGCACCTCATCCTTGCTAGGCCGAGATGTTCCTGAAAGAGTGAGGACAATCAATCGTACAGGTTCGGCAATTTTATCAAGCGTAAAGCAAACAAAACACGACATTGAAGAATATAGACCAACCGTCATGCTTTGCGCGCTACGGCGGCCATTTTGCCACAGTTGAAAAGTCGCCTTTGTACGAATTGTCTTCCAATCTTTACAAAATCGTTGCAGTCAGGGCCGGGTTGTTCAAAGCCTGATTAGTGCTAATCCAGGGTTAATTTCCATGACAACCAATAGGTTTTGTGCAGAGTTAATCCAGGATTAACACTAATCGGGGCTTTGAACAACCCGGCCCTGTTGTTTTGTGTGATAGTTTCAATTTGAATCTGTTTTTGTAAAGTTTCTTTTGTAGTTTTCCTGTTTAGTTTGATAGTTTCACGAAGCGGAAATAAACAAAACAAAACAAAACAAAAGGTCGCTAATAATCACGGTCATCTTTGAGAGCATGGTTCGTACAGATTCAGCCAAACGAAAGGACACATTTTACTTTTCAAGTACTTATACTTCATGCCGGAGTTTTATTAAATGTCCAATGTGTTATATAGCTTCTGTTAGCTTAGCTTTACAAGTCTCTCGTTCAGCACTCGGTTTAAAGACTTATGGACTACCCCGTATTACCTTGTGGCATGAGCTTTATAGTACGAGCTGGCTGTGTACAGCCGTCTGACTGCCCTCCCGAACATTTTGCTAGACGCCATTGAGTTTGTCAACTTCCATGAATCCCAACACTTAATTCACTAAAAAGTAATTTTCTTAAGTCTTTTTTATGAAAATGTGCTAATTTAAACATTCAAAGACTCTTCAAGTCCTTTTCCTAGAATTCACGCCTTTTCAAGGACATTTTGGATTCAAGGACTTTCAAGACTGTACGAACCATGAAAGAGGTCCTGTCAAATTTCCTGCATAGAGCAGGAACAAGAGCATGCAAGCAAGCACCGCCTGGCATGTCAAGCAGGTTAGTAGTATTGGCAGGAACCTCCTTAACGAAAACAACAGTCTAACATTCAGTCAAGACCCCCACAACCCAAAGAAACATTTCATTAATGCCTGCGATTACTCGCCGGTTTTTAACAAAAAAAGAATTTGTATGCCATTCGCATACTAGAAAAACGTTTCCAGTCAGCGGAGTAAACGACTTTAACTTCAGGGTAGCTTTTCTTCCGTTTGCACCCTAAGATCCAAATGTCGCAAATAATAAGGTATTTGAATGTTACAATTCAATAGTCCCGTTTTATGGCGTGTGATGCCCGCCAAAATTAAGCATTAAATTTTCTTTAGCTAAACTAAATTGTGGTTATTGAATTCCATGCAGGCACTAATTGTGAGACTGACCAAATTCGATGATGGGAGCTAAATTTTATGCCCACTTACCAAATTCTGTGTTTTATTGGTACCAAATTGCATTCCGAGTGAATTGTGACAACCAAATTTCATTCCGAGTGAATTGTGACAGCCAAATTTCATTCCGAGTGAATTGTGACAAACAAATTTTATTCCGAGTGAATTGTGATAAGAGTTGAGCCACCCGTGCCCTAGGCTCAGTTTCCAGCCGTTGGGGTTTCAGTGAGCCCGCGATCCTCTCCCCACTCACGGCTGGGCGCGCGAGCTGAGACACTGTCGGGTTTTAGCCAATCACAACCTTGCCACTAAATTCCTGTCGATGAATGTATTTGCATAATTTACATTATAAACTTTTGAAAGCTGACCGGACTAACAAAGGGATTTCGATTGCTGTTCCGAAATGCGTTTAAATTTGCTCTGGAAAAGTTTCGGTTTCGAAGAATTCAAGGATTCACACAAAGAAGTAGTAAGAGAGTTAGTTTTTCGGGTGAAGACACTTTGTCAGTAGTCGCACCGGCTCTGGAAAGTCACTTGGGAAAACCGTCAGATCGCGAAGTCGTAAAATATGTCAGTCATTTCTCATTTAACTTTACCTATCCAAGACCAGGTGCCCGGCTATTCTTTATGTACTTCAAAGAAAATTAGTGCTTCCATTATCGGAGAAGAAAAGACGGACGACTCCATATTACAAGAGTTTCAGTTTAAAGAAATTCAATGTGCATGTGTTTTGAAAGTTTACGCGGAATGGAACCGGTAAACTGCTTTGCTTGTCAAAACACGCATATAAATGAATAATATTGAATTTTAATCAGATGACGTCACGGACACGGTGTGTTTGACCGCACGCCCAGCCGTTAGTGGGGGGAGGCTTTGGAGAAACGACACCCCAACGGCTGAAACCGAGCCTACCCGTGCCCAGTCCATCGGTAAATTTAGTAAGTGGGCATAAAATTTAGAATTTGTAAATTTCTAACACCAAGATGAGGCTAACACTGCGCAGACGAGTCTGTAGTTATTGCAATCAGCGGCAAACTGAACTATTAACGTATTACAGATAAAACTCCAATAGACCATTTTATCAGGTATTGCGCACGCAATATTGGCCCGCCAAAATCGATTTGTGAACAATAGCCGCCAATTGTTGAACAATAGCCGATAATTTGAATAACAAAGGCTGTCGCATCAGAACGAGTCTAACAAAAGCTAACAAAACTCACGGCCCGCCAAGAAATACTTCATGTAGGCAGCTTGGATTTAGACTGGTATGTAATCAACTAAAGTCGATTGAGGTATGCTAACCGCCGTGGAAAGCGAGTAGCAGCTGACGTTTCGAGCGTTAGCCCTTCGTCAGAGCAAAAAAGCTTGGATTTAGGATTGGTTGAAATAATAGGGAGGGTTACAGGAAACCACTACGTGATTCCCACGTGAAGTATTTACCGGCCCGTCAAGCCTGTTGCGTGCGCATACTTGAGAAAATGGTCTATTCTTGGTTTGCAGTGACGTCATCAAAAATTCAAAATCTATACTTAAGTCCAACAAAGCTGTTCTTTGCATATATTCGAGACATCAAAAATAAAAATCTACACAGAAAAGTTCACGACGATAGGTGTGTTTGAATTTTATCGGCGGCAGAGAACGGTCCAGCGTTTTTTTTTCGAACGGCATAAAACTACAAGTACTTATGCCATCTCTTTTTTTACTTGATAAATCCTTATGAGTTGCACTCAAAGAGTTTTGAAGTGAAACCCAAAGATTTTGGTGGAAAATTAAGCTCTATTTGTATCGCCGTTTTAAGGCCGCCACGTTGGTGTCCCGAACAAGGGCATCAGGATGGCGGCTGCATGCATTGATTTGGGCCACAGCTTCGTAAGGAATTATTCCAATGTTCCAAAAATCGGGGTTATAATTGTATTTTGGTATTTACACGGACCAAAACGTCTTATTTAATTTCATCAAGGCAAACCAATTTTGTGATTCATCAATTTTCGAGTCATGACGATGAAAACCACCAATACACATAAGTCTAGTACACATAAATTAGCCTACCATTGTCCAATTGATCCACAGGTTTGTGGCAGCCAGTAGTACTTATTCAGCATGTACATTAATCTACTGACACCAACTTCACGGCGCATGTGCGCTGCACAGCCCATGCCAGTTACCAGGTCTGTAGCGAACACGCTGAACAACTGCAGCTGCACCTAACGAAACAGACAACCAGTATTAAACTCGTATAAAACCTGTATAAAACCAGTATTAAGGTGCTGTTATATTATAGACATCGATAATATTCGACTGCTAGCCATCCCTATTAAATCCGCTATTTGCTATTTGAGCGCGGAGCCCGTAAAATATTACTACCCCCGTTTGAGGTACTTTTCCGCTCAATCCCCCATCATGAAATCGTTTGGGCAGGTAAACAGATAACGCATTTTGGGTAGTAAAATAAAGTAAAGTAAAGTAAAGCAACTTTATTTAACTTCGGTAACTCGTAACAGTCTAGTGAGACTGATAAACTTGAGGCCGACGTGAGCCCTACAGTTTTACGTCCTTATCCGAGAAGACGTGAAGGTCTAACCATTTGGCAGTTGTTTCACAAAGGCAGCACCTTCTACTCAGTTATTTTACTGAAGACCCTGAGTGTTGGTCCGGCCGGGGTTTGAACCCGCGACCTCCCGCGCAACAGACCGGAGCTTAACCACTGAGCTAACCGGGAGGCGGTTAAAGTAATATTTTAAAGTAATATTTTACGGGCTTCGCGCTCATATAGCGATTAACGGAAATACTAGGGACGGCTAGCAGGCTGTGTTACCAGTACCATGCATTCTACCAGTACCCTCGTGAAGTATGCTGATGATCTTACTTGAAGTGTAATGGTAAACAACACCAGTATAAATTTCTCTGGCATGGAAGAAGATAATATCTTTAAGTGGTCTGAAGTTAATTTTATGAAACTTAGCCTAAAGAAGTCTTGGGAGATGATCATATCTGGAAAAAGCCACCACATCACTCCACCCAAATCAGGGGCATTGAACGCACATCATTGCTGAAACTTCTTGGCATCACATTTGAGAAGGACTCTACTAAATGGGACCTACAGTTTGAGTATTTACTTAGTAAGGCTAGTAGCAGGCTATATATTATTAGGGTATGCAATCACTATGGCTATTCGCCTGAACAGTTAGATCATCTGTTTAAAATACTTATTCTTTCTCTTTTTCGGTATGGCATTGAGATATGGGTTCCGTCTATTATTCTAAGTATCTTATTCAAATAGACAGGTTCCTTAAACGTGCTGTTAAATTTGGCTATTTAAGTCATGCTCAATATATTACTGATATGATAGAGAATAGTGACACACGTCTATGGAATAAGATATCTAACGACAACAAGCCAACTTTACTATATTTTGCCTCCTAAACGAACAAGAGAGCTCCGCAAGAATGGCCATGAATGTGTTCTCTCTCCAATACGAGATGATAATTTTAGAGGATATTTGTAAATAGATGCCTCTGTAGTTTTATATAGTATTATTATTTGTTGTTATTATTATTAATATTTGTTAATATTTATTAGTATTTATCAGAATTGTAAGTAGATTCCTCAATTTCCAATTTGTAAACTTAAACGTATGCTTGAAGTATTGTTAATAAAGACTATTATTATTGTTACACGCGAAGATTTTTAATGCATGTTACACGAGACAACTTTTAGCGCAACATTGATGCGGCAACGGGTATATTACACTGGACGATTTTTTGTGTAATATTTGCAATACATAGCTAGTACCCAGGCCCCTACTCCGACACC